>VZTD01004425.1:90973-227681 GCA_013397725.1 Rhagologus leucostigma
CCGTGGCGGGTCCACACCACCCCGGCCCCGGGCACCCCCGGCTCGCAGCGCTCCGGCCCCACCGTTCCTGCCCGGGCCGGGGGCGGCAGCAGAACGCCCCGGGAGCGCCGGCCGGGCGTCTCTGCCTGCGATGGCGCTCGGGGCCCCGGCTGGCGGCTGGTGGCCCTGGGCCTCAGCAGAACCTCCCTGACTTTGGCGATGGTTCGGCTGAATGCCCTGCACCGGGACCCGGCATCCCTGGCATCCCTGGGCAGCTTCATCTGCCTTTGCTAAGAACATCTCTTTTTGCAATGGGTTGCTCACGTGAAAAAAAAAACTGTGCACCTTAGTTGAACATGCCATGGAGATCTAATTTTTTGGCATTAATTTTTTATTCTTCTTTGAGGATGATCCAAAGTAGTATCTTCTATTCTCATCCCCAGCCTGACTTTGGAGAAACATCTTAGTGTTGGCAGTAATGAAGCATTTGTGTGGCTGCGTCCAGATGGATGAATAAATGAACCTGACACAGCTCTGTGAGCCATTTTGAACTGTTAGAGCAAGCCTGGTCTTTTCCAACTCCAGTGTTACCCATTTTTGCAAAAGTTGTTTATAAATGTGTAGAGGTTCACATGGAAGAGCTGTCAAAAGCAGTGCCTGGAGAGAGCTGTGATTGAGACAGGTTCAATTTATCAGTTCACCTTGAATTCTTATGAGGGTCAGCTCTGGTCCTGTGGCTTGTGTTCTTACGCAAATGCTTCTATAATACTTCACTTTGAAAATAAAATTTCAGGGAACAACTAATAATAGCCCTCCCTTCTCTTTCTGTCTTAAGTTTCCAGAGCAAGTATGATGAGAAGCTCTTCCTTCAGCCACGATTTCTTGGAAAGTGAGTGACTATTTCTGAGGTATTTAAATGAAGGAAATTTTGCTGACTCACTTTTTGCAATAGAAATAGCTCTTGAGGTGGGATTTGACTGGGGAAGTGTGATCAGGTGGTTGACCTTGGGGGCCTGATTTGAGCAATACATTTGTTCAAATGTAAAAAAGGGAAGGGGACAGCAAACAGTCACCAAGGCCTGTCAAGTTTCTGCAGTATTGCATCCTGTGTATGAAGATGCTAATCTGCCCCTTCCAAAATCACTGGTATGAGCAAACATGAAAAAAAAGCCAAATCCACATTTTGGATATGAAGACATAAACCTCACTAAAAATGCGGAAGATGTTACTCACATAAAGGTGAAAGATGTTACGTTACATCGTCTTCAAAGAACAGGAAGAAATTTTAGTAAAAATTACAAGATTTCTAAAGAGCGTTCCAGTAAGAAGCAATGAATGGTTTTACCGACATGTTTGAATAAAATCAGGTTTTTTATTTAAGGGGCAAAGTGATTCATGGATTGCAGTGGTTACCTGGAAAATTGCTGCTGAACTTTCATCTATTTCACTATGTGGCCTACCTTTTCTGACAGAAAACTGAACTATACATCTTTTTGAAAGGTTAAACATGTTGTTAATGCTGTTGTTGATCTCTTATGGTCTCTGAAGCTTTGGGGATAGCTCAGAGCAAAATAAAACAAGTACCCGCAAACTCATTGTCACTTTAAAATGTATTAATATGTATAATAATATCTTAAACAACCTTTCAGTAATGCTTTCTACTCTGCTGAAGAACTGTAAATATCCCTCTCTGTGCTGACTAGAAACTTGTTGGCATTTGCTTCCGCAAGTAATTAGAGCTTTTGTATCTTCTTTTTTTTAAGGCCCAAAGTAAGATTCTTCACAGTCTGAATTTTCAAACCGTGAATACTCTGCTTCATGAAAACTGGTCCACTCTAACATGTCTCACACTAATCATGTTTTAAGAGGTTTGCCTGTGTTTCTAATGCAATGTAACTGCTAAGATAGCAGGCTTAAAATCTGTCATTGAGTCTCTGTGAATTTGGGAATCGCAGGCTTAAATAATTTGGAGCAAAGTGGGATAGGAAAGGAGGGTTTTATGGGACAGAAAGTCAGAAACGCAGAGCAAACTAAGAAACACTGACTTTGAAGCTTTGACTTCAGATTAAAAGGTATTATTTTTAGCTTTTCAGTGGTATGAGACTTCAGCATTTTTGTTTGTATCTGCTTGGGAAGTGTTTAATAAAAAAAAAGAGCAAACCATTCATCTTGATTGAAGAGCAGCTCATTGTGGTTTAGTTTGAACCTGTCATTTTACTAATTTTCACTGATTTATAAGGAATGGCAGCCTGTAAATCAAAGTCAGAGTATCCATAAAAACTTTTGTTCCTCTTTAAAAAGAGTGAAAAACAAAAAATCACATTTTTGGACATACTGCTGAAATCCTTATATATATGTCTTGGGGTGACTCTATCATGTGTATCCCCTATCATGCTCTATGCCCAAAAAGTAATATTGTGCCTTTTCTGTGCCTTTAAACTGAGCTTGAAAAAAAAAACCCGGATTAACTTTCCAAAGCAGCTTCTCAAGGACACAGAGATTACACTCCTCAGTGTTTTTCTGACTGCAGAAGGCACGAAGGGAGCACCCTGCTTGCTTTTTCTTCAGCCAGCTGGTTTTTTTTTCCCTCTTGGCGTGAGAAGGAGAGCTGAGTTTTGTTTCCTGGGACTTTGGTTTTTTACCCTTCTTCTCTTCTGAACTGTTTCAACAACATCAGAACACATCAGGAGAATTTTCTCCCCGAGGCCCGGGGGTGGGCCCTCACCCTCACCGACCAGCTCCGAGGAGGAGAGAGACCACACCTACAGAAGGACTCTGAAATCTTCCCAGGTTTCTCTCTATAGCGGGGGTTTTAATTCATTATTTAGCATCCTTATCCTTTTCCTGTGTGTTTGTTAAAATAAATAGTTTTTATCTCTTTCACTTTCCTTTGAGGAAAAATTTCCTTTTTTCCCGAACCCTGTGGGGGGAAGGGTGGTTGTACCCTGATTTTCTCTCAGGGGCTATATTACTAGATTTTGGCCAAACCAGCACAACATAGGAAGTCCAAACTGTTAAAGAAAGTAGATTCCAGGAATTAAGTAATTTAAAAGCTTAAAAATATGAGGTAAAATAAAAATTAAAAGCAGAGCCAAGATACAAAAAAAATACCATCTTTGCTCTTTTATTCACAGCAATGCTGAACTCACTGAAGATGCCATGAAGAGATGGAAAATTGAAATTGTGCTATCTGTTCATCATGTATTGTGTTCTCGCCAGTCTGCAGTGTGGATGAATAGAGACACCTCTACTTCCATGGAATGGCAAAACAGAGTAATTTAGCCAGTAGGAATGTTGCTTCAGCATTCAAAATAAATTACACCATAAAAAAGACTTTCTGTTGTTTTTATTCTTCTAAAAAAATAGCATTTTAACAGTATACATTCACTGTTACACTTTTTCATTTTAACAGTCAGATATTTTGCTTTTTCATATGTCCTTGGCATCTATTTTAATCATGTGAATAACAAAGGACTAACAGGATCTTTTTCTGTAAATTACATAAAGTACATTCCACTCTTAAAGGTAAAAGAAAAAATTACTTAATGGGGCATTGTATTTCTGTGATTTTCCAATTATATCTGATTTATTTACTTTAAATTTATTGTTAATGAATTCAAAATGAGTCTTTGAACTGAAGTATTAATATTGTTTAAATATTTGAACTTTTTCAGTGGATTCTGCTTCTGAGGTTTGGTTTCTTCCTCCTTCTTACTACCCATTTCTATTAATAGAAGTTTCTCAGAACAAATACTGGCTGCCATCCCGTGTTTGCAGCTGTCATGGCTTTCAGTGACTCTCTCAGTAACATTTGGGATTTCCAGTTGTTTGCAGCTGGGTTCCCAGTTATATTCTTGTTACTTGAGAAGACAGTGGATCCATGATATTTTCAATTTTGCTACTTCTCATGGCTAAGAGGTATAACAAGTACGACAACAAGCACATAAAATCTCAAAGAGTCAAAGCAGATTGATTGAATGAGATAATTTATTCAATAGCCATATGGGTGAATAGAAGTCGTGACAGGCATTTTGTTGTCATTTTGTACTTTGGCTACTTTGACAATCTCACCCTGCATTCGTTAAGCAGTTTCTATTTAGCAGTATTTGTCCTGTCAAAACAGATTACAAAATTCCTCAGTAGTCAGAAACCTTGTAGAAACAGGAAAATAGTATTTGTTTCATTTTGTGTGAAAGAAGAAATGTTTCTGAATTTCAAGCAGAAGAAAATGTGCTTTATTCTGTACTCTGATTTGTTACTTTCTACTGAGAAAACCTGAGCATCTTTGCTTGTGCCAGTAATGAATCTGAGAAGAAACAATATTTGTTCTGAGCAGCTGACAAATGTCAGGAGGATGCTAATGTTATCCCTTCTCTCTTGTGGTAAATTACAGTGACTGTGAAGATGATGGGTTAATATAAAGGTACAACACATGTTTTTACTTGTATACTTTATAACCAAAGCAAAGACATTACAAAAATATACAGAAAATAAAATAATTAAGGTGTATGACAAGACAGTTTGTTATAGTTAACCAAATTCTGGAAACTTGAAATAAATAGGATTTAAAGCAAATTAGAGTCTTTGTATCCAATCCTCAGGTGGAAATCAGTTTCACCTTAGCTACGTTCTGAAGAGTATTTTTCAGCTTTCTGGAAGAAGGTTTGTTTTGTCTTTTTCTTTTTTAACTTTTAACTCAAGCAGAATCCTGCTGTGTCTCACCTAAGATACTTGCTTAAAGGCACACCAGTGGCTACTTTTTCACCTGGTTAAAAACAAACAAGTTTGGTTGTGTTGGCATTACTGAAAAGACTCTAATGGCATTACCAAGAGCAGCAGGGCAGAACATGAAAAACCCTATTTTCTCATGGCCAGTGCTATAAGATCACAGGAAAGTCAGCCAGTTTGGTACAGGGAAAGGTGAGAAAGAGATTGCTTTTTAATTCTAGACCAGCTGATGATGTTTAAAAGGTTTATATAGAAGCTCATTAACATTTTGTCATGGATAAGTGTCTCTGAGGCTTGATGGCCACACGTTTGACGTGGTTGAGAAGCTGCAGAGAGAGCTTGATTTAAGCATTTAAGTTTGAGCTCATTCTCTAGGTCTAAAACTGTTGTTTAATAAAAACAAAAGCTAAACAAGATAGTTTAGTGGTGGGCTTACCACAGGCAATGCAGAAGGAAGCTTCAGTGCTGAGCATCCTTGTAGCCTCCCAACATAGTGCTGACATGGTCAAAAAAGACTTCATCCATATGAAAATATCCACCTTTGGTTAAAAAAAAAATTGAAAGACCCAAACCAACGTCTCCCCTCCTATGTTTTCCAGCCCTATCAAAACAGTATGTGAAGTTTTTGAGGCAGTTGGATGCTCCCATGACTCTATTTAGTTTTGTCAGAAAACACAGCCCTTTGTATGAATAGAAAATTTTGACCAGTCTAACTAAAATCTTCACTAAAAAGTAATAATAGACATAACATTCCAGAAGATTGTCTGGATGATGTCTGATCACCTCTGGAGTTGTAACTAGCACAGACATATTAGGAATGTTCAAAGCAGGGTAAAAACTGTTAAAAATGCAAGAAAAAATAAATCAAAATAAAATAAAAAGTGAAATAAGTAAGTTATTTTCATTGGCTTTATGTTATGTTATCACATAGTGGTAGATAAAAACAAGTCCATACATAGAAAAATCAGTGAAAGCAGTAGGAATCAAATGGATGAGATGATCAGAAGTGGATAGTGCTTGCCGGATTTTACAGTGGACCACCAGAAACAGAAGATGCAATCTGCTTGTATGTGTAAGCCATTTAGGATGTAGTTCAGAACTACCATGCACAGTATTTAGAAAATGAGAGAAAAGATGAAAATACTATTTCTAAATAGATATTAAAGTACTTTTTAATTTGTCAAGGTATGGAAATTAATTGCTATAAAAAGAAACTCTCAGATTTTACAACTGTTTCTTTACCATCAAGATGTTTAGAGTGGCATTTTGTAACCGATCTTGGCTATGACTAGCAGCACATATGTACTATTACGTAGTTCCCATCTCTTTGCTATATAATTACTTTTAAAACAGTAAACATCTGTGAAACAGTTCATGATCTGTAGTAAATGTTTTCTAAAACATGCTAAAGGACATGGGAACTGCATTAAATCAGAAAATAGTGAAAGCAAATAAATGTATAATGACTGCTTAAGCAATGAATATTAGGCAATAATTGAGTATTTTTATTTCTGTGCCTGTTGAAGAATAGTCTAAAATCAGTGAGATAATGAAAATACTCCACTGAAATTGGATTTTTACTGGATGTAAAACTGGTATTGGTTGGTTAATAGCTGATGCACCTACTGTGCTTATATCCTAAGCCACTGGAGATGAAAAGTATTTTCTATTTTTAAATAGGAAAGGTGATGGATGACACAGAGACTTTCCAACAGGAGCTGCAGAGTGGTAACAGTGGTCCGTTCTACTGATTCAAAGGAATCTACTCCACAGCAAGGTACGGTAAAGTAAAGCACACCTTCATTGGCCAGGCTGGGAGCACGCAGCGGTTAACATCTCCATGTGTGTGTGTCCGCCATGGTCATCTTACAGAGGTTTTTTTGTATGTTTACAAGTTTGTCATTGTACGTTTACAAGTTTGTCATAATACATGTACAAGTTTGTCATCTGCCCTTTTTTTGGTCACTTATCTAAATTTACAGTGCTAAGGGGTCTTACACGACTTGCAGTTTCCTTATCTTAGAGTTACAAACACAGCACACACATACATTTATCACATCTATTTTGCTAGCACACACTTAATTCTACTATTATGCACTTTGTTGGTATATTAGTTATACTTCATTTATAATTGTGTATTGATTATATTCCTATTCTCCTATTACGTTTTTCTAGCCTGTTGTGACAGTTCCTCTATTTGTCATTAAACCAGCAGTTAGCAGGTGTCTTTCTCCTTATCGCTTAGCCCATAGGGGTTAGGCCCCTGTTCTGCAGACAATCGGCTAGCCAAACCCATTAGTCACATTCCATTCCCTTATCATCCCAGTCCACTCGGGTTTGTTTTTTTTCAAGAGCAGTTAGCGTTAGGCACAGCATCTCCTATTCACTTACCATTATAGCCCCTTCCAGGGCTAGGATTCTTGTCTTGCAAAAGCAGCTACGGTCGAGCATAGCAGCCAACACCCAACTTTTATTAACCTATACTTAATATTAAAGCAGTTATGTTAAAGGAGTTCTATGTTTCGTATGTTAAAGGAGTCCTGTGTTTAAAGGAGTCTTGTGTATCACTACTCTTGGCACCTGGAGTCATGTTTCATGAAAGATGCATGTCTGCATCCTGGATGAGGCTTTCCAAACAAGCTCTTGCTGTTTGCATGGTAATGAAGCACTCCCAAAAGGTGTTGAAAATAGTCAGCAGGACTAATGAGATTTCAGCACATGACTCAAATCAGTATGCCAGCCACATTTCACAGGCTGCAGTCAGTGCCTGCTCAATGGATGAGAGGTCATGTTCCTTTTTAATCACACACACCCCATAATCAGTGTGAGCAGTGCAGTTGTTTCAGCCTGGCATTTGCAGGTTGGGTAGTACAGGGTGCAGGACAATGTCTCAACCCCAAACGAAAGGGTGGTGCATCTGACTTCTCTAGGGCAAGAGGCAGGAAGAGATTGGCAGAAATGCTAGAGAAAAAGAGATGACGATTATGTGAGAAGTCAGCATCTGCATGGTCTACGTTTCCCCACTCCACTTTATGATATGATGGAGCACTACATGGTCATTACTCAAGGTCCAACAACATAAAACTTCTTACCTGAAACCAGGGATTTTTGTTCTTCTAGCCCAAGAAAATAGGGTGAGAGAGAATAGGAAATAAAACAAGAGAATGGAAAATGTGGGTGGTAACAAAGAAAGGAAAGGAATCCCCCAAAAGTGTGGAGAAAGTTGATATCCAAAGGTGGTGGTGTCACCAAGAGTGCAGAAATCAGATTCTGAGATTTATCTCTGCCCCTGAAAGTCCATTCTCTGGGACAGTGGGGTGGAGGAGCTGGTCTTGCTTTTCCTTTAGAGAGTGTCTCTTCCACTGCCATCTAATTCCTTCTGGTTTTTCTGGACTCATCACCACGTGTCTCCGCTTTGAATTGCTGCCTCACCCTTGGCCTTCACGGCAAATTAAATTATACACCTAAGACCTTAATTTCATGTCTGCACTGTACCTAGTGAACCATTCCAAAAGTCTGTAAATATTTGTAGCTAGAGACTGGAAATCAGACATCAGTTTCTGAAAGAACTTTCTGCCTGCAGGATTGGGCCCTAATTGCTGTTCATCGGGACTTGCTTCTCGTTAAAAACAGTTTCATTAAATGCAGTGCAGCTCAGGATTATCAAGATAATTAATTTTGTAATGATCCATATGACATTGAGTGAATAAAAGATACAGGAATTCATAATAGGAGTACAATCCCCTTGAGACTAAAATTCATTGTTCTTTGCCATATAAACTCAAACATTTTAGCCTCTAGGCCATAAAGTATTTTCCCAATTTTTTGGGGGAAAAAATCAGGATTAAATAGGCTAAGGGATTAAATAGGATCAGAGGCTTCTCCCAGGTAACCCACAGGCACCGTAAACCAATGCAAAGGACAGAAGGTACAGTCTTGCTCTGGCCAGCCTCCTTCATCTGCTCACGAGCAGGCAGGAGAGCCTGCAATTCACCCTCCAACGTGCTGCATATGCTGCATGATTCCAGCAGCTCGTAAAGGCTGCAGCTTTAATACATTGCTTCTGACAACCTGCCAGTATTTTAGCAGTGTTTTCCCATTTTAACCATTTTTTACCCTTTTTTGTTGAATGCAGTAGCTTAGTAATCAGAATAAGGCCTTCATCCACTGAAGCACCTGCTGTTGTTACAGTCTAACAAAGAGGATTTCAGCACCTGCTTTTTGGATTCAAGACCTTAAAGTCTGGTTGCGTTTTCCTGACATCTGGAGTCCTGGTCCTGAGTCCTGCTGAAATATACACATTGGCCAAATTAAAAGTCTTTGGCCATGAACTGAGTCAAATGGGACCCAGGAAAGACGGATCCCAGCAGCACAGCAGAGGGAGGAATGAGGCCATTTGAGATGAGCAGCTGGAGGAAACAACAGTGCTTGCACCCTTGCCAGCAGGACTAGCGTGAGGCTGGGAGTGTGGCTGTTTCTGCCTTACCCCCACAACAACCACTGCAAGTGCTATGGGTCGTCCACTGTATTTTTTTAAGGGAGAAGGATTTCTCATCAAAAGTGGACTCTAAATTTCAAGGCTCACTTGCAAATCCAGAGCATCACCTCGATGACAGAAAAAGCCCCAGTGCTTCCCACAACAGTGCTGGGCAGCTTCTTTCCTTGACAGGTAGACTGAACTCAGCATACCATCACTTTGCCTTAATATACATCTGAGTTGTTCTGGGGTTTTTTCCAGAGACTTGGTCTTCTAGTTACAAGTTTTAAGGACAATAGAGAAAAGCAGTCTTTTATAGAAATAAATATTCCCTGTCCTGTCCACAAACCAGCTGCTTTAACGTGTTTTTCTGAGGGCTGGACAGGTCAGAGCATGACTGTGCTATAATGTGCAGTGTCTGCTGTTCTTCACGATGGCTCCAGGTCCTGTGGAGGTTAGTAGGGGCTCAGCCAGAAAACACAATGAAAAGCAAAATAATTCTGCAGGAATCTGCAGACAGACATATAGACCTCACTAAAATATTTTTTCTTGTGTGTGTGATGCAACGGATTTCCAATTTCTGCTGCTGTGGAAAACAGAAACTTAATTCAGCCAGTGAGCATGCTGTTTTCGTTCACCTGGATGAGATCCAAGGTATTTTCCTCATGGTAATTAACAGCTTTGCAACCCCACAGTGCCTGCAAAGGCACTGTGAAACAAAGAAGGCTCAGATGGACTTGGAGGAGTGGAAGAAGGTGGAGATGAAAGCCCAGTGTTTGGTTTCATTACTCTCCAGACAAAAGAAAAAACCTTTCTGAGCAGAGCACAGTGGCAGAACATAACAAAGTATTTATTATTGCACTTAATTAGTGCTAGGTTCAATTTGAAGATTATTAAGTAGCCTTTTGTTTTCACAGGATTCTTTGTCAGTTGAAGTGTGGTGCAGTTTTGTGTAAACCAGCAGATTTTTGCAAGTGTACGTATGTAATCGTGTCAAAATCAGAAAACACATATTTATGAGTAGAAGAAGATGTACATTGAATCTAGGCGTAAGTATTCTGTTTGAAATCTCTGTGTGGAAATGATTCAGCAGCAGCTGAATAGTGAAGGTAGAATGCTAAAGTCTCGTCACTGTTATGTTAAGCATATACCATCTGAGAAACACAAGCATTGATGTGCTATTCCACAAGCCATATGAAGGGAAAGAAACACCAAAACTTTGTCGCATATTTAGAATTCAGTTTTTGGAAGAATTTTCCACTGCTGAAAGGGAAGTAGCAGTGGGAGGTTTGTGACTGGTCTAGATGATAAATAAGTTGACTCACGCACAGACTGAGGAGTCACAGTGGTTAAAATCCTCCTCCCTCTGAAGTTGATGGGAGACTCTGTGGCTGCATGGGAGACAGCCAACCTGCACCAGTGCTGTTTTGACTTTCCCTGCAATGTTGCAAGACTTGTGTACATCATTTTGTTTGCTAAACAGACCAAGTGTTGTGGAAGGAGAAGAAAAAGCAGGAGCTACTTTTTCTATTGCAAATGACAGTCAGAAATACTGATCTACATCAGTTTTCTTCCCTGGAACCAGACTTTGGATCTCAGGTTGAAAATTTTCTTGCATGTGTAGAGACACATGTCCTTAATACATGAAACTAAAGAAAAACTTTGAAACCAAACTGCCCCCTGGAAGAGCAAAGCCAGGAAGAGCATTTTGAAAAACATGGTTCAGGCATACACACATGCAGTTGGAAGTCCAGCTGGATGTGGTTCACCACTCGCACTAAAGGGGTTCCAACACTTTGGGAGAACAATATGTATTTGTCACCACCACAACTCTCTTTTCCAATACTTCTTTCTATAAAACATTCTAGAAATTCTCCTTATAGGGAGAAGCTGTTTGAGCAACTTTCAGTAAATTAGAGAAGTTTAGTGGAGACTGGTGTGAAGCGCCACCTTCTTTCTGCTGCACGCAGAGGAACAGTAGGACAAAGAAGAAGGATAATTAAGAAAAATATGAGAGCAAAGGATTTCAGAAGTTGTGTGTGTGCCAGCAGTGGATAAATGGTTTGCTGATTGAAGTATAATGCCTTTGGGAAAAAAAATCCTCACGGAAGTAGATTGGTATAATCTGAATGTCCTTTTACTGTGCACCCAATATCTGAAAAAAAGGAAGTCTTGCTAAATGCAGAAGGAAATTCTGGCATTTCATGTACACACATAAAAAAATGTTTGAAAACATTAGTATGAAAAGGCAATGAACCTCTCTGCTAAAACTGTCTGTGTCTGTGAGAGATAAGAGGGCAGGAGGAAGGAGAAAGAACAGTAATTTCTTTTAAATTATTCTTGTAATCCATTTACTTACAGCACAGCACCTACAAAACACCTTGCAATGGTTGGGCAGATGCTCTGGCAGAAATAAGTACCCTCACTTTTCTATTTCGTTGCAATTCACTGTTTTTCTAAAGTAGTGAATTCTTCAGCTCAGGTATTGTTCGCAGTGACATACTGATAGGGACCTCTACTCATCAACGCAGTAGAAGTTATTAACAAGAAGGAATTATTAGCATACTAGTATTCATGTGGTTAAACATGCATGTGAAGTCTTTGGTGGGCTTTTGCGTTGCAAATTCTACACCTCAGCTTGGTGGCTCCTACAGCTCCGAAGTCCCCTGTGGTGGGGAAGGCTGCAGAACTCACTACGCTAATCCTTCTGCCAGTCATCACAAGGACCAGCCATTCAAGGCCACCAGCCTTGCCCTGCACAAGAGGGGAGGAGTTACTGGGAAAGATTTATCTTGTTTAACGTTTTTTTTGCCCAAAGGAAGATATTCTGATCACGCCTGTGAAGCCCAGCTCCATTCCTGAATTTGGAAGGCAAAATTTCTCAGAATGATAAACAATGGGCATTTAAGCTAGCGTCTTTAGAAGATTCATAAGAGGGAATAAATGTTTCTTGTGCTGTTCCTGATAAAGCTTGGGAAGTGTAAAATATATCTCAAAAGTTACAAGTAACTGTGAGGAAGTAAAAGTGAGGAAGGCTTAGGGACAGTCAGTGAGGCACAAGCAACAGGAGGGACAGCAGTGGCAGCTACAGTAAGTTCTGGGGGCTGAGCATGAGAATGAGCAGGGCAGGGAGTTCCTGGAGTCAGGGACACCCATGCAAGGGCCTAAAGAAGTCATGCAAGGAGCTGCTGAGTTCACTTGGCTTTTTCAGCCTGGGAAAGAGGAGACGTCATAGCTGCCTACAGCTTCCTCCCGAGGGGAAGCAGAGAGGCAGGCACTGATCTCTTCTCTGTGGTCACCAGTGACAGAACCCAAGGGCACAGCATGAAGCTGTGTCAAGGGAGGTTCAGGTTGGGTATCAGGAAGTGGTTCTTCACCTGGAGGGTGGTTGGGCACTGGAATAGGTTCCCAAGGAAGGTGGTCACAGCACCAAGCCTGACAGAGTTCAAGAAGTGTTTGGACAACATACTCAGGTGCAATCCTTGGGATGGGGCTGTGCAGGGGGAGGAGTTGGACTCAATGATCCTGATGGGTCCCTTCCAACTGAGGAGATTCTGTAGTTCATTGAAGAGCTGAGAGACCTGCAGGCAGCTCTCTCAAGCAGGGTGATGTGCCAAGGGTGTTGCCATGGGCAACCACGGCAGATTTTGGTGAAACCACGGCAGATTTCGGTGACACAGGAATCTTCCGTTTGTGAGGGGAGCAGTAACACTGTTGAGTTCTGTGGGCTGAGCAGGAGAACAAGCTGAGCAGGGGGACCAAGAAAGGACACCTGGTGGTGGAGGTTACTACAGGCTGCTGATTGGGAAGAGCCTGTGGATGAGGCCTTCTTGCTTTGGCTGCAGGGCACATCATCCTCACCACCTCTTATCCTGATGGGAGGGTTCAACCACCCGGACATCTGCTGGGAGAGCAATACAGCCAGCTGTAAGCAATCCAGGACACTCCTGGAGTGTGCAGAGGACAACTTCCTGGTCCAGGCATTGGACAGGCCAGCTGAGGAGAAGCATTACTGGGCCTGGTGCTCACTGATGCAGATGAGCTCTGTCAGAGGGCTTAAGTCAGGAGGTGGCCTGGGCTGTAGTGACCATGCCCTGGTGAAGTTTGTGATCTCATGGAGTGTGGGCCTGGCAAGGAGAATGGTCAGGACCCTGAAGGTTAGAAGAGAAAATTTCCACATGTTTAAGGAGTTGGCGAATGAGATCCCTTGGGAAACTGTCCTTAAGGACAAGGAGGCTGACCAGAGCTGGCAGCGCTTTAAGGCCACTTTTCTTAGAGCACAAGAGCTTGCCATCATGATGTGTAGGAAATATTGCAAGGCGGGCCAGAAAACGGCATGGCTGAGCAAAGATCTGCTCCTCAAATTGAGAAGAAAGAAGAAAATGCACAGCCAGTGGAAGAGGGACAGGTGACTTGGGGAGAGTACTGGGATATGGTTCGGATGTGTAGGGACAGCATAAGGAAAGCCAAGGCACAGATGAAACTGGGCTTGCCAAGGCATGTGAAGAATAACGAGAAGGAATTCTGTTAAGGATGTAGGTAAGAAGAGAAAGTCCAAGGAGATAATGGCCCCTTATAAGTGAGAATGGAGAACTGGTAACAGCAGATACAGAGAAAGCTGAAGTACTCAATGAATTCCTCATCTCAGTGTTCACTGGCTTGAGTCAGGCTTACACATCTCTCAAGTTCTTGAACTTTAGGTGGTAGTTGGAGGACTGAAGCTGTAAGCAAAGAGCAGGTCCTGGACCACTTGATGAAACTGAACAACCACAAGTCTATGGAATCTGACAATATGCCTCCCAGGGAAATCCTGTCCCTGAGGGAACTGAGTGCTGTTGTTGCCAAGCATCTCCCATCATATTTGAAGAGTCATAGCAGTGAGGCCAAGTACCTGGTGACTAGAAAAAGGGAAACATTGCTCCATTTTTAAGAAGTGAAGTAAGGAAGATGTGGGGAATTACAAACCTTTTAGTCTGACCTGTGTGCCTGGGAAGATAATGTTGCAGATCTTCATGGAAGCACTGTTAAATCACATACGAGACAAGGAGGTGATCCGAGACAAACAGCGTGGCTTTACAAAGGGCAGATCACACCTGACCTTCTGTGATGGAGTGAATGCAACAGTCAACAGCTCACAGCCAGTGCAGTTTGATGCACGTCAGTGCTGTGGGTGAGCAAGTAGGCAACTTGATCCTGATCTGAATTCCTAACTCTTCTGCTCTGTGGCAGTCCTAGTCATGGAGTGTACAGAGCAGAGGACAACTCTAGTTCAATACAAAAATTGAATACAGTTTGTCTTGGCCCAGTAATTAATTTTTTGGATCTCCTCTGTCTTACTTGAAAGCAATGGTATTCTGCGTCCACCATTGTTTTCCAATGATTTTGGTAGTCTTTGGATGTCATCTGGACTATGTAGCCTGTATTGCCACTGGGGGCATTAAAGGTGAGGCTCTGCACAGAGCATACCAGGCAGTCTGTGATACAGCAGAGTAATTGTAAACCAACTTCACTTTTCACTGCCACCTTGTAAGAAGACTGGTAGGAGGAGAAGATATTCTGGGCGATATGTGGGGCAAAGTGTAAAAAATGGGCTATGTGGAAGGACAAGATGCTTTCCAGTAAGACATAGGTGTTGTTGGCACCAGGGCAGAAAGGATTTTTTTCCTTTTATTTTCAGCTGAACATAGTATGGAAATGCAATATAGCAAGAAAAGGCACAGCCATAGGAAATACTCAGTACAAGCTCTTACAGATAAGTGTAACACAGAACAGGATGAGGAAAGCAGCATGCAGTCTTCTAGCCTGTTACCCTCATAATCTTCAGCATCATTGCAAGGGTCTCTTTAGATTTTCCAATGTATTTTGTGATGGACAATAGACCCTTGATCCCAAGTTTGATGGTTGGAATTGACTTTATTTTTGGAATTGTTGGTAGGACCCGCTTTGGTGTAGAGTGGTATCATTTGTGACACTAGTAGCAGGACATACAGTAGTACCCTTCTTGGTAGGGTGTGCTACCTGTGCCTGTGCCCCTCAGGGCTGTGGGATGTCCGCTGGGATCGACGGGATTGGCTCCTTGTTGGCTGGGGTTCCCTGGAGGAAGCCCATTGTGCCCGATGGTGGTGCTCACTCCTCCCCGAGCGGACTGGGACATCCCGTTCATGCCTTGAAGCTTGGTCCCAACCACGAGAAGTTTCAGAAGCCATGTCCTGAGCCCTGCTGTGCTGCCATCTCCTGCTGCTTGAGGGGTCATAACTCCAGGCCTGCCGACCTCTGCTGTGACCGTCATGGTTCCGCCTCCGGGACCTGCTTCGGTCCCTTTCCCAGGCCCTGGCATGGCCGCTGCCGCGCTCTCTGCTGGAAGATCTGCCCTGCCTGTGGCCAGCAGAATGATACCGCCTCCTTTCTGCAGAGTGGCGACGATCTCTCCTTCCTCGATTAAGTCTGGTGGAGCTGATGTAGTGCCCTATCGAGTACACCTCATAGTTATTTTCTCCCACTTTACGGAGGAGGTATCGGAAAGGTGCCCGGCAGATGGGGCACACAGCTCTGTTGCGGGACCATTCCAGTATGCAAGGAAAGCAGAAAGCATGGCTGCACCAGCTCACAGAGACTTGATTGTTAATGATGTCCAAGCAGATTGGGCACATTAAGTTCTCTGAGTTATGCGGAGACTCAGCCTGGAGGACCTGGTTGTTGCTGGCAGCAGAGGAAGAGGTGCCACCTTCAGCTGAGCCCTTCTCCAACGCCATCTGGCACTGCAAACCAAAGAGATGCGAAGCTCCTGGCCTGCCCTGGAGACACAATCCAGAGATGCAGTCTGCAGACAGCAGCCAAGCTGTCCACATCAAGCACTGAAGAGCCGCCTCTTCTACCTCGAGGCTGTGCTTGAGCTGCCACAAGTACCAGGGACTATCCTGGGGTAGACAAGTGACACCAGAGGTGTCACCAGCATGTGACAGCTCTCAGGGCAGGGCGGTGACTGACCTCTTTGATATGTGCAAGCAGGAATTGTGAAGGTGTGAAAGCAGTTTCTGGCCTCTCAGCAACAGCAGCTGAAGCCTGGGAATGTGGCAGGTTGGGACCAGCTCCCCAGGTTCTGCCACTATTGCTGCACAGCAAATTCTCTCTATGCCCTCAGAAGGCAGCCAATGGGATGGAGAGCCATCCTTCCCCCACCCACAGATGTCTGTCCTCACTGGAGGAGGGCAGGCATTCTGGCCCTTCAGGGCTGCCCCACACTGTGAAAAGGACTGATCTCACACATGTCACAATGACCTTCTTATGACACCACAGGGATTTCAGGAACTACACATAGAAGACACAAGCTGTGGCCTCAGGGAACAAAAGCTTCCCAGGTAGCTTGTCTCACTAGACTGCCTCCTGTCGAGCAGAATCTCGTTGCCATAGTTTTTTATATAGTCACAGGCTTCACCATTCATACCCAGCACCATGTTCTGGTTTAGGAATAAACCAGATCAATGTGTTTCTTCTAGCTTCTACCTTCTAGCTTGTTATCCTCCTAACCTTGGTCACCCTTACATAGGTCTCTAGATTTTCGGATGTTTGTTATAGTGGAGAAGAGATTCTATGCTCCAAGTTTGATGGTTGGAACTGATTTTATTTTTGGAATTGTTAGTAGGACCCGCTTTGGTGTAGAGTGGTATCATTTGTGACACTAGTAGCAGGACATACAGTAGTACCCTTCTTGGTAGGGTGTGCTACCTGTGCCTGTGCCCCTCAGGGCTGTGGGATGTCCGCTGGGATCGACGGGATTGGCTCCTTGTTGGCTGGGGTTCCCTGGAGGAAGCCTGTTGTGCCTGCTGATGGTGCTCGCTCCTTCCCGAGGAGTCGGGGACATCCCATTCAGGCCTTGCAGATTGTCCCTCATTGTGATCCCTCCTCCTTTGCTCTTCCCTCTGTGTTTGCTGCCAAGTA
The DNA here is from genome assembly GCA_013397725.1 of Rhagologus leucostigma. Classification (NCBI taxonomy): domain Eukaryota; kingdom Metazoa; phylum Chordata; class Aves; order Passeriformes; genus Rhagologus; species Rhagologus leucostigma. The sequence goes on from VZTD01004425.1 coordinate 108,096, forward strand.
CTGTGGTACCTCCTCCAAGATTGGCTCCTTGTTGCCCATGATTCAGAGGAAACCGATTGTGCCCGATGGTGGTGCTCACTCCTCCCCGAGCGGACTGGGACATCCCGTTCATGCCTTGAAGCTTGGTCCCAACCACGAGAAGTTTCAGAAGCCATGTCCTGAGCCCTGCTGTGCTGCCATCTCCTGCTGCTTGAGGGGTCATAACTCCAGGCCTGCCGACCTCTGCTGTGACCGTCATGGTTCCGCCTCCGGGACCTGCTTCGGTCCCTTTCCCAGGCCCTGGCATGGCCGCTGCCGCGCTCTCTGCTGGAAGATCTGCCCTGCCTGTGGCCAGCAGAATGATACCGCCTCCTTTCTGCAGAGTGGCGACGACTTCTCCTTCCTCGATTACGTCTGGGGGAGGTGGTGTAGTACACCTCATAGTTACTGTCTCCCACCTTGCGGAAGAGGTATTGGAAGGGCTCCTGGCAGATGGGGCAAACAGGTCTGATGCAGGCCCATTCCAGTATGCAAGGAAAGCAGAAAGTGTGTCTACACCAGCTCACGGAGGTTTCATCCTCAATGCTGTCCAGGCAGATTGGGCAGTCAAAACCTCTTTGAGGGATAGCCAGGGGCACCTGGTTGTTGCTGGCAGCAGAGGAAGAGGTGTTGCCTTCTGAGAAACCCTCCTCCAACGCCATCTGGCACTGCAAACCAAAGAGATGCGAAGCTCCTGGCCTGCCCTGGAGACACAATCCAGAGATGCAGTCTGCAGACAGCAGCCAAGCTGTCCACATCAAGCACTGAAGAGCCGCCTCTTCTACCTCGAGGCTGTGCTTGAGCTGCCACAAGTACCAGGGACTATCCTGGGGTAGACAAGTGACACCAGAGGTGTCACCAGCATGTGACAGCTCTCAGGGCAGGGCGGTGACTGACCTCTTTGACATGTGCAAGCAGGAATTGTGAAGGTGTGAAAGCAGTTTCTGGCCTCTCAGCAGCAGCAGCTGAAGCCTGGGAGTGCATCAGGTTGGGACTAGCTCCCCAGGTTCTGCCACTATTGCCACACAGCAAATCCTCCCACACGTGTAGGTCTCCCCAGTGGAGGAGGGCAGGCATTCTGGCCCTTCAGGGCTGCCCCACACTGCAAAAAGGACTGATGTCACACATGTCACAATGACTATCTGGTGACACCACAGAGCCTTTAGGAACTACACATAGAAGACACAAGCTCTGGCCTCAGAGAACAAAAGCTTCCCATATTCACTAGGCTGCCTTGCTACCAAGCAGAATCTCCTTGCTGTGTTTTTCATACGTAGTCACCGGCTTCACCATTCATACCCAGTACTATGTTTTGTTAGAAATAAACCATCTCGAGGCATTTCTTACTCTGCTGACTTTGCAGGTCTGATCCAACTCCTTCTCCTCAGCACTGGGGAGGCCACACTTGGCGTGCTGTGTCCATTGCTAGACTCGCCCTCACGACAGGGAGGTGGACATACGGGTGAGCACCCAGCGAAAGTTCTCAAGGATAATGAAGGAACCAGAGCATCTCCCCTTTTAGGAAGTGTTGAAAGTGCTGCCTACAGACTGTTCAACCTGAGGAAGACTCCAAAGGGGTTAATTTTTCAAGGTATATCTATACCTGTAGGGAGGATGCAGAGAAGACTGAGCCAGGCTTTTTTCAGGGATGGTCAGTGAGAACAGGCACAAAGCAAAACACCTCAAAGGAAGAACCCTCCCTCTGAACATCAGGAAACCTTTTTTTGCTGTCACGGTGACTGAGAACTCACAGATCTAGCCCAGGGTGCTCATGGAATCTCCTCCCTTAGAGAAACTCAGAAGCTGTGTGATAATAGTCCTTGGCCACCATCTCTCAGTGGTCTGCTTGTGCAGGGGAGTTTGGACCAGTTGACCTCTGCAGGTCCTTTTTTCACCTCAGCCATACTGAAGTGATTCTGTGACTCAAGGCACACATGTGCAAGCTAAGAAAGCACGTCGGGGTTGCCTGGTGTGGGAAGATTTCAATGCTTCTTTATGCTCATGAAGAGTCATGTTTGCCTCGTAGAAGTCAATCATCCATGAATCTGTGACTTTTTACCTCTGGGGGCTTTATCAGTGACTGCACAGAAAACTAACAAGCAGATTGAAAGCATGAGGGCTCTATAGAGTTAAACATCTCCCTAAAGGTATTGGTATGTTTTCATAGCATGTGTTGCATGTGACCATAGTTTTCCAAGGTGCTTGTCAAGTCACAGTTCACAACTAATTCAACTTGCTGTATGTCAGTGCTGTGAGTGAGAAACTTGATCTTGATGCGAATTCCTTGATGGCAGCATCCTAATCCTTCTGCTCTGTGATGGTCCTAGTCATGGAGTGACACAAAGAGAGTATAGAGTCAAGGACGACTGTAATTCAATGCGAAAATTGAATACAGTTTGTCATGGTCGAGTAATTAAGTTTTTTGGATCACCTCTATCTTTTGACAAAGGTCCTCTTCATACCAGTCTGTCCTGGGTTACAGTGTATTCTATTACCATCCTCATGAGCTGCCTCCTCCCTCCAGACTATCTCCTGTTAATGGGCCCATCAATGCCTTGCCGCATGACTCACAGATAACTTGCCCCTGGACTATCTCCTGTTAATGGGCCCATCAGTGCCTTGCCCTGTGACTCACCATCCCATTGTGAGATGCTCCGCCCAGGGGGAAGGAGCCAAGCATTCCCATGTGGATATAATCTGGGGTTTGGAACAGCACAGGCAGCCTTTTCCACTGGATTCCCAGAGGAAGACCAGACCCTTCTACACCACAGCTGGACCTTCAGGGGAAGACCAGACCTTTTTCTACAGAATCACTGCTTCAACAGGACCATCACTCCAGGAGGACTGCAGCCACCATTTAATCGGACTGCTACTAACCCCCCTGACTGTCAGGGGGTCAGGTTGTACTCTCACTCTGTCAGTGGGTTGTCTTTTGTACTATTGCATTTATTTTATTTTTCCTATTAAATTGTATTTCTGACTTGGAGTCTCTCACTAGTTTCAAACTAGGACACCAGTCTTACTTGAAAGTAAAAATTTTCAAGACTCCCATTAAGTGTTGAAACCTCATCTCCACACACTTCAAAGTTGAACCCTGTGTGTTCAAATATAAAGGCCGACGAAAAGTGCTATTTAGTCCTTTAGGTCCCTCAAACAGGTGGAATTATCAGTGCAGATTAATATCTGGAGTTAAACCTGTCTACCCATCTTTCCTGAGCACTTCTTACAGAGGATGGTTATCATTGTTCTGTGGACTGACCCTCACTTCTCCAAAATGATCAAGGAGAGATGTGACTGGTATCCTGGTGACAGCATTAGGACTGTTATAGAGCACAAATGCTGAAGTCCTAGCAAACAAAATAAACTCAGTACCAAGTGTTTTATACCAATTGAAACCAATTGCTCTTATCAGGTATATTACCTCAATAGGAAAGGATTGATGAAAAGGATTGTCAACTTATATAATGACTATTCTAGGTACAGCCCATACCAATACCTATTAGTTGTATCCAAACTCAATTGTGAATACAACTTCCTGCAGCAGCAATTATAAGGGAAGGCAGTGTACCTTGCCCACTGAAATTTGTAAAGTAATCTGGGATAATGCAAATAAATTTCAAAGAGAATTTCCATCTTGGTGGCATCTAGTTAACTTCACCTATGACCCTACCAGCTAGTAAAGGTTTTATTCTAATAATACACAATGCTTCAGCATACATCACATACCCAATCATTGCACTGGGTTTAAATCATTGTGGAATTATTCCCTATCTGATATAGCACAGAGTATGGATCCAGCAAAATGGGAACAAATAACAACCCGTCCATGTTGATGCATGCATTGCATGGGAACAACAAGGATTTATTGGTGAAAGCAACACCATTAAGGCCCAAGATGTTTGTCTTGACATTGAACAAAATGTTTGTCAGTTTGAAATACATCCTGATGAAATCCTTGAAACTGTGCTTGTATACATTGGAAAGGGATGTGTTTGTATGAGAATTATTCCTGATTCTGTATTGAAAGACAACATCTCTACAGAAATAAGAAAACATCTGCATTCATAATTTTACCTAAATTAGATGATTCTGTCACAACCCATGAATTGCTGCAATCTAGCTACACATCCTGTCAAGATTTACTGCCCACCCCCATTGGAATGAACCTTGTGCTGGTTAAAAAGCAACTACAGCATGACAACCTGTGTCGGCTGCTGGAACGTGTCTGAAGGAATGGACACAGAACTTAATCACCGTTCATCCTGTTACAGAAAATATACACCATGTCTTGGAAAGAATGAAGAAAGATGGGTAACATCACTGGTGGGACATTTTGTTCAGTTGGTCACCACCAACAGCAGGAATTCTAAATCTAATGTTGCACACTATCAATAATTTTGTTGTTTTCTGTCATGTTAAGCTTATTGTTAAATACTGTTCTGTGTGTTAGAGTTTGCATACTAGCACTATTGCATGCATCTCTTCTCTGACATAGTATTGTTCTATCGTGTTCCACAAGGTCTTAAAAAAAATTAAAACAGGTAACCTGATCAAAAATTTCCTCTAATTTATAATTGGAGCATAATACATCTCTGTTTATAACCACAGAGGCAAGAGGTGTCACCACCATTCACTGGAGCAAGAGAGAGACTGACTTTTGTCATGGTTTGTACGGATGGGGGGAGTGGAAGCAAATCTTGGAGTGACAGACAAGTCCCTATCAGCCTTCCTTTCCTTCCTAGGTGCCCTAAAACAATTGATATGAAGCTCTGGAGCTTGAGGGCCAGGCAAAAGATATAGTAGATGAAGATCCATCCAAGGGTCTAGTCAGTGAACCCCATGCATTACAACTGTTTCAAGTTCAATGTTTGCCAAAGTCAAGATTTTAGTAGCAAAAACTGCTTTTTTCTTTCCTTTGAAACTCCATAAACATTAGGGTGAGCAGCAGGCACTGCTCTGCAATTTTAAAAGCCCTCAAAAAAGTTTATGGAGTTTTTATGCACCCAATCCAGATTGTGTTTAATTATTATCCTCTATCACACAACCTGTTCAAATTCTATGCTTCCAGTGATCACCTCCACAAGAATGAAAATTCAGTATTTGTTCCCCAGGGAAGCTGTTACAGATATGCATTACGTAGTTTCCTTTTTTCCTTTTATTAAATTAAAACAGTATTTTAGATATCCTGAATATAAATTTTGCTTTCCTCACTTACTACTAGGTCTGAAGAAAAAACAGGAGATGGTCTTATTTCCTTAGCAACAGAGTCAGGTGTGATTTATGCCACTGTGTGTTCCTGCAGCTGTCTCCAAGCAACAAAACAAACTGCAATGCCAACTCTTGTAGGCACAATATATGCAGAGGGCTGAGGGAAAACTTTGGAGCCCAAAAATCTATCCCTGGCATCAAACAGGAGGTAAGACTGAACAGACATGGAGTTTTCCTAGAAAAAGAAATAAATCAAATATACTAAACATATCAGTTCAGCCTGACAAATGCTCAGTATGCAAAGAGTAGTCTATTTTAAATCAGTCAGCATTTAGGAGACAGCTGTAGATGTGTCTTAACACTTTACCAAGGTTTTGCCTTAGCTTGTGAAAGTGGTACCACTGTGTTTGCTGTATCTGAGCTGAGAGGAGACTTCTCAGAGTCTCTGCACAGCAGGAGCTCTTGTGAAAAACGGGGTAATTGCACAGAAAAAAAAATCAGTAATAATTCACTGTTGAAGTACTTGCCAAAATTTGCCAAATTTAATTTGCCATTTCAAAGCTGTTTCCTCTTTGAAGTCAAGAGGCTTGCATCTGCAATTGTATCATGTTGGCAAACACTGTGTCTCTAAATAACAACTTTAAAGCTAGTGAGGCTTGCCAAATGCAATCATGACAGCACTATTTTCCTGAAAAAAATTACAGTTTTCGTGAAGGTGAAATTTACTTTGGAATCTGAGGTTTTATGAGCAAAAGCTGCAGTTTATGCATCAGTCCCCCCAAGCCAATACCTTTTAGGTTCTTTTCAGATGCAGAGCTAGGACCTGTGGGTGAAAGAGAGAAAGCAAGGAACCCTCCCTCATGTAAACAATTCATCCCCACTGCTATCTTACTCGTGCTGGAAGTCCATAAAACCTCTGAAATGCTGGGATCCCCCCTGTGCTGGAAGCAGTGCACTCGTGTGCCACCCCTGAGCACATGCTGCCCCTGCTAGCCCTGACGCAGAGGAAGATGGGGCAGAGATCATCACTGGCGTTTCCCTGCCGTGTCAGCATCAGTGTGAACTTACTGTGTTTTCTTTTGGTCTCTGCGAAATGGAAAATACTCACAGGCTAGGGCCTCCCACTTATGTAGCTTGGATGCAACACCGGCATCTGTGGCTTGCTATTGTAATGACCACTAGACCAGCCCTCACTTTTAGGGATCAGCTTCAAAATGGCAGCAATGGTGTGAGTGCATGAAGGTCTCTTGAGAGCCGGGTTGCTGGAGCCAGGTTTGTATCACTGCTGGCAGCACTGGTCCCGGTTCATCTCAGCCTGGTAACCAGTTAACCACAGCTCCTGCCTTTCCCAGGCAGAAATCAGTTTTCTGTCATCCTTCAAACTTTCAAGTTTTTAATGCCTGGGCTTCTACCTAAGCAGCGGTGTTCTGAAGCCAACCTGCCTAATTTTGGCACATTAGGCAAGAGCTGCCTTGCCTTGTACTTGTGAAAATTGCTTGGGGTTTTTTGCAATATGTTTGTGCTAAATGGTTTTCCTCCTGCCTTTTTTTTTTTTGTATCTTGTCTTTGGACCTCATCATTTTGGAAAGGGAACAGCAGTCTTATTGCAGAATATTTCCTACCTTTTAGACCATCCCCCTTTACTTCATATATTTGTCGTGAATTTAAATGTCATGTTTCTGTAGACCTTCTCTAGGAGAGCTCTCACTAAAGTATTTTTATGATACTCTACCAAAATTCTCATCATCTGGCAGCTCTTCCTTAATTTAAAAAGAGCGTAAAGCTGTAATGCATAATGTTGATTTTTTTTTTAATAACATTTTGACCTGAAGTGATAAATTGTTGCAGTAGTATAAGCCTGGATTTATGCTCAATATTGGATGAAAAAAACCTTCAGGATTTGCTAGCTGTCTGCACATACACACTCCCATTGACACTGCTTCTGTAGGTCAGGTTTCACTGCAAGTTTCAGTATCCAAAAAGAAAATACACTACATCTTTTGAGACCTGATACAGTACCAAAATCAGGCTTGTTCTCCCATTTCCTTTTTTTACCCAGTGTAATCAAACACAGAATTTTACATCAAAAACCAATCCCTAGGAGCTTCAAGAAATGCTAACTGGCCATATCGCTACAAAATAGTAAACGTGGGTCTAATTTATTTTATGAGCTACAAAAGAATTTTAATCATATGTATAGTATCACCAAATATGTGGGACTACCTCCACATCTGGTGCTGCCAACAAGCTCAAATACCTTTTTCTTTAATTTGAGATGCAAAGTCTGATTCAGTTTTATAGCATGCACCTGTCTCCTACTCTCTGTGGTGAGGCAGGTTGTTTCCTGTTGTAAAATGGCACAAAGTAAAAAAACTGAGAAGCTGATTCTCTCTAAAACACAAGGAAAACCTACCTGGGTCTCCCAAATGGTCCCTAAAGTGTCTTTAGGTCCTTCAAGAAAAGTGAAAAATGTGAATGTCCCTTTTGTGTGTGTAAATACATGGACATGATTAAGGTCTTCTGGTATAAAACCTCGGCAAAAGGAGAACCAGACCTGTGGAAAATACAAACCCATTTCAGTTGTTTTAATATGAACTCATTATTTTAATCTGTACTTTTACCAAATTTTGTATACTTTTAATATGAAGTTTGAAAGTACCACAATGGAAGTAAAATTCTCTTTTATGCTTTCCCGCAATTGTAGCTTCTCATACTCAAAAGAATGAAAAAAGTGCTTCAAGGCAATAAATTTTTGGTTTGGGTGGTTGGGGTTTTTTTGCTTTGATAATCCCTCCTGCAGGAGTATTTAAAGGATGAGCTACAAGTGTCAAAATTTTTATTTTTCATCAGCAGGCTATCCTTTTCATTAGCCATTATGTCTCATGTGCACTTGTTTGCTTCTAGGAAGCTCATTTTAAATTGCATGCCTTTGTTTTTGTTCATTATTTTAATTAAAATAAGCACCCTGTCATTGTTAGATCTAAGTTTTTGTCTTAATCTTTTACCCTTTTGTTTGTTCATAAATACCAATTTCTTCAGTGTCCTAGTGAGACTTTTCAGTCTATGTTTAGTGCTGCATATCCAGAAGTCTGACTATGGGGTAATAACAGACTGATTTTGGCACTGCCTTATACCAGTCCTTGTAGAACTAATTAAATTTAGCGATGAAACAGGCTGTCAGCAAGTCTGCATGTTGCAGTTCTCTTAGAAGGTTTGGAGGTAGTCTTTTCCATCAAAATGCTGTAATACCACCTCAGTTCTAGGAGCAGGTTGATGCGAAACACTAAAATTAACTTAAGGTCCACCAGGCACCTCCCCTTTTCATAAATCCACAAAGCTATGGTTTGTCATGAGAGGAAAGGTCAAGAGAAGAGCACTGTCCTATGTCCCCTCTCTTTGCTGGACCAAAAAAGGTCAGATGGGATCATGGCAGAGAAACACTCCCCCTCCCAGAGTGACTTGGTACACCTCAGGAAAGAAACAGTGGACAGTCTGTGCTTCTGAACCCTTCAAGGCAGCTCAACATTGGACTCTTTATGTCCCAAAATCTACACTTTCTGCTTTTCCTTCCTTTCTCATTGTCGCAGAAATGAAAAAGCATCAGTGAAATGTCTGTGCTTGACATTTCTGAGATGAGTTAACTGCTTAACTCTAGCAGCAGTTAAGTATGTATCTGGCAGTTTGGAGGGGGGCAAGGTTTTGGGTTGGCTTGGCTTGGTTTATTTCTTTTTCTTTAACTTCCATTGAACTGTGCTGCAGATCTACAATTTTTTTCCAATGACATACATTTTCAAGTCTATGTGACTTGAAAAAGTCACATATGAAATAGTCTTCTGTGCCTGCACCATAAACACTAGAGGTTAGCCCTAGAGGTACCAATTCCCAGTTGACATGCAAAACCCATCTGCAAGCTCTTCTTTCTTTACTCACTATCTAAAAGAGTCATTTCTCATTCCCTGAAGAAGCTTTAACCAGTAAAGGCTCACAATGGCTCCATTTAAAATTTCCCTAAACAGCAATAAAACATTATTAATCCCTGCTCCCACTCTGGTCCCAGATCAACTAACAGTCATCATAAACACAGCAAACTGGGATATTTGTCTATGCTTCAGCTCATGTAGGAATAATTTTCTGTTTTATTCTTCAATCAGATCTGCAGACTTTCCATCAGCTCCCTCTTTTATTCTCAGCCCACACAAAACAGTAAAATTGTCATATTTTAAAAGCAAATATTGTACCTTCCCAGTTACATTTTCATTTAAAAAATAAATCAATAGAGTTTGCAACTGATAACCAGATTGTGATTGCTTTTAAGATTCTGGTATCTTTCCCATGAGATAATCTGACAGCACAACAAAAAACATCTATTTATTATGAGGAACATTCACATATTAAATCAGCCTATTTTAGAAGAGACCATAAAGGAGATTTAGGATTTTAAACAGCCTGCATAGCTTTTCTTCCTCTTAATTTCCAGCAACTTCCAGTTAAGTCCTTCTTCCCTAAAAAGAGTTTTTAAGACTGTTTCAAGACTTTTATTTATGTCCTTATGGATATGCATACCCCTATTCATATAATTAAGAAACTTCTTTTTGTGTTTCATTCACAGAAACTGAAAAGAGGTGAGCCACTTCGTTCTCTGCACAGCTTATTTCAAGACATCCCTCTCTGCATTGTCTCTCTCTACAACATTCACCACCAGCCTAAATGCAGGCACTGATCCCTGCCTCAAAACACCTGTTCTTCAATCCACTCAAACGCAGAAGCAAAGAGCATCTCTAAAATAATTATATCAGATAGTGTCCTAGCACTGTTTGTCTTGCAGCATAGGGCTATTGTGCTTTCACAATACAGGGGAAATGTTCTTTTCACTCTGGGTTTGGAAAGGAAAATGGATGAAAAGAAGGCAGAAGATGCATGCAAATATATTTTCAGTATGTTTCTGTAACACCTTAAAACACTGTTCATTGGATGTTTCTGCTTAAGTCTGAACACATTCACTGGGGATTTTTGTCATTAAAGAAGAGTTAAATCTGAAGTGTCACATTCTCATGCTTTAATGCTACAGTATTTCATTGAAGAGATTCAGGGGCAGACATCCTACCTGTGATTATCTCCAGCCATGGACATGAAGAGGCTGAGTGCAGACATTTGCCATCCTCCCAGCATGTGATCCATAATTCTTCTCAGTTCTTGAACTCCCTAGCAGGGACTAACAGAGTCGTGATGCAACACTGAACTGCCCCACAGCACAGCACAGCCCTCAGTGCTAGCAATCAAACTGAATGCCAGACTCCTGCTTTCACCTGGTAACCTTGCTGGAAAACCATAGAGCTTTAAATTGATAAAGACAGGAAAAATATAATGGTAGAAACTCTGATAGGTTTTCTTTCTTTTCTTTTCTCCCCTACATTGTACTCTGTTTTCATGACTGCTGATATTACTATAGGCACGTAATCAGAATCAGGACAGTCCTGTTGCAATGGGAGAAGTGCTTTAATGTCACAAAAGGCCAGAAACCCACTCTTCTGGAAGCAGGAGTTTCCCCTGGAGTGAGAGACAGCTTTAGTGCCAAAGACCCCAGAGTTAATCCACTTACATCCAACTCCCCAGATGGAACAAGAGCAGTCAGAGTACATTCTCAGTTAGAAACATTACCAGCTGTATATGTTAGAGCATTCCCGGTGCTGTTCCCTGGCCCAAGTCAGCCCTGCGGTGTTAAAACTCAAAGGAAGGCAAGGGCAGTGCTGCTGTTGGCTCACCCCCCGCGTCACTGCTGGGAGCTGCACGGACTCTGACCACAGTCAGGGTAACAGCCACTTTTACATCCATACTTTCTCAGAACTGGCTTAATCAGAGGTGAAGGTTAAAGTTTCTTCAGTTTTAGAACTGCTTGTTTCAAGCAATTTGGTATCATTGTGGGCTCCAACCTGCAGTGGTTTCCAGCACAGCCATTAGCCCAGCACTGCTCAGGAGCTGTGTACCACGTCCCACTGCTGCACGGCTGCAAGCCCTGTGCTTGCTGTGCCGGGTCTGGGAGGGGCAGCTCCCTGATGTGGGACGTCCTGGTGAAAATGGACATGCACTCAAGCTCCATTAGCGCCTTTCTTCCCGCAACTTCCAGTGTTTGTTTCTCCTGCTGCATTCTGGCTGCTTAGGAGTGTTAAGTGCATTTCACTTAGCAAAGGCAAAGACACACCCCACCGTGCCAGTTTTATTGTATATAACATTCCATAATGCTCAAATTACACCAGTCCGAGTCAAAAGTCTGATCTACATCGTATGTTTAGGATGAATTGATGTAAAATACCATACCAACACTACAAAAGAAGTATTCACTAGCGTTGTCATGCATTTTATTCTTGTTCTCTTTTTGTTTTGCTAATGAAAAGTTGATTTATGTTGTGAAGCTCTAATTATATGTGAATTTTCATCTGCTGTAGGTCTTTCACTTCTCTAGTTTTGTCACTAGATTTTATAATTCTTGTCAACAGAAGGATGCATACAATGTCTTCACAAGATTAAATAAGGCCACTTAACTATGCTAAGCTAGTTCAATAGCTGCCTACACAAATGTAAACACTGTGTGCCCTGTCTTTAAGAAACTTCATATTTGTGCTACATAAAAAAAACATTTAAATGGAAATGGGAATCAGATAAATGACATGTAGCAGAATTTAAGACTAATTTTATTTCATAAATTACCTTAAATTTGCTGGGTACAAAGAAAAAAAAAATAGCTTATCAAATCATATTCCACATTAAAAACTTATTTATTATGAAATACTATGAGCTGAACAGATTGTTCCTGGTGACTATATCTTCCAAAAGTTTGGAACCAGTAAAGTTCTCTGAGTTCCCCTCCTTCAGCTTGGTGGTGAGAGGGTAGGAGATCCACTGCTTCTTGAGATGTGGATGGTGGATGTGCCTGTCTAGGGGATGGTACAGTATGGCTCCACCAGCCAGTCTCCTCCTTATACTCCCTTAATACTTCTTGTCTTTTCTACTTCTTCCCTCAGCTCTGCTACCAGGCTGAGCGGATCGTCCACCTGGTCGCACCTCACACAGCTGGTACTTCTGCAGCCGCCAGGCTCCGGCACTTTTTGCTCTTTTGAGCAGCGCCGGGCTCTGACACTCCCTGCACCGAGACCTGGAGTCCGGCACAGGTTCGGGGGCCCTCGCTCTGGGTCGCCGCGTCCTTTCTGGCGCGCGCAGGGGATGTGACTTTCGGAAAGTGGACGAGTTTGGACTCGTGGACTTTTGATGAGTGGAAACCAAGCCTGAGCTCCTTAGGCGGTGCTTGAGCACCACCCGAGCTCAGTGCCGGAGCCCTGCGCGCCCTCCGACCCCGCTGTTCCGCGCCCCGGGGGTGTTGGTGCGGGTGGGGGTGGCGCGGTCCCTGCGCGGTCCCTGCGCGGTCCCTGCGCGGTCAGAGCTCCTCTGGGCCACGGCTCCACCGCGTCCCGCTGGGGCGCCTGTCTCTGCTCTAGTATCGAGGGCTTGCTAGGTTGGAAACCCGGCTTGCTCGGTGCCCTGAGGCACAGGGATGTGACTCACTTCAGCTTTGAGGTCCAGGAGGAACTCCGGGCTGGGCAGAGGCTGCTTTGTGATCTGTTCCTAAGCAAGCACCTGAGGAAGTCTTCACACCAGCATTTCGGGATAAGCTTCAAGTCTTAGAGTGTTCCTGTGTCTTTTCCCCTCCTCTCCTCTTCCTTCTCTTTGTCCCTCTCCTCTCATCTTTCCTCCATTTCCCCCAAAAACTTTTGGGAACTTTGAAGCTGGCAGAGCAGCAGTGTAGCTCAAGAAGAAGATGCTGAGTTTAGAGTAGTTACAGCATCAGGTGTACATACTGCCTTCCCCTGTGTGAAAGGGGACACAGGCTACCACTCAAAATACGTGGCGCAGACTTGCACATTTGAAATGTAAATTCACAGTGTAATTTTGGGCTCTTCCTGTTTTATATTCATTTATGCTCAATTCTTTCCCTTTCACTTCTTTGTGAGACCACACCTCACAAAGAGTGCTGCAACATCATAATTTGCTTACAAAATAATCTTGGTTCCAGCCTTTTCTCATAAACCCGGATGCAGCTCAGAGTTCAATGAAGGTGTCATCAGATTAACTAAAATCAAAATTGCCCTGCATGGATCTTAAAAGCAATTCTTGAAGTCCCTTCATCTGAAGGAAGTATTTTCTCGGAAGGTTATTTATCAGTCATTGTCTAAATATAGGAACTCCCAACATTTCTCATGCCTTTGATTGCACTGGTTTATTCCCTGTCAAGAACAAAGTATTAAGAACAAAATATCACTACAGCATCATATGGTTTGATTTTTAACTCTGCTAGCATCTCTGTGTTTGCTTATGCATAAAAACCAAATATGTGCTCTGCAGTTTCATGCGGGGAGCCCCGCTGGCACCTTACATTTCTCAGGCTGTAGGAAAAAATTGTGACCTTCTTGTCCTCAACCATACAACTGAGGGAGCTTCAGCTGAGACCTTTACTGGTCTTAAAGAATCCTTCACTATACAAAGCTAGGCAGATAGCAGTGTTGGTCCAGAGCAAATAACCCTTTCAAAAACTGATTGATTTAAATATCAGAATAAAGTCACTTCAAGTTCTTGGTGATATTCAGAAATTTCCACAAGACTGGATGAAAACCACACTATTCTCTGACATGCCCCAGTACTCGTATCATGTGTGGTCCATACTGGAGACTGCTGGAAAAGATGAGAAGTAGAAACAGTTTTCAATGTGGCTGGAGAAATCGTATGGTTGCCATGTTGTTGTTGAGTCAACTGCCAAGAAACTTGTCTGTGAAGAAGAAAAACTCAGTTAACAACTCAGGACATTACCTAATGGGCATCCTTTCCTCTCAGTGGCTCAAGAATAGGATAGTGCATGCAGTATCTTTGAAGGAGAAAAGCACAAATGCTGACTCTTTTACTTGAGCTCCGGGAACTAGACAGTATTATGAAGACATTCAGAAAAGCACTGCTAGTGATGGTCCACTCTGAGACCAATACGATATCAAACCAAACTAGACAGGCGGGAGAAAAAACTTGGCTCCACATTTTCTGTCCCCAAGAGTGAGACAGGAACAGGATAGAAATAATGGAGACACATTATTAGTCATATTAATAGGGCGAAATGGGTTTTCCCAGTGCCTTAAACAACGGATTTTTTTAGAGACTGTGTGACCAGTATTTCCTGTGTTGCAGCAGTTATTACTGGGAGTGGAGGGAAGTTGAGCACTAAGGAAGGCAGTGGTTTAAAAACAAAAGGGAGTATGTAAATGAGACAAATATAACATAGATATTAACTCAGCAAATCATAAACAAATTGACCTACAATAGCAGAAAAAGTGCAAAGAAATAGCATTCCAATTGGTAGAAATTGCAGCAAGAAGCAAAAAGCATTGGAAATTTCTTATTTTAAAGAAGACACTTAATATAATTGACATTACAGACAACTAGTGGGAGGAATTGCATGTCTAGAATGTTAAAAGCATTGCTTTTAGCCCAGTTAAGAGAAATAAAACAGGTATAACACAGATGGAACAATTTCAGCATGTGTCACAGGAACCATTGCTTACCTTAGAGACTTTAAACTACAGTCCAGACACACAAAAAAGGACTGAACATTAGTTATATCACCTATGAATTGGTTTGATTTTCCTTTTTTAACTCTTTTTTTCCCCATGTTTGACACATATGAGTAGACTGAATATTGTAAACCAATGATAAGAGTATATACATAGACAATAAGACTGTTGCCTTAGGTTGCTATTCTGAAATTTGCATCTTCGACTTGAGTGCTACCTGATGCTGCTGGGTCCTGTCTGTTCTGTTTCCTATCCCATCTGTTCACCCCTTCAGACTGCTAACTGGTTTTCTCTGGGTTTGTTTTGTTTGGGTTTTGGTTTTAGGGTTTTTTTTGGTGGTGGGGGGGTGGTGGTTAAGCTTTCTGTAAATGTTCACACACTTTATTTCATGTTAAAAGATAATTGAAAAAAGGTTGGTTTTCTTCTCCCCAAAGTTTCATTGTATACATTCCCACTTGGAAGTCTTCAAGGTCTAACAGTTTTACCTGTTCCAGTTCTTTCTGAATCCTGTAAGGCAAGATTCATGGATTAGCGACAGTGACAGTGATAAAAAGGAAACAGTTCTGTTGCATACGAGGACAGTTTTAGGCAGCTTCATTTGAAAGAAAGGACCAGACAAAAGAGAAGGAACAAGAATGGATATTGTCATTCTTTGAGAAAAGTTTTAGATGGTCAAAAAGCTGCGATCGAGGCAGAGAAATTTTTTTGGTCAAACGGTCCTGTTAAATAAATACAGACCAGATAGAAGCTATATAAACAAAAAAGAAACCAGAAAGAATAGGTAAAATTAATATGTTGTCTAGCTCAGAGTATAGGAAGGCATAATAAGAAAAGTTAATATGTTACATAAAGATTTATGTCAGTCTGGGCGAAGAACAAAACAACTTCCATTTAGATGTTTTAACAAAAGAAAAGAAAAGAATTGAAATCCAGATGGGCACCTGTTTAATGAACACCTCTTTCTCATTAGGAGCAACCTTTATATAATAATTTACTACTCTTTATCTGGAAAAAGGCAAGATGAGGTACTTGAAATATTTTCCTGACAAAGATGAAATGATTCCCAGGCCAGCAGAAGAAGAAGCACGCTAAGCTTGTAGTGGATAAACACCTGAGACAACAGGGCCAGGTAACTTTTTCTCAAGTCATGAAGTAAATTTTCTGTGGAACGTTCTAGACAGTTGATTTCATATAGAAAATAGGTTCTAGCAGAGGCCAGAGAAAATGTCTGATGCCTGGAAGAGCTACGACATTGACCACACTTCAGCCAGAGCAAACAGAATGACAGATGGTGGCTTAATTTGATAGCAATCTCAGGCAAAATAGTGGAAAAATCAAATAATCAATTGTAGGAGTTTCAGCCGACAGAAAATGAGCCATCTTGCATCTACCATGGCAACACATCTGCCACTGCTGTTCTTTAATCTGCCCAAATGCTTAGCGAAGGTTTTTTGCTTTGCGGACAAGAAGAAGGTACAGCTAATCTCAAAGGTCAAAATCTTCGTGGCATTACCCCCAGCTTTCTGTATTCTCCATGCTCCTTTCTGTCCTTCTTCCATTTTCCAGAGTCAATGCTCATTAGTTGTAGCTGGAGAAACAGCTTATCCACTAAACTTGGAAAACAAGTTTTGCCAGAGATTGGATTTAATTATTGAGTGGCAGAAGGTAAAGATAACTTGAAGTCATGAATGGTGGTGGTAAATTGTACTTTGCTCTTCTTTGCAAAGTTGCAATTGAAAAATGAGTGCTCTAAAATATTCTCAAAGTGCTGGCTAATGTGTTGGAATGTTTCTTATAAGATAATAGGGAAAAATGTTGCCTGAAATCTAAAAAACCATCATCGGCTGTAGTTGCTAGAGCTCCAGTGCACAGCAGCTTACTTGTAACCTAAGCAATGAGCTAAAACATGAAACAGACTCAATTACAGAGTAAGTTTGCATGATAGCAGCAGAAGACTGTAAACAAGATACAGTGCATTTGAGAAATCAGCAGAGAGCAGAAACGCACAGCAGAATCCTCACTGAGGTAATCCCCAAGCTGTGAAAATTCAATCATAGAAGAAACACTCTTTTGCCCTAACTACAAATGCAAATACATACTGCGCCAACTTTACAATATGAGCTCTGTGGCACCCAGGGATGCAGTTGACTTTTAAAGGCTGATCACTCCGATACATATGAAGAAAGCAGAACATGTTGAATAGTTAGTCAGTGAGGTATGTGTGTGTGTATTTATATATATATATGTGTGTATATATATATGTATGTGTATATATATATATATGTATGTATGTAAAAAGAAAGACTGTTTGCAGTACCTCATAAGACATCTTGAGTTTCTTAGCTTTTGAGAAAGAACTGTTTGTTAAGGAAGTTTTGAGATACCGAAAAGTATGACATGAGTGTGTCACAGCATGAGTCAGACATTGAGTGGAAAATGTGCTAGCAAGGTTTTCAAACTATAAATTGGTTTAAAAAACAGAGTGAATAAATAGAAAAGAATCTTACATGGCTAGGACTGGAAGAGACTGCATGGCTTTAAGCAAATAGTCACGGCACAGAGGTGTCCTGGTCTCTTTTCTAAAGGGCTTTTGTAACCCAGTCTGGAAGAGATGGCAGGAGGTACCCAGTGCAGCCATCTACTCAAAACAGCAGCAGCAAGGTCAGATTACGTGGCTTGGGGCTTTCTCCAGACCAATCCTGAAAAGCTCTAAGAACGCAGACCCCACTGCCTCTCCTAGCAATCTCCTCTACACAGGAAAAAGGCTTCCCCTTGTATATAATGTAGGCTCCTCCTGTTTCAACTTAGACACACACTCTCTCATCCTGCTGCCTTGCACTGCTGTGGAAAGCATGGCTTCATCTTCTCAGTGACCTGCCCAGAGGCAGAAGGGGGCTCTGACTTGCCTTTCCTTCTTCAGGCAGAAACAGTCATGTCTGTCAAGCTCCCCTTGCCAGGCTCACTCTCGCTGTTCAACCTCTTCTTCAGGTTTTGTTATTCTATAAAAGGCCAAAAAGGTGGTCCCATCAATTTTCAGAGATTTATAATTTAAAATAGGTTACTGTTGATCTGATGGTATTAGGAGAGAGATATTGTGTTCATTGCTTATACGAACCTGTAACAGCGCCATTGGTCCGTAAATATCAGTAAGGGAGTCATAATTTCCATTTCAGGATGCTGACAACTGTTGGTCTCGGTACCTTGTAAAAGACCCTTTTAATAATGAAAAAGGTTGGGCTGCTACTAATTATGGATTGAGGCAATTTTGGCTGGACAGGACATAAATTCATTGAACTTTTGCAGAGTATTGAGTAGGATCTGTTTTCTAACTTGAGAAGCTCATCAGTTAATCTGGGCCAAGTACTGCTGAGGAGAAAAAAACCCCAACAAAACAAAACAAATAACTAAAACCAACCACCACCACCACCATCCTATCGTGAATATTCATTTATGATTGTACAATAATTTCACCTGATCACAATGGGGTCTCTTTGTATTTATGAATACCGTATTTGTGAATATTCTGTTCAATTAATTTACCCTACGGTTTGACAAGGAAAGCACTAATGTTAAGGTGCTTGGAGTTGCAAAACCCTTGGCCTGGGAACTTAGACTTAAATGCCATGCAACATACGCTTTAAATTAATACAATTCAAGATAATTACTTTTCAGGACTAGCTACTCTTCAAAGCAATTATTTCAAAAATACATTTAATAGTAAATAGGAATTTAATAGTAGAACTAAATCAAAGATATCTCCATTTCTGGACAACAGAAAGTGAAAATATGTTGTTAAGAATATATGTCATCTTCTCCAAGTCCCACATGCAAATCTCTTACTCTGAAATATCAGTTTCCTCCTTCACCTCTACTTTTTTATACTCAAACCAAAACAATGGGCCCAATGTAAGTTGCTTCTTAAAAATTTGCTTCAGATTAAAATAATTGATAATTGTCACCATCTTTTATTTTTGAAATGTTGGAAACAGCAGAAACATTACAATAGAGATATTACGTTCCCAGAATACATCTTCTTAAATGGGAATCAGATTCATCTGGAATGAATAAACCCATGATAGATGCAGTGCACATTGTGCTCAGAGAAAGCAGTTCTCTTCCACTTTGGAAGGGGCCTTATTAGCTAATTACACAGCAATAATCAGAACATGCTGATCCCAGTGAGTAATGACCAGAAGGGTGAGATTTTGTCTGTGCACACCTTGACCCAGCAAGCCCTGAGTCATTCATCCTCAGGAAACTGCATTATTCTTATTGGCAAATTAAACTGCATATGAGAGCAGAGCCTGCATGTGTATGAACAGCTTAATTTTATTGGCTACTGTGGAAATAGCGGTGTGTACAGCAAAGGGAATGAATGTCGTGTATGTCAAATGTCACGTATGTCAAATTAATTGAGAATAATCCCCAGACATTCTAGTTGCTTGATAATCACAACACATTTTCCAGTAGTAACGACTGATTTCATTTCACACCACTGTACTTATTACAGTATTTCTTTTTCTTTTAATAACAGCTGTCTATATGAAACCTGAAATCTTTGGTGTTTACTGATTTCAAAATAGTAATTGCAGTCATTCACAAAATTACAAAAACTTTGAAGAAGGAAAGAGAAAAAAGGAATTAGCTGGATTTTTCCTGCTGTCAGCAGGACTTGCTTTCACACAGAGGAGCATCTCCCATTAATTAACAGGTTCTAATTAATTAATTAGAATCCCAGAGTTCCTGGAGAGCTGTGGAATGGCAAGTGCTTGCAGTCAACAGCTCTTTCCTAAAGGAAACAGCCATTATGAAAAGGCACAGCCTCTTTCCTGCTGAATGGGTTTTTCCTTCAACATCATTTTCCACAACATAAAATGTAATAGAACTGCTTTGTTAAATCTCAGCTAGACTAAGTAATTTCTTACAACATGGTTTTCCAAGACAAAGTAAAAGGAGCTGAACACATCCCCAGACCTGAAATACATTGCTAGTGCTATTACATGTAAAACTAGAACTAATGGCTTGTTTCTTGACAAGTAGCTTTAGCATGTAGTTTCTTCAGCTCTGCATTTTTCAGCAGCAGTTATTACTGGAGGTTTAACCAAGGCATGGACTGCTACTGGCAGCAATGGCTTGGTCACATTTGTCAGCACAGTGTGGCACCATCTTGGTAACCTTTCAGACAAACACAAGTGGAACATGTGCTCTGGACTTGTGCCATTTTTTAGAAACAATGGTCTTATTATTTACAAAAGAAACAGTATCAAAGCATTGGACATGCCTTCTTGAGAAAGACAGGCTGAATGAGAAAAATGGGAAACCTGCTACTCCCTAATGCAGGATAGAAATATGAGAATGAGCAATTTTATGGTGACTTTCACCCAAGGTGCTCGAAGGGGTTTAATTAACCATAACCTGAATTTGTCCAACATTTGTAATTTTAGAAAACAATCTTTGATATTCACACATTAAGTTTGATTTTATCGGAGTAGACTGTAGATTCAAAAGCTAGTAGTATTTTCCCCATCATTATGTTATCCCAGTCCCTAACAATCATTCATTGACATAATTTAATTTCATGTGAATAAAAGACAAAAGCAATATTTTAAGCCATAATTTTATAAATGAGATAGCAAGGTCCAGAAAGATCTTTAAAATTAACAAGAAAAGCCTAGAGGTAAAGCCTGGGGACAGCAACCTGATCACAAGATCTGCTTCCTGCTTGCCTGGCCTGTTTCCTTGCCCTACTTCAGGGTGTGAACATATATGGGAGGTTTGGTGTCTTGTTTATTCTGATTTTGTTTTGTTGTTTTGGGGTTTTTTTTTTGCATGTGATAGAATCACAGAATGGTTTGGGTTGGAAGCAACCTCAGAGATGATGTAGTTGCAACCCCTCTGCCATGGTATTGGTTTTAATACCAATACCTGGTCTTAAAGAAGAATGCGCTATACACTTCACAGTAAGGCTCCTGCTCAGCCCACTCTTTCCTCTTTTACAGGGATACTCAACTGAAGATTCCCTGTGCATCTCAAGAACCTGTCCCAGAAGTATTGTCTTCCCTGGAGTATGGAATTTTCTGGATGATGGAGAAGTCCCTCAAGCAGAAAGCTTATGATTACTCTGGCAGTGACTTCGTCAATGAAGATGAGGGGTTTTGAACTCTGATATGAAATTGAATTGCTCACACTGGCTGTCATTGTTTTTGAGACACATTAGCTGCATGCTGTACAGTCATAGACTTCTCACAGCATTCATATTAAGACAGGAAAAAGGAGTTGTGAGAACCTGTACTAGACATGACAAGAATAAGGATCAATAGAGATGTTTCTTTGCTGGAAAAATAAAATAAGAAGAAAGTTTCTGGACTACCTGAAAACTTCCTGACTAAAACATGAACACAATGCTAACTTACTTTGGTACCCTGCTTTAAGGTGCTCAAAATATGGTGAGACTAAAAGCTGAATTTGGATCCTTAAGTGTTTCCTAATACTGGTACAAAATTATTAACGCTTATGTATGTCTTGTCTGGGTAAAAGCTCAATCAACTCCATATCATCCCATAGGTTTAGAATTTCTGGGATTTCTGCCGAAAAGGAAAGGAAGGAAACCTATTTGTAAGCTCTACAGAAGTATGGTATAAATGTCTTGCTTCACATCCCTGAGGATGCACGGTGGGAGGGAGGGAACAAAGTGGGGAAAATAGAGCCTGGGTGACTCAGTAACATACAGACCTACATAACCAGAAGCGTCTGTCTAACCAGCATCCAGAAAGTTTTCTCTCTGTGCGTGGAGATCTTCAAGTCCTCACATAAGGTCTACAACACACCTTGATATTACAGGTTTGCAGATGGCAGGTCAGGCACGGCTTTCCACGGAGTGTAGGTACTCTTGATCTCCCATGCTATGGACAGAGATTCAGCAGACCATGAACAGCCTTCTGCATCTCTATTAGAAGAGGGCAGATATGAGTTTCAGTAAGGCTATTTCTTGAGTTTGTTACCTCTAAGCAAAAATGACTATAATTTTGCCTTAGAAACAAGAAGAGAACCCTGAAAGCATAACTGTTAGGCAGGACTAATCACCTGTGTGCCACACAGACCTGTTAGAGTAGTTAGGATTTGCCTGATAGAGTTGTGCCTGAGAGAGAGATTATTTATATACCTGTTGCAATGGCAACACAGAAAGACATTAAGAGTTTTCAGCTGTGCTTACTTTGAGTCAGAATGAGTTTTCTTCAGGAATGATGTTCTCGGGTGTTTTTTGCCCCCTACTTTTAATATACTTATCACAAAACAATGAAGAATTGTAGGGCCATTGAAGTGTAGTGGATTAACCTGGGCAGATGCTAGGCCACCACCAAAGTCACTCTCTCACTCCCCTCCACAGCTGGACAGGGGAGAGAAAATTTAATGACGGGTTCATGGGCAGCGATAAGGACCAGGAGAGATCACTCACCAAATACCATCACAGGCTCAACTTAGAGATATGAAGTGATTTTATTACTAACAGAATTGGAGCAGGATAATTAGAAGTAACATAAGCCCTTAAAAAACACCTTTCCCACCCTGTTCTCTCCTTCCCAGCTCTACCTCCTACCCCAGCAGTGCAAGGAGACAGGGAATGGGGGTTGTGGCCAGTTCATCACCCGTGGCTTCTCTCACTGCTCAGGGAGAGGAGTCATTCCCCTGCTGCACCGTGGGGTCCCTCCCGTGGGAGACAGTTCTCCATGAACTTCTCCAATGTGAGTCCATCCCACGAACAGCTGCAATGTGAGTCCGTCCCATGGGCACCAGTCCCCCTTGCACTGCTGCAGCAGTGGGTCACTCTTCCCTGGGGTGCAGTCCTTCAAGGACAGGCTGCTCCAGCCTGGGAGCAGGGCCTTCTTCCTACAGGTCTCCCACAGGTTCACAGCCTCCTCTCAGGCACCCACCTGCTCCAGCGTCAGCTTCTCCAGGGGCTGCAGATGGATCTCTGCATCCCCAGGACCCTGGACCTCCCTGGGCTGCAGGGGCACAGCTGCCTCACCATGGGCTGCACCAGGGGCAGCAGAAGAGTCTTGGTGCCGGCACCTGGAGCAGCTCCTGCCCCTCCTCCTTCACTGGCCTTAGTGTCTGCAGGGCTGTTCCTCTCACGTGTTCTCACCCCACTGTGCTCTGGCCAGAATTACAACTGTGCAACTTTTTGTTTTAGTTTCTTCTTGAATACGTTCTCACAGAGGTGTTACCACTATTCCCAATTGGCCCAGCTTTGGCCAGTGGTACATCCGTCTTTGGAGCCACCAGGGATTGGCTCTGCCAGACATGGTGGAAGCTTCTAGCAGCTTCTCATAGAAGCCACCCCTGCTACCAAAAGCAGGCGGTGCAAAACCAACACATGAAGAAATGCAGTTGGGTTTGATCTGACATGGTCAGGTTCTGTGGTAGTTAATCAGGTTCTGTGGTATTGAATCAGTGTATCAACATGGTAATCTCTCTGATAGTGAATTTTCTTCTGTGTTTTTTGAAAATTCTCAGATGATGTTTTTCCTGCAAATAACTGTCTCAAGACTTTCAAATAAAAGGTCAGTTATCTGATTGTCCTTTATTAGGTGATAGATCTGCTTCTGAGGTTTAATCTTCAGCCAAAAATAAGGGGCAAACTTCTGATCATGGCTAGATTGTCTCAGCATAATATATTAATTATATAATTTAAAAATTGCTATGTATTTTTGGGTTGGATAAAACAGTGTAAGGTTTTGTAGAACTATAGAGCTCAGAAGGTGAATAAGGACTCCTTTCGCCACCTGGTGAAATACAAGCACCATTAAAGATAAGCCTTCTCTGTCATAGACAAGAGTAACAAGGATGGATGGCAGACATCTCTACCTTAGAGAGATGAAGACACCAAGCCTGGCAGGTGAGGATGCTGACAGCTGGAACAAAGCACCAGGAGACACTGATGTTCAGCTCTCACTTGGTCTCTCTAAATCAAGCCTGGGTATTTTTCTGGAAGATAAATCATACAGAGATCAATGAGTGAGGGTGAAGCTTTATAGCATGTGGCATATGGGTCAGACTAAGTCACTAAAGGTGTCTTCCAGCGTTTATATTGATCAGTCAGCTGACCAAGGAATGAATGACAGATCATGCATTCAGTGAGAACCACAGGCAGGAACCGAAGCAGGCAGGGCATGTGAACTCCTGACCTTCCACTGTGCAAATCACTGCCCCTTAAATAAGTAAAGCCATAACATACTATATAGCAAGGCACACAGGATCCTGATTTTGCCCCTGTGTGGTGGGGCTTTTTTCCTTAGAAAACTCTCTGTTTCTCTCCATGATTTTTGTTTGTTTATTTGTTTTATTATGAGACAAGGGATGGGAAGGAGCAGTACACAACTTTCTTTTGTAGCTCATGATTTTATATCCTACATCTGAAAATGAAATGTAGCATGAAATTCACTTTTTGTGGTAATGTGAAATTGGATCAAGTAAAAGCAATTTCTGTACTCTTAGCAGGGAGAGCCCCTTAAAAAGGGCTGAAAAGGCCTCCATTCAGTTTAAAAAAAATAACCATCAGATTTGTACCTTGTCTCACAGTGATTTTTTTACCATCTGATATATGAATGATATTGAATTACAGATGGATCACCATGTCAAGCTACAAAATTATGAGATTTTCCTTTTGCTCTAATCTATTGTTCAAATTCTTTCTCTCTCTGACTCAATAAAAAGCATCAGGCTCTACACAGCTGCAGCTAAAAGAACTTCTACCATAAAACACTGGCTCTGTTTGCAGCAGCTAGGACAATGGTTTTTATTTTAATAACAGTGTTCAGTGATTCATGTTAATAAAAAAATCCTCGAGAAGTATAGGCCTTCAAAGCTTGATTTTTTTTTATTTATTAATTATTCCTCCAGTTGATTATGATAGTACAGTTCAGAAATCTCTAGAAAAAGTGTCATATTATGACAATTACTGTTATTCACCCTCAGGCTAGGCAGAGCAGATCAGCTGCCTGGGAAGTTGCAGCAAAATAGGGAGGAAGCATCACAGCCCCTTACCCAGTGGCTTCCCCTTGCACTTGGTCATGCTGTGTGAGCTGGGTGACAAACACAGGAGCTGTCACAGCACTGCCCAGCTCCCCCCACACATCTGCCTGGCAGCACCGTGCAGCAGCATATGCTCTGCCACAACCCACAAGGTACAAAACAGCCCCGGGGTACAAGAGAAGCTCTTGAAAGAGCTTCTGGTAAGATGCTATTTACCAACCCCCCCCCAAAAAACCAAACCAGACCTCATCAAATAAAACAGCTCTGAGACTAAACTGGTCCCGTGAAGTCCTCCAATATACCCTCCTCACAGTGAATATTAAACAGCACTAATACACACAAGTTGGCAGAATAAGTGAAGTGTGGGTTCCGCTCCGCATCCGTAATGCTGGCAGCCCTGTGCATGGGGAAAACGAGCCCACTCAGAGAGCAACTCTCTTCTTTGCATTTCGCATTGCCATGCAGAGTACCTAGCAATACTGCTGAGCCCCTGTGGTTTGAGTAAATAAACAGTTCCAGTTTGTAATTAGTATGAAGCAGAATGATAAAATATAATGAAAAACGAGACCTTCACCAGGCCATAAATAATTGTTTCTGACACAGCACCGAAGGGTGATTTGTCCATGTATGAGAACAATACAGGACAAACAGCAAACTGTGAGAGCTTTTATACATGAGTAAATTAAAATTATCTGTTTGGAAATTTCACACACACTCATAGTATACACAGAGATTTCACTGACAAAATTGCTGTTACTCTGAAGCCATAGTGGTGGAATGACCAAACAGACAAGTACTCAGAAGCTTGGCTTCACCTGCTCAGGCAGCCTTACTACAGGAAAGGGATTAGCAACCAGTAACAGCTTAAGCAGGTGCAGAATGAGCTCCCAGACAGCAAAGCTGCTGTTAATTTTGAGAAAGTCTGTTTCCATGGTTTCTACAAAAATATTCCAGGTGACATCAAACCACTTGCGAATCCTGTTTCAGTGATATTCCCGCTCCTGATGGTAATGGTGCAACAAAAGTCCTTGCCCTAGCATCCGCGCCTTTCAACTGGAGATTGTCTGTTCCGTGTCAGGGAGCCACAGGTTGAGCTCCCTGCTCTCTGCAGAAGAGCTGGGTGATGGTGCCCAGGTCACTATGGCTGGCCTGGTGTCCAGGAGCCCCAGGGATGCCTCAAGCCGTAGTGCATCACTGGAGCCGTAAAACTTCCCAGTTGTCACTCCAGGATGCAGTCACCAAGATAAACCCTGTGATTCCCTCCTCACCTGCCACATTTGGTCATCAGCACTCTGTGTCCCTGCTGTCAACTGTGAAGACCTTGTGGACCCCAAGGGCCTGCCCAGATCCCTATAACACTAGGAAACCTCACCTAGAATGGTGTGAGTACACAGCACCTGCCTAAGTACCCAAATCATCAGCTATGGGCTCTCCTGGAGCACCACTTTGTAAAGGATAATGAAATAGTCCTGAGGGTGGAGAGAGGGTGAGTGTGACCGCGCTCGGAAGTGTCAGAGCTCACATCCACCAAGTTATGGTCTTACCTCATCCAGGGGCTAACATTAAACAACACTATCACAAAATAGAAAAAACTGTTGCTAACATAATCTGAATTTAAATGTGATGGTATGCCGGTTTGGCCAAAATCTAGTAATGTAGCCCCTGAGAGAAAACCAGGTTGCAACCACCCTTCCCCCCACAGGGTTCGGGAAAAAAGGAAATTTTTCCTCGAAGGAAAGTGAAAGAGATAAAAACTATTTATTTTAACAAACACACAGGAAAAGCATAATGATGCTAAATAATGAATTAAGACTCCCGCTGTAGAGAGAAACCTGGGAAGATTTCAGAGTCCTTCTGTAGGTGTGGTCTCTCTCCTCCTCGGAGCTGGTCGGTGAGGGTGTGGGCCCACCCCCAGGCCTTGGGGAGAAAATTCTCCCGATGTGTTCTGATGTTGTTGAAACAGTTCAGAAGAGAAGAAGGGTAAAAAACCAAAGTCCCAGGAAACAAAATTCAGCTCTCCGTCTCATGCCAAGAGGGAAAAAAAAACCAGCTGGCTGAAGGAAAAGCAAGCAGGGTGCTCTGTCCATGCCATCTGCAGCCAGACAACACAGAGGAGTGTAATCTCTGTGTCCTTGAGAAGCTGCTTTGGAAAGTTCGTCTGGTTTTTTTTTTTTTTCAAGTTCAGTTTAAAGGCACAGAAAAGGCACAATATTACTTTTTGGGCATAAAGCATGATAGGGGATACACATGATAGAGTCACCCCAAGACAAATGGCTTACAACAAAAGCAATTTGTCTGCAGTACTAATTAATGTAGATTAGAGTGGGCACACATCAAAATGGGTGGCTGGTCCCTGTGAGGGCATGAAACATCCCTCATGAAACATCGGGAGCAGTTAGCCATTGGAAACCATTGGCAAAGAGCAGTGGAATTTTTCTCTTGAGATAGAGTATGGATAGACTAAACAACAGAAAGAGAAATTTTTAAGGCTAAGAGGTGTGGGTTTGGCACTACAGCAAAAGGTGCAAACTGCCAATAATAGTGCCAGGCTGGAAGTGAGAGGATGGTAGTAAGCCAGCAGAGTCTCTGGAGCAGTCCCTCAGCCTGGACAATGGGCAAGATGACATGCAGAAGTGGGCTTGGTAGACATGTGAATAGGAAAACAAGAAGTGACAGACAGGGATAGTGGGAGATGATATTTGATAGCTCAGGAAGGCTTGACTTCTATTTGTGCATCTGCAGGCAGACAAAGTTCAATCTGAAGTTCGCTTTGTTTTTCATGGTGCTGATGCCTGGTGGCATCAATGAACGGTGCTTTTATCCTTGCTGTCTCTGCAAGAGGTTCATTCCCATCATCACATGTGACTCAGCCTCAGTTTCACAGCTTAAGGCCACCAGAACTGTAGCCATTAATAGAACCCAAAACTCAAAATAGTTCAAATCTAAACAAAGTAAAATGCTCTTCTACACAACTACATTTTTCTCTCTGAAGTCATACTACAGAATGACCCATACCTGACTGAAGCACCATGGAGACCCTTCAGATACTACACTGATGGGGGTTCTGTAAAAGCCTGTATAAAATCTGTACAATCCTGGTTAGAAATGCATACACAGAAGGGAGACATTAATACTATGCATTAGAGCCTCTGCAGGGGCACACTGTGAGTTGCTTTATGTAGTGTCTTCTAAAGTTTATTCTTTGGTGTAAATCTAAATGTGGTGAAAGAAAAAACAATTTCCGTTCAGATCATCTGGTAAAAGATTGTTTAATGTCATTAATATTATAAAAGAATGAATTACAAGCCTGCTGTTTCTTGCATAAAGCAGTCCAACTCCGTAGACTCAAGGGCTTTTTGAAATATCCTTGCAGCCACATCACTGGAGGAGCCTGCTGGTGTTTCATAGCACAGTCCCCACAGCCTGCTTTGGCCCAGCACTGGGCACAGTGTGGATTTTGCTGCGTTGGTGTCCACAAAGAGTTGGGGTGTTCAGTGGTACCAGCAAAACCAGGGTCTTTATAACAAGTGAGAAAGCTGTTGCTCAGTCATGGTGTCTAGGGCTTAAAATCATCAGCAGCAGAGTCCATGCATTCATGCATGACTAGTGTGTGAGAGGCTGAACATCCATGAACACTGCATGATTTTGAAGAATAAACAAGTAACCTTGAGTGCATTCACTGCCTGGAGAGTCCAGAGAAGCCTTCATATTTCACTTTGAGTGATGGCACTGATCATGTTCTTCACCACCAGCACGACTGCTGCACGTTCTGAGTAGAAAGAGGGAATTACATCTTGAGGATTACTAGCATACCTACCCTAGCTCCTGTGTAATGAAAGGATGTCCTCAAAGCACAAAGCAGTTATTCCTCTTGCAGGGAGTGAATGTGAAGGATTCCTGCAAACTGAGAAGAGTGACAAAAATATTCCTAACAATTCAGACTGGTTTGATTTTGCTTATGGACAATGGCAAAGCTGTCCAGAAAACCTCACCTAGCAATTTCTGCTGTTTCAAGACACAAGAGTGCCACACACACATGGAAGTGATGGTGCACCCCTGCAGAGGATGCTGACATTACAGATCCACATGCTTCTCATTTAGGGAGGTGGCAGGCTGTGAAAGGGCAGCTTTTAATAATCCTTGGTCACGATTTCTATGCAGACTCTTTGTAAAGGATCCCTAAACAATGTGCCAGGCTCCCGTGGCTACCATTAGAGATGGTCCTATGCACATCTATGATTATAGATAATTATTAGCCATGGTTATGAACAATTTATTGACCTACTGGATTTCTTTATTAAGTTAGCCATGATTATTTTACTAGGTTACAGATAGCGTCGCAGCAGATGACCCGTGCTAAAATGCTTAAAACCAAAATTGTAATGTAAAGCAAATACATTTATTTCCAACATGTGTTTTTCAAACAAACCAAAAAAAAAAATTCCCTACTTAAAGATAAAAATGTCAGTAGGAAATATTGTTCTAAAAAAAGGACAATTGCTGTCAATGGCACACCACATCTACCTGCCTATACACAGACATGTCTATTCAGTTCCAGGCTTTGGAATTGCCCAGAGACTTGTCTCCTTACTGGGCCGTTGCTCTCACTTTCTGTCTGATTCTGCTGGCATTTCCAAAAGAAATCTCCCTGACAGATGAACTAGTTTGGTCTTTCATCTTCTATTAACCAAAACTGATCCCTAGAGTGCCCTGATGCAACAGAGGAGAAAAGAGCTAGGCAGTGAGAAGCTGAAGACCTACTGACTGACCTGAGATTCAGATACTGAATCAATGCTTTCACAATATTTTTCCTCACTGTTAAACTTTTTTTTTCATCCTCCTACTATGGGGAAAAAAAAAAAAAAAAAAAAAGGGCAAAAATACCAGCAGGGTAGCAATGTGCGGATGCCACATGCGAAGCTTTACAGCTTGCCTGTGTCTGTTTTCGATGCACAGCAAGCAAAGCATACGCAGCAGCAGCATGAGTAGCAGGAAAATGGACATGCTGCCTCATTTACCTTCCTTCATAGTCCTAGAAGTTGTAGGTGCTGCACCCCTGTTGAGATTTGACTCTGAGTCTATAGTGGGTTATTTGTGAAGTTTTCAGAAGACATTCAAACAGTTAATGTAGAAGAATACAAAAAGAACATGCTTTTTTAGGACAGACCATACTCTTAGACAATGCTGCATCACATTCTCCCAGAAACCCTTAATTCTCAACAAATTCAGTATTGTTTCACTGTGTACACCATCCTGCCAAAATTACCAAATTTTTTTTTTTGGCAAAATTGTTTATTCAGTGAAATTTGCCTGCCCTTGAAGAATATAACAGAAGAAGATAGCTAGAATTTGTTTTTCTGTTCCCAAGGACTGAGCTTCCACAGTTAATGCCACACCCACTGCACCCAGCAGGTCCCATGACTCACTGTGGGAGAAGTCTCAACTCCAGAATTCTGTCCCAGGCAAAGACAACACACCGCTGAAGGTCAGAGAGACAGTTAAACAAGCAGCTTTTTTGCAAACAATTCCCACTTGGTGGATGTTATATTTTGAGCTATCACAAGCCTGGCTGATAAGAGTTAGCATGTTTGAAGAGAAAGTTTATTCTAAGGAAAAAACTTCACTTAAATAGAACTTTTTTGTTTCATACATGAAGGCTGGAAAAAAGTGCACAGCACATGGACATATGAGGGTAATTTTAGTGATGATAATTTTGTGAAAATTCAGCCTGGGATAAAAACCTTACAAAGTAGCATCTCCTGCTTTTCAATGGTATTAGCAGGGCAAAGGGAAGTGGTACTCAATACAGATAGCAATGCCAAGCTAGGGGCACTGTCATGATGACAGACAGCCAGGCAGCAAGTGTCAAATTTGGAGGGAACCCAGGACATCCACCCATCTGCCAAGACATTCTCAGGCTACAGAGCATCCACCTCTGCAGCAAACTCAGAGCCTATGATGATAAAACCAGATTCACCCACAGGAAGAGAACAGGAGAGACTGGGGACATCACAGGTTCTCCAGTAACTTCAAATTGATGTCCTATTGCAGCTTTTGCTATTTCCTGCTGGTGTTTAAACCATGACAGAGGTTTAAGCAGAGCAAGACAAGGAACATGCACTGAGACTCCTTTGAATGTCCCAGCAGCAGCAGTGCATGTTACCACTGCCCCGGTTCACCAGTCACTGTCTCAGGTAAAGCCAAAAAGACGTGTCCTTCCCGGAATCCCAGAGAGCTAGAACACGAGTAATGGCAGTACAAAAACTGTGTTAGCAGAGGCACAAACCTCATCCTTTTTCTCCAAGAATTCCTCCCTTCACCTGTTCTGCCCCTCACATGGGGCCATGATGCTTCATCTTAAAACAAGCCCAAGCCCTCCACTTCCATGGCCAAACGACCTCTTCTCAACTTGCCTCTTCAGATACCCAGAAATTGTCTTCTATATGAAAGTATAAATTTATCCATAACCAACACATAGTCATTTGATCCTGAGCTGATATTATGCTTCAGCTCAAAAAGCATTTTTGTTCTCCTCAACATTTACCACCCAACATATCTAGTAAGAGATATTATATCTCCTCTGACCTTTGTTCAACCCAGCTAAAGGAGCTAAGCTCATCAGAGGAAATGTTGTAATTATTTTCAAATACAATTACCAGTTCTGCTAACAAGAGAGAATAGAGAGACTACTAAGTCAGGGGACTTCAGTAGTAACAATTAAAACGGGAAGGTGCCTTAGAGGTTTTAGCTGGAGACAATCATTAATTTCCCAAATACGTGTTTCCCTATGACACAGAAATGAACAAGTCTTCTACTAAAGAGAAGGATAATTCACTTTACACTCCACAATATGAAACCTGTCCAGCATCCAGCCAGCCTCCAGCTGGAACAGCTCTTTGCACGTCTTCTGGTCTTTGCCAGCGTGGATCTCAGGAGGTGCCTCCAGCCACAGCACAGGCAGCGAGTACAGGAGCTGTGGCAGGAGGCAGAACACTTACTGTGCTGAGGAGCACTGTTCCACAGCTTATTAGTGGATTTGTTTTCCGCTGACATACACTGTTAGACCCACTTGGCTTCATATCAAATCAAGTCTCTTTTCAATTTTTTTTGAAAAAAATAACAACCCCTGGGTTCTTTTCTTTATCTAAGTTGTGATTTTAAGACACTTAGGTTTTTACTTTGACATGTCAGAAGTTGTATGGCAGCTAAAAATTAACCGCAAAATCTGACCCCACATTGGGGAAGGGGCCTGTCATTAAACCAGAAGCATTCCGTATGCCAAACACTTCATTTCAAAGAAAGAATAGCAGGAAAAAAGCTTTTGATTTTACTAACAGTCTCCTCCCAGAAGTCAGTGGCTGAACTAACTGGACAGAAACTGAGGCTGGGACATGGCACTGCTCGCCAGTGCCTGGAAAGAGAGGCCCCAGAAGGGCACCCCTGAGGCATTTGCCTCCTTGTTAGAGGGGCACATCACTGATACAAACCTACTCCAGCAAGAAGTATTAATCAGCTGCTCAACCCTCTACCCTCTCTGTCTCACTGTGCTTAAATCATGTTGAGTCTTAGAACAGCTCTACGTGTCCAAGAAATGTGTTATATGTAGACAGATAATACATGTCTGTATAAAAGCCTGCCAGGTTAAGCCCACCTGGCAACTAAGCACCACACAGCTACTCGCTTACCCTCCACACCCCAGCCCCACCCTGGTGGAATGGGAAGGAGAATCAAAAGTAAAATGTGTAAGCTGAGATAACTGAAAAAGAGCAAAATATAACAATAATAATAAAATGAGATAAAACTCAAGAAGAAAACAAGTGATGCACAATAAATTGCTCACCACCTGCTGACCAATGCCAAACCCTATTCCCAGTACCCGACTGACCCCTTTCCAGGTAACTCCCCCTGTTTATGTCCTGGAGACGTCAGTGTGTGTATGGAATATCCCTTGGGCCAGGGCAGGCCAGCTCTCCTGGCCATGCTCCCCCAGCCTTTGTGCACCTGATTGCTGCAGAGCACGGGACACTGAAATGTCCTTGACACCGGGTAAGCACTAATTAGCAACAATCAAAACACCACTGTACCTCCAACAGGATTCTCATACTGAATCCACAACACAGCACTGTACCAGCTACAAAGAGGAAATTTTCCCAGTTGAAGCCAGGGCAAAGTTTCTTCTGTAAATGCTACAGAAACTGATTGCATTTGCATAGAGGAAGAAAAATGTCTTTGCCCTGCAGTCTGATAAAGCTCGTAAAAGCTGTAGGACATTACTTCTTGTCCTCATCTGTAGTACATTTTTACCAAATAGTTACATTTTCATACATGAGCGAAAACATGCTAATGGGATAGTACAGCTCTCTTGCAGCAAACCACACAGCCGCATGTAGCCTTATGGCCTTTACATCCTGCACATGGCCTTATGAGCCTGTCCTGGTACATCTCAGGGAGGTTACAAGAGAGCACGCAGCTTAGAGTTCCTGGCTGAAGCTGGAAGAAAGCAAATGGCTCCAGATTACATTTGGGCTGTCTGCAGGAGGTGCTGAGACACTTGAATCACACAAGAGCCTGGAGTATCACCCCAGAACTGCCTCATCTATTACCTGCCCCACTGCCTGCTCAGGTCGTACTCAAGAAAAGGGAGATAGGGCAAGAAAAAAAAGGCTTGTGTACTCATGGACACTGCCTGCACTCATCTGTATGGAAAGTACTTTTCCCATTGCTCAGGATGATTGAAGCCTGGTCTTTCCTAGCTTTCCAGAAAGCATTATTCTTTTGATTTATAGTAGCTGACCTATGAAAGAAATGCATATGTGCTCAGGAATAGTGCCTCTTCCAGTGCTGGAGCTTCTGGACACAGCCTTGGTGTCAGCCAGAGCTGAGGACACAGGTTTGCTCCGAACACTTTGGGATGGAGTACTTTGCTGCATGCCAAGGCATTGTGCAGCAGTCGAGGCAGACTGCAGGGATGTGGTGCCCATCCTCATGGCATCAGCTGCCTTTGTTGCAACTGCAATAGAGTCACAAATTCAAGCAACTTCATTGCTTTCCTACCTGCTTCAGCCATGTAGTGACAGCTTTAATTAGTGTAGATAATGCCACAAGAATAAAATCCTGACATAACGTAACGTCTCTTGGTGGTATATAAATGTCAAGACATTCATGGAAGACAAGTGTTGCAGCGAAACAAATGCCTGTATTTTCATTTACTGAGTGATAGATGAAGATGCAAATGTCACCACATGGCTGAAGGGTGCTGTGCAGATAAGTGGAGGTGGCTCACTACAGCATGCTGCCAAAGCTGATGTGCACCACTGCTCCTGGGAAGGGGCCACCCTGGGCAGTTTGTACTAGAGCTGCCCAGGAGGCCATGCCAGGACCAGGCTTTGGTCATTTATCATAGACTCACTAAATAGTCTGGTTTGGAACGGGTTCTTGAAGATTATCTAGTTCCAACCCTCTTGCGATGGGCAGGGAACCTTCCACACGACCAGGTTTCTCAGAGCCCCATCCAGCACGATTTGGACATTTCGAGGGATGGAGCACCCACAGCTTCTCTGGGCAACCTGTTCCAGCGGCTCACCAACCTTACAGTGAAGAATCCCTTCCTAATATCTAATCTAAACTTAGCTCCTTTGAGTTTAAAGCCATCCCCCTGTGTCCTGTCACTACATGCCCTTGTAAAAAGTCCCTCTCCAGCTTCCTTGGAGACCACCTCCATAGACACTGGAAGGTGCTATACAGTCTCCCCAGAGACTTTTCTTCTCCAGGCTGAAAACCCCCAACTCTTTCAGCCTCTTTGGCCTGTATGTTGTGGGATACATCCCTGCAGCTCTTTCCTCACTGGATTAATCCTACCTCCAGCTGATGTGATATCTGTCTTGCCCATAAATCATGCATAGGCAAAAGAAAAGCACAGGTCCTTGGAGGAAGAGATGAGGAGAGAGAGGCAGAGAGGACCCTTTTCCCAAAGTCCTTCACACAGGGAGCATTTGGGCTCCAAGGCACCTTGACTGTATAAGCAATAACTAGTAGCAGGATATAACCTGAACACAGGACTTCAGTTTGAAGATGATATGACTTTAAATTAAATTAGCTTTTATGTTCTATTCAAATCCTAATCTAATTTCACTGACATTTTCAGAAGTCTCCAACAATATACACAGCACAATTAATGCATTAAAAATTCAAATGGCAGGTCAAGGATAAGCTAACAAATGAAGAACAGAAATTGTTTTCTAAAAGGCAACAATTCCTTTCTTCCATTTGCCTTGTTTTTACTGTTGGCATTGAATGATATTTTTCATTTCAGGATTTTTAAATGTAGACTCAGGTTTCATCAGCATGTGTAGCTCCAACCACTGAAAACCACCAGGTCCACAGGTCCTGATCAAAGCCCTGTGCAGCCTCCCAACTCCTTGTCACAACAGGAGCAACCCGAGTCTGCCAGACACAGCACACGAACACGTGCAAGAGTTTCACATGCACAATTTACTGTGTGGCTAAGAATGATTCTCATCCCCTTCACTCCTGCTGAAAAAGAACCCAAAGGCAGTAGGACGGGCCAACAAAGACCTTGCAGTTGGAAGAGCTTGTAATTTTACACAGCTCCTGAATCCCTGCAGAAATATCCTGGAGCAGCAAAAAGATTATCTGCCTTTTATTCAGTCACAAAGGGGGTTTATCTGAAAGAGGTGCTACAACAGAGGAATTCCCTTATGTGATGATGCCAAGAAAAATGTTGATATATAACTTAGAGAAAGCAGGATAAAACTCCACATTATTCAAAGCCAATTCCTGTGAAAAGCAGGGTTTTCATAAGCAGGCAGCTTAGGTGAAAAATCAATTATTAAAAATGTCAGTTGATGGTTGTCATCTAAGAAATGACGGAAACTACCAGAAAACACTGTAATCTAGACATGTTAAAACAGGCTTTAGGAAAAATCAATCAAACCGTTTTATCACTACACATTAATGACATCCTTTCCTTCAGCAAAGAATTTTTCCAGCAGTGCCCCACACTGTGGGGAAATTGCAATACATGAATTTATTTTCCAAGTAGGTGATTTAAAACAATACTAAAGCAAGACAGAGTGAAATTGTTACATTTCTTCCCTCTGAAGGACCGAAGGTTGATCTTCCCTACTGTCAATATTTCAGTCTGTAATGCCTCTATTTTCTTAAGATTTTTGTTTTCTTTTTAAATCAGATAAGCCTCTGGATAGGATAGCCTGATTTTTGCAACAAATGCTGTTCCAGAAGGCCTGTCTCCTTTGCCCCTTTCCACTGTTTTTGTATGTCTCTTGTCATGAGCACCCTCTTGCAGCACCTGCCCATGAACACGCCTGCGAGCTGCGGGTGAGAGACGGAAAAGTGATTAATGTAAATAGCTGCCCTGCAGTCCGTGTGCAAAGGCACACACCCTGCCAGACAGGAATACAGCTCCAGGTTTGCCCACTTCCAAAAACTTGAGTTTATCTGCAGACAGTCCTATCCTCAGTAGAAATGTTCTCGTCAAGCTGAGCACATCCCACCAAAGGGGAGGGCAGGCCACATTCGGGGGATCACTCACTCAGGAGCACGGGAGGTTGTGAAAAACCAATAAAGCCACTACAGAGTGAGCAGTCTTGGAAGAAAGGACCAGACTGCAGGGTGCAGCAGGGACCAACGGGATTTTGGTGGGGGTTTTGTTTCGTTGTTTTTTCTTTTAAACCCTCATTTCTATTCTGTCTCACTTTGAGATTTTTCATCAATTTTTCGGTTTGCTGCTCAGGCCGTGGGGTTCAAAGCCTTTTGGTGTCTTTGGCAACTGTGGCGAGGGAGTGGTGCTGCAGCTGTCCTCAGAGCTGGCACTGGCTGGAGGCCCATCAAGAAAGGGGGTCTATCCACAGACCATTCCATTTTCACTCAAAGGCAATATGAACGAGCTTAAGAAAAAGAAAGAATGCAAAAGGTTCTAAAAGCTCATAATTTGCAATATCACAGGCTGTGTGACTTGGAAAGGCATCTTTGGAGTCATCTTGTCTAAAGCCCCTGCTCAAGCAGGTCACCCAGAGCAGGTTGCTCAGAGCAGCATCCACTCAAGTTTTGAACATCCTCAGGGATGGAGCTGCATAACCTCTCTGGGCTACCCAAGGCATGAAGAAGGAGCTGATAGGCATGGTACCACCATCACAAGTATTTCAGTTGCAGCTTTCCTAACATGTGGCAGTGTAGAGAGTAGCTTCCCTCTCTCTCAGCTCATGCTTAGCACAACTATAAAAGTCAGTTTCCACCAACTTCAGATGTGTCCAGTCAAATATATTTCCCATTAAATTAGTGAATCAGAGAAATATTTAGCTTGGAAAAGACCTTTAAGATCATTGAGTCCAACTGTAAGAGACACGGATGAAAGAATACAAAGAATTAGAAAGTGCCAGTTGCTGTGAGCAATCCACAATTCCTCTTGCATGAAGGTTTTTCCAGCAGCATTTGATGCCTGTGCCAGGCCTCAGAGCAAGAAGGGAAGGCTGCCTTTGCCTGTGCAGGCTCTGCAGTGCCTGAGCCATGTCATCCTGACCAGTTGAGATTCTGCTTGTAGGCTTATTAGCAGACTATACGCACAACACCTTGTCTTTCGCTCAAGCTTGCTCTTTCCAAATATTAATGCCTCTGTGAATTATCTTACAATGAGCCTTGAACATCAGCAAACCCTCTTCATGACACCAATCATGGAGAACCAGCTAACCAGCTAACCTCTGTTGCAGGGTGCCTTTCCACCCCAGGGGCTAGCAGGAACACTCAAGCACTGTTCCATTCCATTGCCGTTGCTGGCAGTGTGCTTGATGGCTGCAGCCTCACTGCCCTCCCCTACAAATCTGTGCCTGCAGTGGAGCAAAGCCTATAGGCTTCCCCATAGCACCCCACCATCCCTGGTGCCACACAGAGCAGCCCCATGGGGAACCACTGGCTGCGATTTCACAGTTTGGTGCAGCAGCACTTCCCCAAACACTAGGAAAGGCATCTAACACTGTTCCCAGCAAGTGCCTGCCATTGTGCCACATCCCCACCTGTCAGCCCAGCCCTTGGGAGCAGCTGCTTGGATGGAGCAGTCTGGGAAGTTAGCAGCCTGGATGTCAGTGCAGAGTCTGGGCATGGCCCTGCCAGTGTGTGCGGCCCATTTAAGGCAAGGCCTCAGATGGTGAGTTTAGGTCAGTCTTTGCTTCTCTTTTCCTTGGCTTTTTCACCTGCAGGGGAAGGGATGCTTGCAGGAAGTACAGCAGGGCTTGACCCATTCATCTTTCTACACCTCCCCCTGGGGCCTTTCCAACCACATCAGCCCTGCTGCATCCACTCAGTGTCACCACTACCCGTACACTATACAGCTGGTCTGCTTGAAATCCTCTTTGGAGTTCATTTATTTCACTAACACTGCCTATCTGCCTGGGTGCCCCTGTGAGCCCCTTCAGGGGTACACTAGAGGACAGCACCACCTCCTTGCTGTTTCACCACGCGCTGGCATGGCCTTGACACACCTTGGTGTGCAGGAGAGTGCAACTTCTGATTTGGAGAATAAAGTTGCTGAGGTTTAGGTCTAAGTTTAAAGAAGGATCTCTCTTCTGCCTGACATGGAGGACAGATGCCTTCTGCAAGGGACCCCTGTAAGACCTGGAAATATCAGTTTCCCTGGGGAAGCTCCTGCTGTTTTGGCTTGCCAAGCAGTCTCTTCCAGAGACTGGGGTCTAGAGGCTGGTGGGGAGCAGTGACATCTGGGACATTTTGCCTCTCTTTTCACAGGCCACTGAGGCTGAGGCAGGCCCAGCACCTCCATTAGATCCCAGCTTGGTTCAGCTTCCAGCTGATACCTTAACCTTTGCTGTGGTTTTACTCGCTCGCCTGAGCTCTCAGGGATGTTTTAATTCCTCACCAGGTGGAGCAAAGGGTAAAAGTGGCAGGGTGGGACACACATAAAGACAAAGGACAGGAAGAATTTATGTCCCTTAATTTGAATATACCAGGACAACACAGTACCTGACCCGCAAGTTGTTCATGTACCTGTCCTGTTTCCCTGAGAGGTTCTATGGTGTGACATATGGCATCCCTTTGAAGAAGGCTATTTGGATGTATTAAAATAAAGGAAGCATTTGCCCTGTCCCTCCTGGTCTTACACATCCAGCAACTACAGGCTGACATCCAGAGCTGGGCTTGAGTTCCTCCAGGATCCAAAACTTATGGTTTTGGTTTCCACATTTGCAAACTTGGTGCCACAACAGTCTCTTACTAAGCAGTAACTCACCTTGTGGTTAGTAACTCACCTCTGCAGAAATATGAGCCCGTATTTCTGTGAAGAAAAATCAATTCATTTTCGTATTGCTGCAGATATGCAATACAACGTTAGCTTGCTTCTCCTAGAAACGTTTTTGAGCACATGAAGGGAGTGAACTTACAGATAACCCTTCCAGCTGCTGGATCTTATGAACCAAGAACCAAGTAGTAGAAATCACCCATTACCCCAGAGATAAATGAAGATCAAGAATTTAAAGAAGACAGACTGAAAATGCATCTCTTGGTCTTGTTCTTAATTGCGTAGTGCACAGCTGAGGTAAATAAAGGGAAACGTGTTGGAGCACATAGCAGCAAGGGGCAGCAGGTAAGTGGGTTAAAGCCCTAAACTGGGGCATGAGTCTCCCTTAGCAAATATTCAGTTAGAAGCAGCCAGTTCCCTTCACCAGGTGCCTGGGACGTCATACCCTGGGGCCAGGATCAGTGCCCAGCTGTGGAGTCAGAGAAAAGAGAAGGTGAAATTCAGCAGTGAGAACTGGAAGGGAGTGAAACCAACACTGCAAAATTAGCCCAGTGTGTCAGGAGATCACTTTAAGGTAGAAAGGGAGCAGCTAAGAAAGCCATGAAAGTTCCATAAAACTTTCATTTGCTTCCATCAGTCATTGTTACAGTGCCATCCTACACGTCACCAGATGACGCTTTTTGTGCTCTGGCTGTAAATGCGTTACTGCAGGACAGTACCTACCACTGTGAGGTGCTGATAAGCTGTGCTGAACCCCATATACCTTCTCATGAGAAATCAGGAGAACAGTGTTTTGCAGAGTTTTACGCCCCGTGGTGCCCATCAGCAGCTACATCCCTCCCAAACTCTAGGTTTCCCCAAGTCTTAAGTTGTGCTACTTTGATCTTGTGAAAGTGCTCCAAGCTTCTTCAGGCAATCATGGCCCTGCTCACATTATTTCACTGAGCCTGTGATAAAAAGATTTCCCTTTACTCCAACCACCCACAAACAAGGTATTCACAGGCATCAGTATCTGATCAGCTGTGGACAGGTCCACTCTCCATCCTGGTGATGGTTTGCAACAAAACAAGTCACTCTGTTTCTGTAAGCAGAGAGGCTGGCTCGTGAAACTGGTTAATATCTTAGGAGGTGGACAAAAATGAGTTTGGTGAAGAAACAGCACATCTTGTGTGCTCCAATGGTCTCCTCATGCAATTGGGTTGACAGTGAATTCCCAACTTCTATTCCATTAGTGTCAGGTGCTGACAGTGCTCCCAGGAAGGAAAAACTTAAGACTAAAAATCAAGTGTGTAAGAAAAAGGCAAAGAACGGCCTGCGGGGAGATTCCTGGTGTCCAGGGAATGACATGATGTTGACTCCTTTGGGTGTCCAAACACTGCAAAATGTTTAAACCTGTTTGACTGTTCAGCCAGGACCTCAAACCTCTGAACACATAACTTTTGGAAATGTTCTACTGAGTGGGATGCACCCTTTAAATAGAGTCCAGGCAAAGCAGGCAGGAGGGCGAGGGGCTAGCAGGGATCCAAGCAATTTGTGTGTCCTACCACCTCAGTTTACTGTCCAGCATAGGCTGTCCATCTGGAAAGCCTCTTTGTCCAAAACTAAGCTGCTCTTTGCTTCAAAACCACAGCTATTGAATCAATACCTTAAAAAACTCAAAATGCTAGTTCTTCATCAATGTGGAAAGAAACTTTTAAAAAGCATTTGTTCCCCTGCCTTGTAGGAGTTGATCAAAACCTCTCCAGCACTGGGGCGGGAGCATTTTTTTCTCAGTTATCTGCAACTTGAAAGCTGCTGTCTGGTCAGCCTTTGAAAACAACTTCCCAGAGAATACCTAGAAGCTGCTTGTTTTATTTTGCAAATACATTGAAAATAAATGCTTCTGTTGCACTAAGAAGGAATATTTTTATCTTTTTCTTAAGTGGATTTTTATTCTGAACTGTTTTATTTTGCATTTCATTGAAACAAAATGTTCTAAATAGTGGATTTGAAATTAATATTTATCTCATTTTGTAAAGGAGATTTCACGCTTTGGGCTTCCTTTTCATGTTACTGTGAAAAGAAATAGCAACAATCTGGGGCTTTCCCAGGAAAAGGAGTATTGAATTTCAACCATATCTGGTTAAAAATCTCAATTGTTATAGTCTCAAGCATAAGAATTGGCGAGTTTTCTCAGTATCTTTACAAACAGTGATTTTTTTTTTATTCCATTTTTCCTGAAGTTAACAAAGATTAGTGAGCTAGCAGAAGAGGCTAGAGAAGAGTCTAATTTGTTGCTTCTTAATGGTACAGATGTAAAACATTATCTAGATCCCTATTTACAGCTAATAGCAAGATAACATACCCGAGAGACAAATCATAGGCTCTGTAAAGTGCATGATAGCTCCAAAACACAGCACCCCACAGCATTCAGCAAATAACAAAGGCTTGCAAAGGCATTATTAAGTTTATTGTTAGAGAGTAATGATGATGTGAATGGACA
Source organism: Rhagologus leucostigma (assembly GCA_013397725.1). Classification (NCBI taxonomy): domain Eukaryota; kingdom Metazoa; phylum Chordata; class Aves; order Passeriformes; genus Rhagologus; species Rhagologus leucostigma. Next base: position 149,725 of record VZTD01004425.1, read on the forward strand.
CAGGACTATAAATAATATAATTTCATGAAAGGTTGCCAAGAGAAAAAATTGAAACCACCACCGTTGCAGCACGACCACGGAAGTGAACAAGGGTGAAGCCGTGTGGAGGGTGATGGAGGAGGGTCCTGGAGCAGCTGCTCTGAAAGCTGGTGGGAGGGTGCTCAGCCACTCCGGTGACCCTTATTTAAAAGGAAAAATTGGTCTGAAATCCCATTTGTTTGCCTTCAGTTCTTGTTCCCAGGCTTTTGCCAGGGTTGCAGTTTCCCTGAGGGGGAACATTTCTTTTGCTGAAGTGTCGGCTGGAGTGGCAGGAGATGCCAGGGTGGAGGGGCTCCAGGCATGCTGGGGTGGATGGGTGCCCAAAACCAGGCAGCACAGCTTCAGCAGGGCTGAAGGCTTTCAGCCTTGATAAGAGGAAAAAATCGTGATTTTTTTTGCATTTCCTGCTGAGAGCAGTCTCGTTTGCCAGACTAGAGCACTTTTCTCTCGTGTTGTCTTGTGGCAGAGCAGGACACCTGCCCTGCTGATAATTCAGGAACACACGCCTCTCCCTGTGTTTTATGCGGCACTTCCCTCTGGCCCCGCAATACTCTACACAGGATGATAAATCCCACAAAATAGTCATGTAATATCCTCATCTTTTTCTAAGGTTACTTGAGGACTTCCATTGTAAGCAGGCTGGGAAACTGCCTTGAACAAGAGTATCCTGTAAGTCCCTTTAGCCACAAACACCAGAGAAATGACCCCATTGTAGGGACAAGGGTGAAGGTTGCATTGTCCCTTGTACCTGCTCTCTTGGAGCAGGTTTACCCTCATCAAAAGAATGTTTGCATTGGAATACACCATTATTTTCCAGACTTACCACCCTGGGAGAGTTACTGTATAATTAATGATGAAAAGGGCATTTAATAGGGGGAACATACAGATGGTCAAACCTACTTTATACTCAGTAACACATGACATGAAGGTTAAGGGAAAGGATGAACTTTTAATGATGCTGTCAGATGGCAGGAAAAATAATAACTTTTCTGGTAAGAAGAAAACTAACACTGTTGGCCAAAAGTTTCTGCTTAAAACAAGTTTCACAAGACTTTTCCCAGCCAGGGGGCATAGGCAAGGAACAAATTCTCCTGTGCTTGGGAGTACAGCAACTGCTCCTCTCCAAAACTTGTGAATTTTAAAATTAGCTCATTCTTCTAGATAGTCTTACATCTTCCTTTGTCTTTCATTGTACCAAGATCCTCTGGGGACTATTCCAGAGCCTGACTGAAAGCCAGAGTCCAAACTGAGCATGCACAGAGCACCCTTACCCCAAGCCCTGGCCCTCAGCAGGTCCTTGCCTGGAGGCTCAGCTGCCCCAAGGGCAGCAGTGGCCACAAGGCTCACATCAGTACCCTGGCTCTGGCATCACACACATTCCCCATTTTGTAATCAGAAATATTTGTTTTCACTTGTCCAAAAATAATCCATGGGAAGTAATACACATCTCACATCTCCACTACAGATCTTGCCCTGCCAGCACTTCATGTGCTTTGTCAGTTCTAACACTGTCCAAAATAGAAATTGGTAAACTTTATTCTCTTCAGTTGTCTAAAAAGCTCTGAGACTCTGAAAGTTGAACTTTCACCTGCTTGCTGTCTCACTCATCCCTCATTTTAAGTGGCCACAGAATTTTTAGGCACTACGGCTTTTAATAAGATGCACAATGGCTTTTCCAGGACTGGCAACAAGACAGTGACTTGGCCAAAGAGATTTTAAGTTATCCTTAAATTATCCTGTGGCATTTCTAGTTCAATGCCACTTAATATCATTGGAACATGTTTGCCTACCATCTTCTCCCCCTTTATCTTGCACTCATACAGATGTACACATGCTGAGGATCCTGTTAGCATCATGTGGAAGAAGAGGTATTTAAAAAAACCTCTTCTTGTAACAAAAAATTTTAAACTTTTTTCCCCACACAGGGAAAAGGGTGAAAAATACTGTGTTTGTACATGACTGAGGGGGAAGAAAAACAGTGGAGGAACAACGTGGGAGAGTCAACCTTGCCTGTGCTTTCTGGAGATGGTTCTTAGCTGCAGGGATTTTTTGTTTACTAGGATTAGCAAATACCTCTGCAATCTTACTGTGAACCACTCAAATAGCAATAAGAGCCCTCTTCTTTGAATAATATCTTAGCCACAGCTCCATGTCATGCTTAAGGACCTCTAACGTTTTGTGATGCCTTAAAAATTAGTAACAAAGCTGGCAGAAGGTGCTGGTAGGGGCTGGCTGGCACCCTGCCACCCAGAGCCTCACAGCTGAGGCAGCAACCAAACCCTGGGGCTCACACCACCCCAGCACATCATGCTTTGGGGAGGAATCAATGCTCATGTTAGACCACGAACTTAGTTCACCTAAGAGAACATAGCAGCTTTCCTTCTCTACAGTCCTGGCTTTAGTGCCAGAAACCAGTCAAAAATTGACCTTTCCTCCTGTCATTTCAGTGCATTTCGGTATTATCCTTCTGTGGATGAGGATGTGCTGAGTGCACCATTTCCAGCTGTCTCTGCAGCCCCCCCATCACTCCCCTGGGTAATTGCACAGAGCCTGAGCGCAGGACACTGACCTCCTCCTGCTGTAACACAGGTAGCCACATTCCCCAGCAGGGATGGCAGTGCTGCTTTATTCAGCAAACCCAGTTATCTTTTTTTCATTTCCCACCTTAAAGATTCTGTATAACTAGTGGGATCCAGCTGTATTCATTTTTATTACTGAAGGCTTCACCTGCGAATGGTGGTAGTGAAATTAGAGCTTGCTTCCTCTTCTCTGGCCTCAGTAATTATGAAGATAAATGTCTGCTGCTGGGTTTGATTTACCAAAGTTCTCTTAAATTGTGAAGCACTGTGTAAATATACAAAATTTGGAGTGTAAGTGGCAAGAAAGTCACAGGAAAGCTGTTCTCTTTCTACCCTCTTCATTTACTACATTTTTACAGAACTTGTTACATTAAATTTAGTTTTATATTATATTGTTATTATTAGATTATTTCAGATTATATTATTATTAGATTATTTCTAGATTTTAGTGCAACCCTTCTTAATATTTGAAAGCCGAGTATTTAAAACATTTACTGTGTACTCAAAGATGAAAGCCCACACCAGGGAACAGTAATCCCGGGCTCCTTAGGCCACAATCTCACTAAATTAATACATGTTTAGTAGTTAATGCTTAAGTAGCTAAAAGTGCTTTTAGCAACCTCCACATACACTTTCCCCAATGCACCTGCCCCAGCTGAAGCATCATGCTGCGCATATTGTCTTGTACTAAGAATTGGTCTCCCTTTGGGGTAAAATTGTCAGGTAAAATTTGCCAAAATTTGTCATGTCAGAAGCACTGTTCTGTATACAGAAAGCCTTCAGATGTGCCCACCCAAGCCAAGGTTCAGCATTCAGCATCTCTGGGAAAAGACACGAAATCTCTGCAAAGCCCACTGAAGGGTCTGCCCTTGTCACGCAGCTCTGCACAGCCTCTACCAGACTCGGAGATGGGAATCAGCAGCACGGGGAGACCTGCACTGCACTGCACTTCCCAGCTTTCCCGTCCCACCATCTCCGGGATAGCAGCGTGTCCTGCACACACTGCAGATCCCCACCTGCTGGCAGGTCCTGCCTGCCCACGCTCTGCTGGCCCCAAAAAGCCAGGTCACAGTGCCTGGTGTCTGACTTCCTCTGACCTTCACCTCTAAGCTCATGCTCCTTGAGGTGCTCCTGGAGGTCCCCAAGAGCACACTTATTAGATTTGAAGATATGTTTAAATAATACATGCACTTGTAGAGATCACCCCAAAGAGGATCCCATCCAAATCAAGAGCCAGGAGCCATGGCCCTGGCGGGTGAGTTTGCTGCCCCAGGGCCAGCACTGCCATGATATGATGGTGCTGCTCCCTGGTCACTCTACCCCTTTCAGCTCCACTGTGAAAACAATCTGCTGCGGAATTAAAATCCCCATGGAAAAAAGGTCTCAGGTTGCTGCGTTCTCAGAGGGATTGTTTTGCAAAAGGTCAGATAGCTTGTTTGGTAGAGATATACACGGGGTGATCTGGATAATTTATTACCAGCTATGACTTCTGCACTTTTGAAGTGATGTAATCAGTGATCATTCCCCTCTGTTTTTCTGTGACAGATTACCTCCAGGTTTTTGTCATTACAATATGGAGATTTTTTTTTCAGATTGGATGAGTTTTGCAGCTCCACATCCAAAGTGGTCTGAGGCTTTCTCTGTAACTTTTCCCCACTGGTGTAGCAGTGATCACTTTCCTGCACAACTGAGGAAAAGTACTTTGGAAATTATGAACTGGCTTTTGTGAGGCTGTGGTTTATTTTATATTGATCTGCAGCTTCTTCTTGCTGCAGCAGTTAACATGTCCTAAAAATGCTGAATTGCTCTTAATGAGAACATGGATATGCTGTTGCAGAATAATTTCACCATCCTTCAGTTTTATAGCTAGCAGATTTATGCAGTTGGCTTTCCTATTTTTTTCCATTTCCAGGCCAAAAGTTGCCTGAAAAAGAGAAAAATCTGAAAATGTCGGTATTAATCAACAGCAGCAGAAAATCAGCAATACCAGCCCAAAATCCTGAAGAAGTACTAGCAATACCATGAGCAGCATCCCCTGGTGGAACTGAGAGTTCCAGCAGTGGTTCTGTCATGCAGGGCAGAAAAATGGTTTTGTGCCATATCAGTTCCAGATCTCAGCTCCTGCCTTCTGTTCCAAAGAAGTCCTGAGCCATTATCAGCCCTGTCCCCCACCACTGTATACGCACAGCCCACAGGACAAGCATCCAGGATCTGAGAAGAGCTGTGTCTAAGCCTGATGTCTTCCTTCTTGCCCCAGTGGGCACTGCAGTCAGGAAAATGCCCAGGGCTTGGGTAGACAAGCCCCTGGCTCTTCGCTCAGATTTGTCCTCTTCACTGGAGTTCATTATTTTAATTTTTCAAACAGAGCATCCATGTGATCTCTAAGTTGAAATAAAATAAATAAAGTGAAAAACAGAGAGAAGAACATACCCTGCATCTGTGTTTTTCTGACAGGAGATGTGTGAGTGGCAGTGCATTAGAAACTGGCCAGCACACCAGAGATGCTGATACTCAGCAGTAGCTCTCTAAAACCACTGCCCAGCACCATCTCTGCCCGTGATGTCTGCTCTGCCATTCTGGTCTCAGTTCCCCCGCTAGCATGGCTCAGCTGAACAGAGGCACACACACTTCTACTTCCACTCCGCACCCTAAGAACAAGCCCAGACAAGCAGGAAAACTGATGAAATTTGAGCAGTCTTCCTCAGGCAGAGGACGCTGCTTGTTTAGGATTAGTAGGGTGCCAGAAAGAAGAAATCCCTGGGTGATGGATTTTATTGGAGCAAATGCAAGATGGAACGAGACAGAAATGACTGGCAAGCCAGCGTGTCTGATTAAAGTTTGTATTTTTAGGGATATTTATTGGACAAGACAGCCTTGCCTGCTACAGCATCACATAGCTTGCCTTGTTTTTGGGCAAATCTGAGTGAAAGTGTTAATTGCTCATACAGCCAAATTTTCCAAAGGGGTAGGCGAGACACGATTTTGCAGGATATAGGCATCAGATCCAATTAATAGTCTTTATTCACTTGCTGCTTAAAAGATGAGATTGAATCTGTCTTAAAATTAATGTATCCTTTCTTAAGTGGCACCAATGTGTTGCTTCCGTGGCTTGTCTTTTGGGTGGCAACATATAAGTTTGCTTTTCGTGTTGCTTTTGTTCAGTTTCTGCAAACTAATTCTCTTCCTGCAGTTTTTACTCTTCTTGAAACAGGTTTTCCCTGCATTTACAGTTCCCTTTTCTACCTATGCATTATGTACTTTCCAGTGACAGAAGCAAAGGGAATATTTAGGAATTTATCCAAACAATAAAAGTAATCGGCATGGGCACGTACAAATGAGTTTGATTCATTAAGACAATCTAACCTTAAAAGGGAAAATCCCTCTCTGTGCTGTGCTGAGGTGCCATAGCACTACATTGCTTGACCTGCCAGTTCTGTAAGAGACTTCACGGTTTTGTTCTGTGCTTGCCCTGAACACCTGAGTTAATGCAGGAAGGTGCCTACACATGGGAGAGCCAGAAAAGAGGGGAAGTGAGTTGCTTACACATTTGAAAGTGTATGTTAATAAAAGAAGAACCATTCTCTGAAGGATAATTCAAGCCTTGCCACTGCTGGGTGAATTACTTGCACACTAGATGAACATCTCCTACTCCTTCTTGACTTCACTGATGGCCTTGTGGCTTTTCCTATCCTTTCTGCAAAGACATTATTCCCTAGAGCAGCTCTCTCACCCAGCTCCCTGGGCAGCATGGTTGGTTAGGTGTTTTCCTGGGACAAGCAAGATGTGCTTTGAATCTTAATGGACAGGGTTAGGAACTGAACCTTCACAAAAACTCTCCCTGCTGAGTTAATACAGGGAAAGAAACATCACGACAATTTTTCGGAGCTGGGGCTCTGCCACTTCTGTGTTGAAAACAGCATAAATCTACATACGTGGTGAGACCTTTCAGCAGCCAGGTGGGTGGACAACAGCTCGTCAACCTCATACAGGCACAGGTTTGAGATAAGCGTGGTGATCTGCACTGCACCGAAGGCAGCATTTCTCACCTGTGCAATAGCAGCAGGGGCAATGCCCGAAAGCACTGCAGCAGCTGCAGTCTAACCATCTATCAAAGCTTTACACAAATTAAACAGTTTTTCTCTGGACTGCATGCTCAGGGGATAGTTTAAAGAACATGGAAATAAAAATTCTAGTTTTAGACTCTACTGCTCCCACAAATAAGTAACGTTCTGGTTGCTTTCGCAAGCCATTACACCAATAAAATACAATCAATAAAACCAAAGTATCATGGGAGGCAGATGGAGAACCCAGTCGCATTGAAGGCAAGGATTTCTCCCATGCCTTTATTTCTTCTAAATATGTACATAAATGTGAACCAGGCAGACCAAGTTGTCATAACACAAACACAATAGTTACTTTTATCTTTGCTGGAGCCTCAAAACCTGATGTTATGTAAATACATTCAGGAAAGGAATTCCTTCCCCACCCTGATGTTCTCTGAAATTCTTCCCTTTAAAGCTCTCAAACACACTATGGTGTAGGTATGTCGAGAACTGATCCCTGATCTCCAGGAGCAGATGGATATGTGCAGAAGAGGGGTTCAGAGTACTGCTGGGAAGCAAAATGATGTCCTGGCCAAGTCCCCTCCCAGCTCCTGGTATCCCCAGCCTCCTCACTGGTGGGCTGCGATGGGGAGCAGAAAAGGCCTTGGTTCTATGCAAGCACTGCTCAGGATAAGGGAGATGTCTCTACGTTATCAACCCTGTGTTCAGCACAAATGCAAAACACAACCACATAGCAGCTACTGTGAAGAAAATTAACTCTACCCAAGCCCAAACCAGCACCATAGGCAACAACAGAAGACACACAAGGTACCACTAAACTTCTCAGATACGCCTGTAACCAACTTTCTCCTCTTGTCAGAGGGAAACATAACCTTCCACATTTGTATGAGTGGATTTCAGAGCTGTAAAGCTGCTGTATTATCTCAGTGGGTTTGGTACTTACATTGTAGCCCCCTTCACAGGGGTGTTGGATTTTGACCACACATAAAATTACTGAACAGTTTCATTTCAGAGAAAAACATCAGAGGTTTTTTAAATGACTCTAAACATTTTTCTTCACATTTATCAACCTGCTTTCTGATGATACTGAAGAGAAAATGATTCTATGACACATTTATTCATGACCTTATGACAGGTATGGAAGGATGACCCCACTACACACAGACATTTTCATCCCTTTGCAATCATCTACCTTATCATTCAGTAGGTGGTTAATGGAATTTTTCTTCATGTGTCATCTACTACAATTTTCAGAGTGCAGCAACACGCTAACATCAATGATTAACATCTCAGATGTGATCAGTTCTACAGCAGTTTTAATCAAAAGGTAAAAAATCACTTCTCTAAGGACTACATATGCAGTCCATTATTTAACTTGATTGAAAAAACAAGTCATTTTGAAAATGAATGTGATAATTATGTTTGAGATTGACCCAACAGAGACATCAGTGAGAAGAGAAAACATGTAGAATCCAGCTGTTAACTGATTTTCAAGCTTCATTATTTCTGTTTATCAAACCCATCCACATTCAGACAAGACCTTGAGGTTTTGCCGTGTGCTGAGGTGTGACATGCTGATGTGAACACAAGCTAAACTTTTACTTCTCCTAAAAGCAGAACAGAACACCATGAAAAATGGTAACAATAGAGAAAACCTGCGATTTTACATTTTTACTTTATTGATTGCTTTGCAAATACATTAAAGGACTTTGATGTTTAGTTTGCAGAGTTTACAGTACAACTATGTTTTCTATATTTTTTTCCTTTTTCAGGGACAAAAAATCAGTAAAATATAAAGCGAAGTCCAATGTGATAATACAGTAGAACCATCATCTTCTTCAGAACAAAGAGTATCAACTGTCCTTGTCCTGTGAAGTGCTGTCAGGCAGGGAATGATTTCAGTCCCAGTAAACCTTCATCCCTGCAATACCGGCTATTGCAACGACTGCTCAGAATATACCTTACCTATGAACCACACTTGTGTCCACGGAGAGTGAAATACTTAGGAGTGCTTTAGTTTTTATTCCTGCTTAACAAATGAATTTAAAAAGTGGATTCAAAACTTGTTGCAATTAGCTTGTGCGGACTCATGACATTTTCATAACAATACCAGTATTTTACCACAATCTTTTGTCCTCAAGATAAAAAAATTCATGTGTGACATACATATCTTGTCTCCTGTTGCTACAGCATCATTGCTGTATATGGAGAGAAGCCCGTTCTCCTTTTATCCCCAATTTTCAGCACCATGTACTTTTGCTCTCTTGCATTAACACTGACACAAATAAGACACAGAACTTGAATGTACAGCACGTACGACAATCTTCAAGTACTCTTCCACACTCTTGATCCAATGTGATCCCCAAGTTGAAGAGAAACAAATAACCTCTTGCACAGACCTTAGCTTCTTATTCCTCACAACATCCCTGTGAGGTAGGAAGAAAAACATCCCCTTTTCCAGCAACAGGAGGCAAGGCAGAGAACACAGCTGTCCTTCCACAAGGCAGTGGAGAACCAGAAAAGCTGTAAATCAGGAGTTCTTGGATCCTAATTCTTTGATGCAGAAACCAAGGTGCTAAACTCCCAGACATTACCAGGTCATTAATCTTTTTATAGCCATGTGTTAATGACAACAATGGCTTCTGTGCGTGTGCCAGCAAAGCGAAGTTCTATGGCAGAAGCAGTGTACACCTGATCCTGCCCTCAGACACTCCTCCTGTACTTCATAGACGTGTAAATGCTCACTGTAATTAACTAATCAGTCCTATAACTAATGTAGCATAGGTAATTGCAATAGATCAACATTTTAATTTGTAGATTTCTTTAAGACTTGCCATCTATTTAAATGTTTGTGTTCTTTGGTCTTTCTGTTTTGTTTTTGTGAGTTTATTTTTCCTCTGGATAAGTTAATAATAACTGCCTTCCCCTGTATAATAGTTTTTATAATCTTCCCCTAAACCCAGCATCCTTTTTGGGTACTCTCTACAAGACCTTTGAGTGAAACTGAACAAAACACCTTCAGCAACTTCACCCATCCCCTCAGAGTAGCTCTTCACCCATCTCTGGCCCTGAAGGCAAAGACAGGCACCTTTTGCTGTGTACAGCATCACAAGGCTTAGAATTGTCACTGAAGTGTCTTCATGGATCAGGGAAGAGGCCGCTGGGCTGCTCTATCCAAAAGTGAAACTGTTTACAGTGAGCTAAAATAGTCAAGTTTTATTATATACAGATTTTTAATCTGCAACACCTCTGTGAGCAGAACTTGAGTCCACATCCAGAGCAATAAAAATGGCCAAACAACTCACGAGGAATGAGCGAGTAACACAGGGAATACACCTAAATAGCCTAAATAGAGAAAACATGCGAAAACTAACATGCTGTGTTAAGATGTACTTGGAGCACTACGATAAATGTAGTTCCAAGTCTTTGCTGCAAATTACCTATCAACCAAATCACTTGTATACGATAATCATGAAATTAGCACTGGTCTTTGTACAACATATTTCTTTCCCATGGGCTCAGCATCAGGTCTTGCCTACCGATTCAGCCTACACAATGGCCTACCACCCATTAGCAGCCACGAGTTCAAGTCACAGCTTAGTATTATGGGAATACTTTTGTACTGGCATAATGGTGTTTACATGGCATTTTGTTTATTTCTTTCTGGGATGAACGGTAACCTGTTATGGTATAGACAAGAGATTATCAAAGAATTCTTTAGGGTAAGTGCAATTATACAAAATAATACCTCCAATCAAAGCAGTTTTACTGCTATAAAACCCATGTATGGATCAAGACAAATTTTGTAACTCTTCCATGAAGGAGAAGCATTTCTTATTTTAGAATGGAAAAATTCTGTACAAAGGCTAGTACAAGAGCTAAATATTGGATGATTTTTCTATCTGGCTCCCCAAGAAATGTGTTACATTCCTTCCACAACACACATTGACTATGGTGAATCCCTTACTCACTTAGTATTAGAATGCCTTTCTATGTCATGTGCTTAACATGCTTAACACATGTATGATAGGCATTGTGTACACCTTTTCTTGTGCATCTACATTTTACTTGTTTTTCAGTCACTTAATATGCTCCAGTCCTCATGTCAAACATTATGTCAGGAATTATTTTAACTGAAGTGTTTTACGTGCTCCTATTCATACAAATGACAGAAATGACAGAAACCATTATATTGGAGAGAACACTGTATTTTAGTAAATGTTGATTTCCAGTCAATCCATGCTGTGTATAATAAAGACATATTGTACTGATTTGGTATGTGAGATCCAAAGCTGTCATATTACCTGTTTGCAAAGTAACAAAATATAAAAATGATTTTGTAATTAAGAGGGAAAAGAAGACCTCCATCAAAACGACTCTGAGATAATGTCTTTTCATTTTGATTGTCTCAAGTTATCATGAAATTGGGTTCCAAACTCTTTAGATTTTCCTGATGCCTTGACTGACAAGTGGTGCATATTTCTTTTACCCTTAACCATCTGTATTCCCTTCAGAAGAATCTTCAAGGTGTCCACAACCTTCTCTTCCCCTGTTTCTCTATGTGACACTGGAAGGACAGACGTGACTCCAGAAACAATATTCATTTGCCTTTGACTGGGAGCAGGGAGAAGCACTATATCTGGAGAATAAGACCAGTTCATGTGGGAAATTGTACAGCTACTAGTTGTCTGCATGAGGATGGACACTTTTTAATCTTCCTCCTTCACACTAGCCCCGTTCTAGTTTGTACGATTGAAATATAAAGGGTCACAGTTGGACTTTGGGAGGCGTGGACCTCTCAATACCAACAGTGTGGAAACAGCAGATACATTGAGATCCCAATTATTTCCACTGGTTTAAACAATTTTGTTACAGATTAATGAAAAGGTTCAGGAAAAGGAACATCCATATTCCCAATATGTCTCTACAGATACATATATTTGTTACAGACCACTCCAGAAAAGAAAAACCCACACATTTACAGGAGAATGGACACGGTAAGTGCTGTAGTTCCAGAGCAACAGGTATCAGGAAACACAGAGGCAATCATAAGTTTTGCATGGTTGTTTTCTGCTTCTGTGTAGAAACCTATTATTTGGCAGAGAGACTACAAGGCATTCTTTTTTCTTTTTTACAATGACCATTAACATTTTACTATAATATGGTTCAAAACTTAGAGAATATATTTACCATTCCATTAAAATTGGTAATGTTATGAAAGCAGAATACAATTTAGGCTTATAGTCACAGCCAGAGTTTAACTACCTGGAAACTACTTACAGAGCCCTTAAAACAAAAAAGAAAAGAAAAAAAAAGAAAAATTGCAAGACAGTCATCAATTTCTTCTACTTGGAAACAAGCCTTCTTGCGAGTTAAGCCCAGTTGTATTTCACATTTAAATCTGCCTCATTGGTATTAGTTTCGGTGAAACCTAGTAAAAAGGAGGGAAAAAAACCACAACAGTTGTCATACAGGTAAGATCTAGCAGTACAACCCACCATTCACTTCCACCTGTGTCAACTACGTACCATTTGGACTACAGACACTGCACTTATTTAAACTACCATTATTTGCAGTATGTCAGAGATAAACACTACCACAACTAAGTTTTCTGATGCAAGAATACAAGGTATGTGTGGTGCTAGTATCCAGACTCCCAACTTCATTTGTTTTGAGATTGGTTACTGGTGCAAGAAGCAAGCATATTGAGCTTGGGCAGATGAACCTGTACATGCCGCCTGCACAGTCTCCGTGCAGAAATAGTCAGCTGAGTTTAGGAACATGCATGTTAGCAGGGGATATACAATCAAAAGTATACATACATGATACACACTCTGCTACTACTGCATATGGATACTCTGATGTGATTGTTTGATTATGATATAATACAATATCAAATGTATATTTCTTATTTTTTTTAATGTCCTTCTTCCATTCACATTCAATTTGTTTAATGATTATACTGTTTAATAATTCTAATTTTGCTTTTCAAAAAAACCTTGCCTTTTTCCATTCACATTCATTTTTGTGTAAGGACTCATTTATGTATTCTATTGTTTTAATTCATTCACTCACAAAATTCAATTAGTGATATTATAAAATGTACAGCAGACCAAAAATAAAACACAGTAATCCTAAACAGGAAGCCAGATGAGGAAAGAAGGTGTAAATAGGAGCAATACAGAGAAAACTTGGTAGAGCAGCAGTGGTTAACATTTGCTTGAACTCTCACTCCAGGTCTATACAAAACCCCTGAGGAATAGGTGTCCACAGAAGATCCAAGCCTCTTTAATTATCTCCTGTTCCCAGCCCTATTTAAAGAGATGCCCCAGGATGAAGATCAGAAATAAGTCCTGTGATCTTACTTTCTCAGGATGGAAAAGAATTCCATGGATAATCTGGCTCCTAGTTGATTAATGTGCCCCATGGAAGCATCACCTACTGCATCCTCCTGCCTCCTTAACCCGTATTTTTCAGTTAACGGTACTCAAGAAGCTAACTCATGAAAGAATAATATGTAAGTGCCTTTTCAAGCATTAAAGCCTCTTTCTTTTAGAGGTACAGGGCTGTATTTTCTGTACCACTTAGATTTCTATGTGATCTTTCCTCCAGCCACTACGTATCATCACTTATAACCTTATGAGAATAGCCACTGAGGAAAACTTAGTTCATGAAGAATGTGTTTACTGCATCAAACGCTAATGAAATGTTTTCACTAGATGGCAACCATTCATTGATTTTTTCAAAGTTGTGTGTGAACTCGGATAATAAATAGATGTAATAGGTATAATTAGCGTGCATTCCTGGATTCACTCCAGAAATGTTTCAACATTTCAGAGTCCAAGTTACTATGTGCCTCACTTTATTTGGGCTTATTTCTGCCGCAGCCACGGGTGGTTCCATTGAAGTAAAGTTAAACACTAGAGGACAAAGATAGAACCACTAAAATCTGTATAATACAAACAATGACAAAGGCAATTACTGGAGAGATTACTGTTTTTTCTGATGTTGTAGATTTCAGTACCATCAAAACATCAAGCGTTTTACATTTGATGAGCACATTACATTAAATGTGATGTCTGCACATCTAATGCTAACAGCTGTCATTTGTGTGTACCACTATCCACTTCAGAAGGGTCTGATGCCTGTGAGTGTGATATGCCATAATGTCTGCTCAAGATAATGGAGGTGGTGAGAGCCCAGCACCACTCAGAACGGGACTCAAATGCAACTTTTGCTCTAACTAAAAAGTGATTAAATAAGCAGAAAAATGCCAATGCAACAAAAGGGATGGTTTGTGCTTGGAAAAAAAGGAGCAATCAAGTCTGAAATGCAGAAAGGCCCCTGAGTCCACTGCTTTAAATCCCAGTAGAGACAGTCAATCCAGTATCACCCTGTCCTAAGAGCACAGCACTTGGTAAGGGCTGAAGGGGCTTAATGCAGACTGTATTCACAGTGCACAGCTTCAGAGTTTCTACTTTCTGACAGTACCTCCTAAGCAACACATTCTTAATATTATTTCACTTACAGGAAGAACATCTTATCTTGCAAGCTTCAAATACTTTGCTGATGTTGGACAGGTAGGTGTTCTGGGAGGAGTTTGCCTGTGCAGTCCAGTATGTGGCCTCTGAAGTGCTAAGAAGACACACGGGCTCCAGGGCTTGCTGCAGTTCAAGTCTGCTGAATCTCTGATTCCCAAACCCAAAGTACCCTTTTCAGCTACACAAACAGCCCTACGCTTCTTTCATTGAATTCCTATGTAGCAAGCATTCCTTCAGGTTCTGATTCTAAATAATGCTGAATCCTGTTAAGTTCTATTGACCTCAACAAGTGTGCAACAGCAAGTTACTGTTCAAAAATTTAAAATGAGCCCCTCAAAAAAAAAATTAGCGTATTTGTTAAATTAATTAGATTAGATTGCCTATCTCTTATTAACACCTATTGTTTAATTTCAGATAAGTGCAAAACACAATTCTAACATCAAATATATATATGTATACGTGATACAAAAATCTCTTTTTAATGGTTTTTGCAGCAGGGGTGATTGATCAAGAAAAAACCCCACACCATTCATTTAAAAATCAACTCAATCTTGCAACAGCCTCAAAAGAAAATGTTCCTCAAAGGAAAATGTACTTCCAGAAAATAAAACCTATATCCTGTATCATTTTGAACTCAATGGCTTGAACTTGGACAGACAATTCCTTTTTAAACATACACTAGCCTTGGCAGATGCTTTTTCTATACTCCATACTATCTTTTAAGAACATTTTGAAAAAATAAGCTCTAAGATTACGTGAAAAAAATTGTGGTGGGGATTTGTGACTTATCTTGATTATTTTTATAATTAAATACATCTGCAAAAGTATGTTCTGTCACAGTCTCATCAATGGTATAAGGCAGTACAAGCCCAAACAGACTGCCTGACAAGGTGATCTATATGCTAGGCTACGGCAAATCTTATTTAAGCATGCAAGATAAGCCAATATTTTGTCTTCATAGCACAGTAAAATCGAGGGTGAATTGTTTATTTTTTAAATGATGCCAGTCTATAATGAAGATTGTTGACTCTAAATCATGTTTCCTTTGACATTTTGTTGCTGCAAATGTTCTTTAGGAGATGTTTCTCCAAGTAAGCAAGCAGGCTGTGAAACTGAATTGTAGAGTCAAATGTGTCTCAAATATGGCCATACAGACCATGAAGTTCTCCTCTCCAAACAGAAGTAGTCTACATGGGGTGAGGCAGTTACATATAAAGATACAGCCATCTCTTAAAATCTCATTTCTAGTGAACCTAGAGAGATATTTGTTTTAGTTCAGATCATACAATGCATCTACTGAAAAAAAGCTGCTAGAAAAAGAGGTCAGCTCCTCATTTTCCCTGATTAGTTCTGTTTCAAACCAGGAAAATATATGATCCTGCTTTTACTGTGGCAATACAGTATCACTAAAGCTCCTGTCACCGATACAAATAAACCCAAGATGTCTCATTCAGTGAACATAAATAATCACAAGCACAACTGTTACTCTTGCAAGAAAGCCTGAGGCAGAGTTTTGAAATGTGAAAAAAAAGGACTAAGGATGCTGCAGTCTGAATAAATGCCTATCACTATGCTCAAATTCCTATTTTCTGAAATTCAAAACTAAGCAAAGAACCTATAGTTGTTTGCTATATATGAAATTCAGGCCATCAAGGGTCCAATATTACACAAGAGCAGCCCAGTCTTGCTGTCAAAGATTTCAACAGAAGATTTGTTAAGGATTTCAATGACTGGGACACTACGGCCTGGAAACATTCTTTACAGGATAGGGGGGAAGAAAGAACAAAAGAAAGAACGAACGAAAGAGGGAGAGAACGGGAGAGAACGGGAGAGAACGGGAGAGAACGGGAGAGAACGGGAGACAACGG
Organism: Rhagologus leucostigma; assembly: GCA_013397725.1. Lineage (NCBI taxonomy): Eukaryota > Metazoa > Chordata > Aves > Passeriformes > Rhagologus > Rhagologus leucostigma. The sequence goes on from VZTD01004425.1 coordinate 165,816, forward strand.
GAGACAACGGGAGAGAACGGGAGACAACGGGAGACAACGGGAGACAACGGGAGACAACGGGAGACAACGGGAGAGCTAGTGCACTTCCATGCCACAGGTTTAATAAACAAATAATTGACGCTCACGTCATGCTTTCAATCTGCAGTGCTGTAGTGATTGCCGGCACTTTTGTAAGGACCCAGAAGTGCATCACTGATACCTGCGCGTACTCTGGCAGAGGTACAGGCTCTGCAAACAAGCATTGCTTTGCAAGCAATTATTCAAGCCACTGCTTTCAAGGTGAGTACATGTAAACGCATAAACCAAGAAGCATCTACATTTTTCATGCCCACAGCTCATGATTTCATGCATGACTGCGGCAGCAGAACAAAGCAGACTGTGATGGAGCTTGCCTTCTGGAGAACTAGGAAATGGTTCCTGTGAAGGGTCATTTCCTAATCTTAGAGGGACATATCACAGAGACCCAGACAGTGCATTGTTCCAATACCTCTCATCAACTCCTAACTTCAGGCTCCACTAAAGATTCTAAGTTTATATCACTCCTTTGTAACATTTCCAGGAAAGCAGCAAGGAACAGTGGGTGGTGTTAATCTTTTCTTTGGACCTAATTGTCTTGCCCTATCATACCTGCTGCAGAGCTTAATCTCACAGCCCATCATTTTAACCTTATCACTTTTCTCCGAATTTTTTGTTTGCTTCTGCTTTCACTGCCTTGAGCATAGGCAGCTGGACTTCACTTTGGGAAAAACACACTTAATTGAATATATATCTATTGGTCATCTCAACCAAAAAAACCCAAGATCTTTTCAAACATGCAGGTTTGGAACAATTAAGGAATGTTTTCAGTGTCTTCTGAAAACAGAAGTCCTTTTCTGTAATTTACATCTATTTAAATGCTTACTAAACATCGCACCTTCAAATTCATCACGAAGTCACTCCTCAAATTAAATACAAAAGAACTAAACAAAGTGACTGACTGCAATAGATACAAACCTATTAAGTTCATTTTTACGTTTTAATTCTGGATGCTAGCTGCTTAACAGGCAGATCAGCCCAAGAAAAAGAAGTCCTGACATTACGAAAGTTTTTAAAAAATGGTAATTTTTTCCTAGATCAAAGTCAGAAGCTGAATGAATCATTTCATTTCCACACAGAACTGCTGTATATGGAAGGTTGCTTCCACTTTAAATTAAAAAATAATAATGTCTTCCCTAAAATACTACATGGAAAATTAGTAACCTAGCAAAGTCATTCTTTAGCAGCTTCCTGCACTTTGCAGTTGCAGGCCATGAGTCTTTAATCCAAAATCTTTTTCTCAGATAAATAAAGGTATTTTCAGCAGTGAACAGATGTTTTTTTAAAATATCCAAGGAAAAACATACACAGTCATATTTAGTTATCAGAAACGCTCTCTTATGGATGCAAGAAATAAATTAAATTTCACAGGTTCATTGCTCAGGAAATTTCCTTACTACCAAGAATATGCTCAAAGCCTTAATTAAAAACCCTTGCACATACTAAATGCTCTCCAGTCGGTCAATTAGATGCCATAACCATGCCATGAAACTCTGCAAACAGGAGTATTTTACTTCACTACTAAATATTCCTGAACTATTTTTACAGCATGATTTGTACACTGCCATACTTGCTGCCTTTGGCAAAGAAGCGTTGAACTGCCCCCAAAGACTTCAGAACACAGAAGAAAGGGTTTTGTAATGTTCATGTAGGGACAGGCCATGAAGAAACTATATTATCAACCACACATCCATTCAGTTACACTCTAGAGTGCTACCGCTTTCCATTAATAAGCCAATATTGTGTTTGCATTAAGTGAGACTTAAGAATGAATGTGAATGTCAAAAAGCAGGGGCTTTCCGGATTAATGAAGAGCATAAATTCCATTTGTACAAGGCAGTCTTAGAGCAGTTAATTGACTGGCACTACTAACACAGAGGTGACAACAGTAGTCACTCCTGTCAGTAAGATTCACAACTCCACCTAAAGATAGCATGGAAACTCAGCTACAGAGAGTTAGGTAAACTAACTTATACAGTGAAAAGAATAAATATTTATCCATCTCTCAGAGATGAATCAGCTCCCATACTCAAAGCACAGAAGTTTACTTTCTACTTGTCTTTTTAGTCTTAGTCATTTCTCCATCTCTCCTGGTTTTCCTAGATTCTGATGCTTCCAACATCACACTATATTAGCCCCAAATTATTTGTCATTGTAAATCCCACAGGTAATCTATTCAGTCCTCACCTATAAACACGAAACTTACTTCAAATACCAGTCTTCATGTGATAAGTATTTGTAGAGAATATTTGTTCTGACTCCAAACTGTACTGGTTTGTAGCATTACTTACTGCAAAGTCACAGCCAGTGCTCTTCTTGATATCATCTACAGTCAGTCCTTCCCAGATTTCTATGAGCGTCAATCCCTTCTTCTTGTCCACATCAAACACTGCCTATTAAGTTCAAAAAGCATATAATTATTTTTTTTAGTATTGAAGGAGAAAATGAGGATGTAAATGCAGTAACATTGTACAAAATGGTGTGCTGAAGTAGATAGCGTTCCTTCAGTAACAAAAGATGCCACTTCCACTTTCATGACTGACCAAGAAAGATTTTTGCTACATTTATTTGTAACAAGAAAAAGAATCTAGACTGTGTTAGAATATCTAGAATCTAGTATACGTTAGTTTTCTAAGTAAAAAGTACAGCTGTTCATCACTGCAGGAAATGAGGACCATGACTGCTGCTCCAATCTGGTGAGAATGGGAGGCTCAAAGGAAAGGGCTGAGATAATCTTTGCTGCAAGACAATGTCCACCAAGAGACCACAAAAGAAACAGGGGAAGAGAATGTCTCCCTCATTCTTTTCTTTCAAGGCCAGTAGAGAGATCATCTTTGTCTGACTGTAAGTTTCTCCAACGGCTACTGCACACCCAATGCAAATGGTACAATTTTCAAAAGCTAGCAGTGAAAGACAAGATTTCCTACAGTATTTTTAAAAGAAAGCCTGAGAGGAAGAGGCTGAAGGAGCAAAGGCTGTTCTGTCTGATGTCTTCATAAGATATGCACTCCACTTCTGAGACCTGCAAGTGTATCAAACAAAAACACCTCTAAAACAATGTGCACTTTAATAGTGCCTACCAGAGGGAGATACACAGGTTGCACGCTAGTTGCCAAGGAAACCATAAGGTCTAAAGTAATTTTCCTTAAAAATAAAAGTTTAGTAGCAAAAGACCAGTGAAGCTTGAATTTGAAATGGAAGTGAAGTCTTAAGCTCATCACAGAAGTGTACAGAAGTCTAGTTGTCCTCTGGGCACATGAAACTGCTTTTTATGGGACTGAAAAAGGACAGCTTCTCTAAGTCTTAAAAGAGAAGCTGGGCATAAGGAACATACACACCAGGATGCTAGTGTGGAAACAGAATTTGCAACACTATCCAAATGTTGTTGTACATTCGTGTCATTTCCTAATAAAGCCACAAGATCTGGTCATTGATGAATATTACAAACATTTCTACTTGTTTATTTTCTATTAGTCCTTTTTCCCTCTCAGGTTCTTTGTACCTTACATTTGTACGTGGCCAGTTAGTAGAAGACTAATAAAAAAAATAAGAAAACTTCTACATTTTAATATATTTTCCCTTACTTTGTGAAGAAAAATCCTCTAAATGTAGCAATATCCCACCATGAGAAAGCAAATTCTACATCAGCACCTTTGATGCATTCTACTTGGCATGACAGATGGCTCACAGAGGGACTACCCTAAGTCCTTAAAAATGTAAACACTGATAATAAAAGGACCATGATTACAGCAAGAAACTTTAAGTCACTTATCCTTTGCTGAAAAGATCCACTAATGTACTTTGAGCAGCCACAGTATCAGATGCTCATATGTACTTCTACTGGAGAATAAATTGCTTCACAAATGGAGTCAAGTAAGGAACAGAGAACTAAAGCTCTGCTACAGCCACAGGTTTCTCTGAAACAGTATGTAGTATACACAAAAGAAGATGGCAATTGTCCAACCCGTATGTGCTGCGCCGGGAAAACAAAACGAAAGGAAACGAAAGGACAAAAACAAACAAAAAACCCTACCAAAACCAAACAACAACGCCCCTTTGCCTCCCAAGCTGTGATTACAGCCATATTGGAAAATCTGCATCTCAGAGCAAATTTTCAGGAATACCTTGGGAAAAATAAAGAGATACACACTTTTCATGCCTGTCATATGTGGCATCTTTGTTCTGAAGGAATCTAAGGGTACAGTTCAGTATGCTAGATGTCAAAGCTTTAAAAGGAAAAATATAACCCCCAAGATCTCTAGACCTGAACTCTAAGCCCATCTTTTCCCTTCAGTGGTAACAGATGTTGACCATATTCTTCATTTTTACTAAGATTTGCTACTGTTATTAGGGATAGAGGAGGAAATTATTAACAAGGAGTCAAGAAAAGTACTTTACCTTCTCTGTAATGATGCGGTCAACACACTGTTTCCCAGTAAGCGGCAAACTGCATTTTTCCAGGATTTTATGGACATTGCCCTGTGTTCAACAATATGCAAATATCAGTTTTTAAAAAACTCAAACACGTTCATGAAAATCACAGCTGTAGCCATTCAGCGTTATTTAAACATTCAATGTGCTCAGAACATTCATCAAATTCACTTCTATGGCAGACTAGTAAGAATCTTACTGTACCACTGAGTAGACTCCTGAGTTTAGAAGTTCTGTGCACTACTGCTTAATAATCTGCCCTTCCTGCTACAGTGTGAGGACAAGAGATACATAGAACCTCACTGATGACACATGAAGGACAAAAATTAGGGAACAACATTATGGGCAATGTATTTCCCTGTCTTATCCTTTATCACAAATGACATATGCAGGACCAGCCATACATAGAGGAAATTCAAATCCCCAGAGTTGAAGTGCACACTCATGCTCTCAAAACAGTAAATCCAGTTTATTTACCCACTCTGAATTCCCATTCCCACTGTGTCTCTGGGAAAGTCCTTGTCTTTTTTTCCTTTCTTTTTCTTCATTTTTTAAAAATGCAAAAATAGTTCACAAATGGCTTTAGGTCATACTTAGTTAATTTACGCCGCAAGAGCTCTGAATGGATATAAGGCAGATGTATCATTACATTTTTTGGTCAGTATTTTTAAGTGTTTTACAGAAGCAGCATTAAGTGAACACTTCTCCCATTATCCCATGCTTTTATTTTTTTGTCTAATTATCAATTTTCAGTTATGCATTTCAAAATTCTCAGAATATAACACGTCTCATTTAACCATCTAGATGTAATACTTAAAAAATATAGAACCATCAATTTACCTTAAGGCATAATCAGGAGCCATCTTGCAGCCAGTTTGACTCCTGAGTGATAAGAAAATGAGTAATCCATGTGCTTTTGAATTTATCTTTCTCTGTGAGGAACTATTTCTTCATTCTAGTTACTTTCAACTGATTTACTCATATCCTGTCCCTCTTGAGAACATCCTTGTGCAATTTGCCTAAGAGCTAAGATTAATCTGTGCTATTTGTAATATCTTAGGTAACATATCAGATACACTTCTCAGCCCTGTGAAATGAAGTGTCTCTTCCTGCTACCTAATTGAGATTGAAACGCATGGACTTGCAGAGGTGACAGCTTGAATGGCTCCTGTGACCCTGAGAACTGATACATTTGAGCTTCTTAACACTTGATCTGAAGATTACTGTATTAACAGTTAGCCTTAAAGATGAAATGCATTTCCTGATCTTTTCAAAGGTTGGACTCAATCATCTTAGAGGCCTTTTTCAACCAAAATGATTCTGTGACTTTTGGAAGACATCCATCAGAGCAGTATAAGAAGAGCAATTTAAATGGAATTGCATGATTTTTACCATCTGAATTTATTCAGATTTATACAGGATTTGTTCAGATAAAGGAAAAGACTATTGTGTAGATACATAAAACCTTAGGTGTTCCAGTCTGCTTTAAACAAAAAATTCTGTTGTTGAAGAACAAAAATGTCCTTAGTCTTCCACAACACATTAAAATCAGAACTTTTCACAGTTATGAGAAAGGAGTTTTCAATTTAGTGATCCATGTTTCAGTCATGCCCAAATCAAATGCTTAAAACCAGTCTTCATTCTATTTTGCTGAACAGTGTAGACAACTCATTTCACGACATGAACAATTACCAGCCATTACTTTACTATGTTTTGCAAAACATGACAATGATGGTATGGGGGTAAGACCTTAACTTCTAATTCTCTCAGGCAGTACTTAGCAAATTAGACACAGATGCACAGGGACTGTTTAGACATCAAATAACAAGCTTATATTCTATTATTCTTTTCTTCATGGCTATAAAAGAGGAGGTAATTTATCAAAACATACATTAAGAAAAACTAATGAATTTGACTTAAGGTCCATTTGCCAAGTGTCTCACAGTGGCCTAAGCATATGGAGCAAAAATTGAAATACCCTTCTGCAGATATGCCCTCTTGGTTCCTGATATGCTGTAATGCACCGATTTTCTGTGCAGAGACTGCTTCTAGGCAGTGGTATTTAACTGTCATTGTTGAACTCAATCTCATAAAATAGTTTAATTCCTTGAGATTTTGCATCATTCTGCTATCATCCACAACTTCATTAGCTGGCTGTGGAAAGTGTTTCTTCCTGTTTCAACTAATTTCAGCTAGCTATCCCTATTTTGTTTATAAGGCAGTGGCAATTCTCCATCCACCTTCTCCATTCCCTCATTATTTTGTGTACTTCTTTGTTACCCTTCCTCAACAGCATTTCTTAAGCTGAAGACTCTTCTACAAAACTCATTTCATGTTGTCTCATCTATCTTCTGCACATTTCGGTTTTCATTACATGTAAAAACTTAAGTAATTAAAAATGTAATTAACTTGGGACTGAGCATATTTGTTTGTATTTGTAACATACTGCATATCAGAGTTTTAAAAGAGTAAAATTCCTTCAGTATTTACTTGAGCGGTAAGACAGTTACTAGTTCCACCATCATAATTTAGTGTAAATTATATTCTGCCTGTGCTGCAAGGACCCAGCCTATTTCTATGTTTAAAAAGTGCAATATGCGTACCGAAAGGAGAAGAGCTATTAAACTCTTAGAAAACTTACTTTAATGTTTAACAAGCCATCACTATTATTAAAAAAAAACAAACAACCAAACTTGAAAAGGATTAGAAGATCCTTCAACAGGATCATGAATCAGACAAACCTAGCACAAGAACTACCTACTGCAACAGCTCTTCAACATGCCCACTGAAGGCACTGCCTATATCCCATGTCTTCCACTATATTTCCATTCATCAAACCTTGACTGCTGCTGATTTACAGAAAACTTTCATGTCTGATGCTAGATTTCTTATTTATTTGGAGAATAAGATTACAAAAACATCTTATTACTAAAGAGACAGTAGACACAACAGACTGTCTCAGTACATGCAGACATTTCTTTAACTCAGTAGCACACTGGGCTTTGAGCAGGATGAAGGACTGCTCTTCTGATGTGGAGATTCAGATGCAGTAAGTTTTTGAGAAAGTATTTGGTGTAAAGAGTTAAAAAGCCATGAATAGAAAATCAGCTCTGGGAGAAGCAGTCAGCCCCAACAAAAGGCTTCTGACTTTCAGAACTGGCCTCATGGGTGCTATATTTACTTGTCTATTAAATAAAAAAATTTAAAAAATTAAAAAAAAAATTAAAAAAAAAAAAAGAAGAGCACCTGAAAACTCTAACAGCAGTTTTGATCTCTGAACACTAGGTATCTATATTCCATCATCTTCACATCTGAGCAAGCAAGAAGCATTGATAGGAAGACCCCAGAAACAGGCGAGGTAAAAGGAAAAAGTGACATTTTAAAATAAGAATAAAATAAAAATGATGCATATTGTTTAATTTGGCAATGCCTTCTCACAAAAGCAGAAGAAATAATTTATGAAAACCTGTAACTGGCTCTCCAGAAGTGCACACCAGGCATACCACGCACAAAAGTGCCCAAAGTACGTATACATATGCCAAAATAAATAATTTTATGCCTGACCTGTTCATAACAGTGAACCTATCTGTTTTCATTCTTTTCCTGTTTCAGTATTCCTACAGACAAAACAAAAGCAACCCAGCAAACAATTTCCAAACACTGTTTTAGAAAAATATTTTAGCAATAGTACCTTTAAGAGAAAAACTGGTTTGCATCATTTTATTGTGTGTGAACTCTAAGCCTTAACCAAATTCCACAGTAAGTAGAAATTTAGCATAAATATTTATTCAGATCACCTTAATACCTGAAGTGTGTGTCTGAGCAAACAGATAACTACATATGTTACTGCAGTTTTTGGGAGGCTGTGTGATAGTGATGCAAGTCATAAAGATGAATTTGTTTTATACTCTCATTTACTTATTTATACATATGAACATGAAAACTATTGGGCTAAACTCAGCTCTGTTACTCAAAATGTGCCCCCTGAGATAACAGTTTAGTATAAATTGCAAAACTACTATATTTTTCAATTTGTTTTTATTTTCAAGTGAAAATTAATTCTTCAAATCTCATTAAAAAAATACAACTGTTAATATATTTACTCTCATATTTCCATATTTGCTATAGTCTATTACACAAATTCTGAAAAGAGATATTATTTTGAACAATACAAAACTAATTCTTGTTGCAGACATATAACAAATTTGGAATAACAGAAACACAAAAATTAAACAAAAAGTAAATTTTTAAACATTCAGGACAGAGATTTTTCTCCTTCAGTACATTTTTTCTCCTGTGTTAGAGGTTTCAAATGAAAAGTTTCCTATGACCTTTTAGGGGAGATTTATATCTACAGCGTATACCTTTATCACTACTCCCACAAAGAAGTCTCTAGATTAACCACTTACGCATAATGATGTAAGGCAGCCTGCATCTCATCATGCCAAAAAAATATATGGCATTAAGCTGTCAGTACCAATTTGACTGGCAACTTCAAAGGCAAATATCTTTCCATCATACCAAGTATTTAACTGTGGGAAACCTCATTTTTCAAAATTATTCTGAGGCAAAGAGTAGAGTAGCATCTACTGTAGCTTTGGCAATGGCCACCCCCATCAAATTTGCATGAAGTAGCTAAAAAAATGTGTGCACCTTTTAAACATCAAGTTAATATTTCATTTTTTTTCCCATGGTGAATGATTCACTTACAAGACGAAAGGAACCATACTAACCTAGCCTCCAGCTGCATCACCATAATAACTAGCAGCAAAACTGTCAAATCCTAACAAAGTAGCAGAATGAATATGTCTTTTTTTTTCCTGGTTTTTTTGGTGGGGTGTTTTTTTTTTTTTTTTTGGTGCAGCAATTACCACTAATTTAGAAAGAAGTGGCAGAGCCTTACCTTGGCTGAGTGCTCCATGGTGACAACCACTTTGGTCTGTGCGCTGGATACCAGGTCCATGGCACCCCCCATTCCTTTCACCATCTTACCCTAAAATTAAAATTTTAATGGAAATGTAAAATTACTTATTGTTATTATTAAAAAAAAAAAGAAGATAATATTGTGGCTGCAAGTGGCAGCACAAGATAGTAACCTTTTCCTGCATCAAAACCCACCTATTTCATAACCACCGTATTCAAACACCAACAGAGTGAAAAGAGCTGTCTCATTCTAGGCTCTATACGATGCAAATAGGAGAAGAATGATGAGTAGAATAAGGAGATCCACTTCCATGGCTGGTGCCCTGGGGTGTAACCTAAATCTGAGTAGTATCATCGGCTTAGTGGAAGCACTGACACTGAGGAGCAATGAATTTAGTTCCAATGGTTCTGTCGCTTGAAAAGCAAAGTGTGCATATTCCTGTTGATGGAAATGTCATTACTTCCTCAAAAGAAATCTCTACTTATGAAATACAGCAACAAGAACATCTGCGCACTGCACATCCACCTGACAGTTTAGAAAGTCTCTTGCCACTTTAGAACGCCATGCCTTGTATCACTATATCAGCACAAACCAATCATTTTTGTTCTATTCCAGATGTCTGTAAAGGTCATTTCAGAGTATGAGCAAATACATAAATGTTTCTCAGTATTCACTTCTGTTTGCCCCTCAAACCAAGCAGCGGTTTCAGCCTCTGGACTCATTCGTCTCTCAAAGTGTGTTAGAATTGCACGTGTTATCACAGCAGGCGTCTTATGGCTTGGTGTTCAGCTACCTCTATTTTTACTTTCCATAACACTGTGGCATTCAACCTCGTCTGCTTCCATCACCTTAAACTGGATACATCCAATCTTGGAAGGGAAAGAAGTCCAGATCCAACACACTACTGACAGGAAATAATCAGAAGTACAAAGTTCTATGAGTATGAGCAGAGCAATTGTTTTTGAACAAGCACTAGACCCCAATAACTAAAGATGGCAACAATCTCACATACCAAACCAGAGTTGCCAAGGAGGAAAGAAAGGGGAGTGGAACATCTGCATGATGGGAGAGGTTAGTAGGAAATGTGACACAAGGAAGGCAACAAGGATGGTGAAGGGCCTTGAGGGGAAGCCATAAAAGGAGTGGCTGTGGTTAGGTCAGCCTGGGAAAGAGGAGACTGAGGGGAGACCTCATTGCAGTTACAACTTCCTTATGAGGGGAAGAGGAGAGGCAGGCACTGATCTCTGTGCTGACCAGTGACAGGATGTGAGGGAATGGCCTAAAGTTGTGTCAAGGGTGGTTTAGCTTGGATATCAGAAAAGGGTTTTTCACCCAGAGGGTGGTTGGGCACTGGAGCAGGCTCCCCAGGGCAGTGGTCACAGCACGAAGCCTGACAGAGCTCAAGAAGTGCTTGGACAATGCTCTCAGGCACATGATGTGACTCTTGGGTATGGTGCTGTGCAGGGCCAGGAGTTGAACTTCAGTGGTCCTTGCGGGTCCGTTCAAACTCAGAATATTCTGATTCTGTGATTCTGTCAATTTTACAGATTAAAATAAATTAATTTCTGTCTCAAACGGTTTGCATTTGCTTTTCACTGGTTATATGGACAGTAATATATCATATACTGTTATAGATATAAACCCAAAAATTTTACGATTAAATGCCTGGAAACTTCCTAGTACAAAGCTTTTCTCTTATGCTTCCTTTTATCAGCTATGTGATTCAACACCTCACAAGTATCAGTCTACAGTCCATGATAAAAAACATATGGAAAAGACTTGTCTCATTTAACTGCCAGGCCAGCTACTTGTTACTCTCTTGATCATTATGGTTTCTTACGTAAAGAAGGCAGTATTCACCCCACCCCCTCAAAAAATTCTTATTTTCCTAGTGTTGGCACAGTGAAGAATGAATTACATCTTCCTAAATCTATAAAAAAAACCTTTTGGAATTGTTCAGTCAGACTAATATTTAATATTTATCACACAAATTATCATTACTACTAAATATTTCTTCGCAAATACAAATGTGAAAAGGATTTACCTCTGTCCTTAACTTCCCAGCACTGCTCAAATCATTCTTCACTCTGCCTGGAAATACAGAGCTCTTACAGAGACTGCAGTGACCTCTTACCTGCCTGCCAGAGACCCCATGACAAGATAATGCAGAGCAGCTGAAGATGACATATCATCTCCCCAGTAACTCAGAATCTGTTTGCATTGAGGATTATGCTATCAATATACCTATCCTGACAATACCATTAGCTCATTTTCCAGACCTTTTAGTTCTAATAACTACAAAAGACCCACAACAAGAAGTAAATTCCTGAGGAACTACGTGCTGATGAAGGTCAATAACAAATGAACTAGTGGAGAAGCTGTCATCCAGAACTGAGAGAAGAGACATCATCCCACTGTGCATGGAGAAAGAGGAAAATGCAAGATGAAGAGAAGGCCTTAGGAATTTTAAATTGCTTCATCTGCTCCTTCTCTTTAGAAAACATGGTCATCACTAAAGGGTGGTGCCTGGTAAAGCAAATCAATTCAGCATTAAATGCAGCTAGCCAAGTAATTCCATGCTTTTATTCTGAGGAATATCCAAAGCCTAAGAGACTTACATTGCTCTCAGTGCATCTACCAAACTACCACAACTTGCACTTTCCCCCACACCATACTGGGAAAGGGGACAGCTGCATGCTAAATTAGAATTAAAATATTTGAGACTAAAAGGTGATTCCAAAAAGACACTTTGTTCATTTTTGCCCCACCCTGCTCCGTCCATTTATTTATTTAAGATAATTTTTGTTAGTTCTCAGTTACATTGGTGCTGCTAGCTTAAGAAATCTTTCAGACAGAAAGACTTAGTGCAGTGGTAGAATACTGGTAATTTGAAGCACTACTACAAAAATCATTTGTACCAGTTTGAAAACAAACCAGTGGGAGATCGCAGGTCAGAATTATAATTTAACAGGAAAATTAAAATAAACGCAATAGTACAAGAACACTGACAGAGTCAGGCTACAACCTGACACCCTGCTAGTCAGGGTGGTGGTAGCAGTCCAGATGAAGCGGTCCTGTCGAAGCGGTGATCCTGTAGACATGGTCTGGTCTTCACTTGAAGGTCCAATGGTAACTCTTGTCCAGTAGGAATCCAGTACGTAAGGCTGCTTGTGCTGTTCCAAACCCCAGATTATACCCACATGGGAATACTTGGTTCCTCCCCCCGGGTGCAGCATCTCACAATGGGCTGATGTAATTCTATGAGTCATGCAGTGGGTCCTTGATAGCCCATTAACAGAGATAGCCCCCCGAGGGAGTTATCAGGGGTGAGTAATGGTAGGAGACAACGAACACTGCCCCACCTGCTTTAACAGCTTGTGAAGATAATAATAGAATACACATTTTTGGTTCCATCTTACATCGTAACCTAGGACATTATCCATTTCTTATTCTATTACCATCTACATCATAGTCTAATCAATATCCTCCTTAAACTCTATACACAGTGAAAACCTTACACACAATTCTCACTTAAAATTAGGTCTTCTTGTGGTACACAACAGATTTCCCCATCTTCCTGCATTACCCACCAAGTGTAACCAGGTGCTTGAGCAAAAACAATCCCACAGACGGGTTTGCTTTTGCCTGAGGTGGGATTAATCCAAACAGTCTTTCCTAAAATACCTCTCATGTGTACTACAGGGACTCTATCTCCATCCATTGTGTGCAATGGTTCAGATTGGGAAGGACCAGCTCAACTGATGGAGCCTCTTGTGTTGACCATCCAGGTGGCCTTTCCTAAATTCAGTTCTCAGTTTTGAAGGTCCCCCCACCAAGTGCCTTCAAGGTCATCTTAAGCAGTCCACTGCACTGTTCAACTTCTCGGGCAGCTGGTGCATCATAGGGGATATGACAGATCCATTCAATACCATGTTCTCTGGCCCACGTGTTTATGAGGCTGTTCTTGAAATGGGTCCCGTAGTTCAACTCGATCCTCTCAGGGGTGCCGTGTCTCCACAGGACTTGCTTTTCCAGGCCCAAGATGGTGTTCCGAGCAGTAGCGTGAGGCACAGGGTAGGTCTCCAGCCATCCAGTGGTGGCTTCTACCATTGTGAGCACATAGCGCTTGCTTTGGTGGGTTTGGAGAAGAGCGATGTAGTCAACCGGCCAGGCTTCCCCATACCTGTATTTTCACCATCATCCACTGTACCACAGAGGCTTCACCTGCTTGGCCTGTTTGATTGCATCACAGGTCTCGCAGCTGTGGATGACCTCTGAGATACTGTCCACGGTCAAGTCCACTCCTCCATCATGGGCCCAATGAGCTAGAAATAATTCTCCCTTGTCCTGCCAGTCCAGATCCACCTGTGATAGTTTCACCTTGGCAGCTCGATCCACCTGCTCGTTGTTGCAATGCTCTTCATTAGCCCGACTTTTGGGTATGTGTACATCCACGTGTCGGACCTTCAAGGTCAGCCTCTCTACCCAAGCAGCGATGTCCTGCCAAATCTCAGCGGCCCAGATGGGTTTCCCTCTGCGCTGCCAGTTGGCCTTTCTCCAGTGGTCCAGTCATCCCCACAGAGCATTAGCTACCATCCACGAGTCGGTGTAGAGATAGAGCCTCGGCCACTTCTCTCTTTCGGCAATATCCAAAGCCAGCTGGATGGCTTTAAGCTCTGCAATCTGACTTGATCCACCTTGTCCAACTTGTCGTGTGGGGCTCCATACAGCAACTTTTCATTTCCAGTTAGCGCTCACAATTTGGCAGGAACCATCAGTGAAGAGGGCATATCGTCTTTCACTCTCCGGTAGCCCGTTACATGGTGGGGCTTCCTTGGCACGTGTCACTTGCTCCTCCTCTTCTTCAGAAGATGATCCAAAAGTCTCACCTTCAGGCCAGTTTGTTATAATTTCCAGAATCCCAGGGTGATTTGGGTTTCCAATACGGGCTCACTGTGTGATGAGGGCAATCCATTTGCTCCATGTGGTGTCGGTGGCACAATGTGTGGGAGGAACTTTTTCCTTGAACATCCAACCCAGCACTGGTAGTCGGGGTGCCAGAAGCAGCTGCGCTTCAGTACCAGTTACTTCTGAGGCAGCTTGAACTCCTTCATAGGTGGCCAAGATTTCCTTCTCTGTGGGAGCGTAATTGGCTTCGGACTCTCTGTACCTTCGGCTCCAGAATCCCAGTGGTCGACCCAGAGTCCCACCAGGCACCTTCTGCCAAAGGCTCCAGGACAGACCATTGTTCCCAGCTGCAGAGTAGAGCACATTCTTCACCTCTTGTCCTGTCCTGACTGGGCCAAGGGCTATTTCCTGCTTGATCTGGGTGAAGGCTTGTTGCTGTTCAGAGCCCTAGTGGAAATCATTCTTCTTGTGGGTAACCAGGTACAGAGGGCTCACAATCTGGCTGTATTTGGGAACGTGCATTTTCCAAAAGCCTATGGCACCTAGGAAAGCTTGTGTTTCCTTTTTGTTGGTTGGTGGAGACATCGCAGTGATCTTATTGATGACGTCGGTGGGAATCTGATGTCGTTCATCTTGCCACTTTACTCCCAGGAACTGGATCTCTCGGGCAGGTCCCCTGACTTTGCTTTTTTTGATGGCAAAGCTGGCTTCCAGAAAAATCTGGATGATCTTCAGTCCTTTCTCCTATACCTCCGTTGCCGTGTTCCCCTACACAATGATGTCATTGATGTATTGCAGATGTTCTGGAGCCTCCCCCTTTTCCAGTGCAGTCTGGATCAGTCCATGGCAAATGGTGGGACTGTACTTCCACCCCTGGGGCAATTGGTTCCAGGTGTACTGCACGCCCCTCCAGGTGAAGGCAAACTGAGGCCTGCATTCTGCTGCCAGAGGAATGGAGAAGGCGGCATTGGCAATATCAGTGGTTGCGTACCACTTTGCTGCCTTGGTATCCAGCTTATACTGAAGCTCCAGCATGTCTGGCACGGCAGCATTCAGTGGTGGCGTGACTTCATTCAGGCCACAGTAACCCACCATCAGTCTCCATTCTCCACTGGACTTACGCAATGGCCATACAGGGCTGTTAAACAGTGAACGAGCCTGACCATGCCTTGGCTCTCCAGCTCACGAATCATCTTATGGATGGGGACCACAGAGTCTCTGTCGGTGCGGTATTGCCGACAGTGCACTGTTGCTCTGGCGATTGGTACCTGTTGTTCTTCAACTCTCAGAAGTGCCACAGCAGAGGGGTCGTCTGACAGACCAGGCAGGGTATTCAGTTGTCTGATGTCTTCTGTCTCTAGAGCAGCTATCCCAAAAGCCCAGTGATGTCCTTTTGGGTCTTTGAAATACCCACTTCTGAGACAGTCTATGCTGAGGATGCACAGGGTCTCTGGACCAGTCACAATGGGGTGTTTCTGCCACTTGTTCCCAGTTAAGCTCACTTCAGCTTCCAGTACCGTCAGCTGCTGGGATCCTCTTGTCACCCCAGAAATAGAAATGGATTCTGCTCCCACATACCTTGATGGCATCAGGGTACAGTGAGTGCTGGTATCAACCAAAGCCGTATATCTTTGTGGGTCAGATGTGCCAGGCCATCGGATCCACACAGTCCAATAGATCGGATTGCCCCTTTCCTCTACGCGGCTAGAGGCAGGGCCCCTCTAATCCTGGTCACGGTACGTGTTGCTCTCCTCCTGTAAATACATTCCCGAAGTCCCTTCAAGAGGATCATGTTATCATTCCTGTACTGTCTGGAGTTCTGTCCACGAGAGACTGGAGCAGTGTTGAACCTAGATGAGCTTCCTGAGGTAGATGTTTCTCTTTTCAATTCATGTACCCGGGCTGCTAAGGAGGAGGTGGGTTTTCTATCTCACTTCCTCACATCTTCTCCATGCTCCTGAAGGAAAAACCAGAGGTTACCTTGCAGAGTGTCTTCTCTCCCTGGCTGGGGGATGTCTGCTCCTGATGGCAGAGACTCTTGTTCGTTCTGGTGAGATTTGGGAAATTCCTTCCTTAAGCACCTTTCTCAGTTTCTGGTGGCCCTCTTCAGTTTTTTCCTCCAAGCTCCAGACGTGTTCTGCCAACTTTGTTTCTACAGATGAGACATGGATGCATAACGGAGCGATGACAGTGTTCTCATAAATTCTCAGTTTGTCGACCAGTGCACCCACCTTGTCCTCTCTTTCCCTCCATTGCAGCATTGCCAGGTAACGGGAGTATATCTCTGGTCCAAGCCGTGCGAATCTCAACCACATCTGTGACATGCACTGGACACCATCTGGGCTCTTAGGGAATCTCTCATCTTCTGAGAAAATTATTTCCAGCACAGCCAATTCCCTCAGGCATCGGATACCTTGTTCCACTGTGCTCCATTTTCCTTGGTGCACCTGGAGGTCTTCTTTACAAAGGTATCTGTCCCTTACACTTGTCAGCAGTCACCGCCAGAGGCTGAGAGTTTCTTGGGTTCTCCCGATCCCCGGTCAATGATCATATCTCAGGAGAGGGATCCCAGTTGTCTGGCCTCACTTCTGTCCAGACTTGTGTCATTAGCTGTGGCATCCCAGATGTGGAGCAGCCAGGTCAAGATGGACTTGTTTGTCTGGCAGGTAAACTCCCTCCTCAGGTCACACAGCTCATCCAGGGATAGCGACCAAGTGATGATCTCTGGCTCTACCTTTTCTGCTGGGTGCAATGGTCCTGCCGCATCCTCATCAGTAACTATGCGGACTGATTTGCTCTTTGATTTCTTCTTCTGAATGGGGGCAACTGCTACTGGCTTAGCCTGTCCTGGCTCAGTGACGGTTTGTGTGGAAGCGTTGACTGCTCTTTTGGTTCCTTTTCTCTTTCTGGCATTTTGTGTGGACATGGGGCCTGTTGTTTCGCTGCTTTTCTCCCTCTCATCCTGAGGATATGCCATAGCTCTGATTCTAAGCATGGTGTACATGGTGCAGGTCACAGAGAAGAAAGAAAACAGAACTGACAAGAAGATTATGCCATCCTTAACATCCAGAGGGAACTCAGTATTTTCAAAAACTGCTGTGCCTGGCCTGAAAGGCTAGAAGAAACCACTCTCTATTCTTCCTACCAGAGGCTGGGTGTGATTGTTGAGGAGGTCCCAGACGTAGCAGCCCAGACAAGGACAGGCAAACAAAATTGAGCATATATTCTGAATGGCATTCATTGCCTCGCAGGTTATCACACAATAAACATAATAAACCAAGAAAGCAATTCTCATACCATTCCCTGGTCTCAACAGGAGCAATACAACAGGCAGATAGTTCCCCATGTGAGGAAAAATATAGAGAGCAAGGTACAGTACCCATATAGACAAGCTGAGCACCATGGTGATTAGATTTCTGTTAATACAAAACTGTAACTCTGACTTTCTCTCAGGTTGAGCCCCACACTGGGTGCCAAAATATGTACCAGTTTGAAAACAAACCAGTGGGAGATCGCAGGCCAGAATTATAATTTAACAGGAAAATTAAAATAAACGCAATAGTACAAGAACACTGACAGAGTCAGGCTACAACCTGACACCCTGCTAGTCAGGGTGGTGGTAGCAGTCCAGATGAAGCGGTCCTGTCGAAGCGGTGATCCTGTAGACATGGTCTGGTCTTCACTTGAAGGTCCAATGGTAACTCTTGTCCAGTAGGAATCCAGTAAGTAAGGCTGCTTGTGCTGTTCCAAACCCCAGATTATATCCACATGGGAATACTTGGTTCCTCCCCCCGGGTGCAGCATCTCACAATGGGCTGATGTAATTCTATGAGTCATGCAGTGGGTCCTTGATAGCCCATTAACAGAGATAGCCCCCCGAGGGAGTTATCAGGGGTGAGTAATGGTAGGAGACAACGAACACTGCCCCACCTGCTTTAACAGCTTGTGAAGATGATAATAGAATACACATTTATGGTTCCATCTTACATCGTAACCTAGGACATTGTTTCATCAGAAAGACCCTGAAGAAAGAATTAAAGATTTTTGAATTAGCCATGCACTTCCTGGGAGGTCCAATGTTGCCAGTATTTATACAGAAGGTTGGGTAGAGAACAGACACAAGCTGACAATTTCCTCACAGCTTCTCAGTTACAATACAAGGTGGGAATTCCGCTTTTCCCATTGTGCTTGCATCAGCAGTTTTTTCTAACTCTCAGTCCAAATAATACTGGAGTGCAAGACATGGAAATTTTGGATCTGATGCTTTGGGTTTTTTTAACTGAGATCATCAGCTCTTCTGCTTCCTTGTGTAGGTCATAAACCTACAAAGTATTAATGGAATTTCTTATAATGCCTACTTACTGCAAAATGAACTGTTATTGTGGTGATGGGACATCATTAAGAAAATATGAGAGAAGGGTACATATTTTCTCATCTAATGTGTTTATATCTGAACATTATTTGAGTGGTCAAAACACACCATGAAAGAGCCTTAGGAATTAATTTAGCCTAATAGTACTTCGTAAACAGAAACCTTCATGTTTGTTTGGTCACACATGGCACCCAAGACAACCTGGCATTCCAGTGGAAACTTGTGAGTACTCCAACGTGGGCAAGACAGTCAAGATATTTTTCAAGAGAATGTGAAGTTTTGCCTAAATGGTATTTCAAGCAAGCTAGAAAGGTGCTATAGCAAGCAGGAAACAATATATAAGAAAATCCAAGCAGATAAACAGATAAAGAAGAGATAGCCGACAGAGAGAGAAAAATTCAGGAGCCTTCTAACACTATTAAGGTCTTGAATCCATGCTAGTGTTTTAAAACCTTCCTCTATATTCCCAGGGGGAAGGACTTTTCTTATGTAACTGAATTTTGTACCTACTACTAATATTGTATGACAAAATGCACCTGAACTTTTCTACTTAAGTTAAAATAACATAATCTTTTGAAACAAACAGGTATTGCATCAACAGTACAGCAGAGCAGATGCTCATGGTGAGTTTAAGAAACAACGAAAACTTGTCAGCGGTAAATGCATCTTGAATAATTCCCTTTAAAACTGACTATCAAAGCACATGCAAGATGAACATGTACATATACTTAAAACGGAACCAAGCCACCTCCCTCTTAAAATTCCTTGCCCATGTTGCCAGCTGCCCTGATACTGTATTAAACAAACAGCATTCAGTCTGAAATTTCTTTCCTTCCATTAGATAAAAGAATACACATGCCTCACTCTATGCTCAAAGTTAGTGAACCTGTTGTTTCAAAAAGTCTTACAGAAGGTAACGAGTTCTTCTAGTTTAAACTGCAAGCTTCCCATTCAAACCCAATTTTCAGGCATCCCCCTGAAGACCATGAACAAGATTCCTAGGATGAGAGAGCAAAGAATTTGAAGATGTCAGCATTGTCTCTCACGGCCACAGACACAGACAAGGTGTCAGGTATGAAAGGAAAAAAGGTATGAAAGGTGTCCTCATGAAAGGAAATTATTGTATCATGCCAGGGATAGACACTAAAATTCAAAGCAACTGGAACAGTATGAACTTCACAGAGAAAAGCAGAAACTAAGATAATGCAGTGGATACAAGATACTGCCATCACAACCATCAATTGTGCTAATGCTGCAGACAAAATGATAAACTGAAGGCCCCTTCAAAGGTCGCTGCTCTGCCCCTCTCTGCAGTACTGCTAACACACATCAGTCACACAGCTCTCCCTCTCTGTATAGATACTGCCTGCCAGCACAGATGTGTCAGCATCAAACAGCACAGCAGGGAAGGAGGTCGTCAGAGCCATACGTAACTATCTCAACTGTTTGTGGGGTTACACCTGGTTGGTTTGGGAGAGTGCCTATTAGCTCAAACCTTTAGTTTATTTAAAAAAAACCAACAATCAGAAGGTAATACTGAAAAAATACATGTGAACATACCTACTCTAACTTCATAAAAATGTAGATGCCTCCTTTGCCCAGTGCTAACTGTCTGTATTTAAAGGACAGGTATATTTGTAGTTGATTCTAAAACAAAAGTCACAACTCTTCCAGATTTCACTTTCCACTTTTCCAGTGAAAAAGACTGGATGAAGATCGTATCAAAAAGATGGATAAAGCTCAAGTGTTCTGAGCTATACTTCCATGTTCTATTTTACACTGATTTTATGTCCTTATATGTCCCACTTACAGAATTATTGTAATTATACTGTCAACTAGGACAGCTAGATTAGATTTTACTCCGAGAAAAAAACCTGGGAAGTCATTAACAGGATTTTTCAATCAGTAGAGTGGGTAATGCAACAACACAACAAAAAGCTAATGTTGGCTGAATACAACAAAACTGAACACACTCTACATGCACAACAGGGTAGATGTATTTTTTTCAAAGATACAAAAAAACCTAGCTGTATGGTTGTGCTGGTTTGGCCAAAATCTAGTAATATAGCCCCTGAGAGAAAACCAGGTTACAACCACCCTTCCCCCCACAGGGTTCGGGAAAAAAGGATATTTTTCCTCGAAGGAAAGTGAAAGAGATAAAAACTATTTATTTTAACAAACACACAGGAAAAGCATAATGATGCTAAATAATGAATTAAAACCCTCGCTATAGAGAGAAACCTGGGAAGATTTCAGAGTCCTTCTGTAGGTGTGGTCTCTCTCCTCCTCAGAGCTGGTCGGTGAGGGCGTGGGCCCACCCCCGGGCCTCGGGGAGAAAATTCTCCCGATGTGTTCTGATGTTGTTGAAACAGTTCAGAAGAGAAGAAGGGTAAAAAACCAAAGTCCCAGGAAACAAAATTCAGCTCTCCGTCTCACGCCAAGAGGGAAAAAAAAACCAGCTGGCTGAAGGAAAAGCAAGCAGGGTGCTCCCTCCGTGCCTTCCGCAGCCAGACAACACTGAGGAGTGTAATCTCTGTGTCCTTGAGAAGCTGCTTTGGAAAGTTCGTCTGGTTTTTTTTTTTTCTCAAGCTCAGTTTAAAGGCACAGAAAAGGCACAATATTACTTTTTGGGCATAGAGCATGATAGGGGATACACATGATAAAGTCACCCCAAGACAATGGTTTAGCCATACAAGAAATGGCCTGATTTCAAAGAATGTTATCCAGATATCTCCTAAACTCACACAAATGCATAGTGAAAAACAAAACTAAAAAGTAAGTCTAATTTCTGAAAAGAATGGAGCATAAGTTCTTGAATGACTTCTTTTTCTTGGCAAAATGTAGTAACTCCTCCCTAAAATGTAACATACACAAATATGTGCACTACCTATATTTATATTTTTATTTCCATAATCAGAAAATTAGGGCTGCATAAAATACATGCAAAGAAAGGTGGGCAAATTTTATTCCTTTATTCTCCCATAAACCTAACTTGAAATAACCATTGGCAACAGATTTGAATGACAGAGTAAAATGCAAATGAAAACACCGAGAAGCTGCATTTCAGGAGCATGTCTGTGACATGCTTCATTGAAATGGATTTGCGTTACAGTGATGAATGTTATTTCAGTGTAACAGGACAATTAAGCTGTCCATTTACCTTTGCATACCACTTTCAAAACACACAGCATAGCATGCAATAATTAAATTTTACTGCCAACATAATACTAGTCTCACTCGAAAGTGATGGTTCCATATCGTAGTAACAATTCTCACCACTAACCCGCAGATCAGAAGTCCTTTGACATATGCTTGTATTTTTGAGACAGGCAGAATTTCTTCAGCTGCTCTCATTATACAGGAAGCAGAGCTGCCACTTCCCACATTGAAAATTTAAGAGTATGAATAAAATACCAATAGGGAGCTCCTACATTCCTTCCATGCAGTCTGAAGAGAAACAAACATTAAGAAAATTGATAGAAAAAGCCCTCAAAAATGTGGAAGAAGTAGAGCCAACACAATATACTCAGTTTCTCCTTTTTGGCTGCAGGATTCTTGCAATAGTGAT
This sequence comes from Rhagologus leucostigma, assembly GCA_013397725.1. Classification (NCBI taxonomy): domain Eukaryota; kingdom Metazoa; phylum Chordata; class Aves; order Passeriformes; genus Rhagologus; species Rhagologus leucostigma. Next base: position 188,094 of record VZTD01004425.1, read on the forward strand.
AATGATGTGTTGCAAAGGCTCTGCAGGACTTTCAGGCACACGTTTGTTGGGAGATAAGCAGTAAGCTGATATAGTACTGTAGGCTTAATTACAAGATGTATGTCTGCAAAAACCTAATGCATCTTCATACTAAACGAATATCCCACTGAAAAGTAGATTTCCAAGGAGACTCTGGGTAACTGCAAGTCCCATCCTCCTCTTTTGTTCAACTACTGATGTAGCCTTACTCATGTCCTAGATACCAGACAGTTTGAAATTACTACTGAGAGAAACTCAGTCATTGAGTGTAATTAATTTGCATATTTTCTATTCATACAGATTTTAGCCCATCTGTAGTCCTTTGTACATTTTATAGTTAACAGGTAAAGTGCCTTTCTTGCAATGCTGTACAGCTTGAAACAAAACATTGAGTTGCATTCAGTGCCATAGCTATACTAGCAGAAGTAGGAGAGTAACTAGACAATGTGCTTGGATTTAAAATAAAAATATGCCTTGTGCAAAGACACTCCTACTCAAGTAAAGTGACAAACAGGCTGCAACAGGGCTCCTCAGAGAAGACCAACAGTTCTCTCAGGCATTCAGGGACTCATTCTGGGATACCTGCTCTTCCTTCCATCATTAAAAATGATAATTTTACATAAGAAAAACTCTTGGTGTGGAGCCCTCTGTTCCCAGGCTTGGCACTACAAATAGTAGCTAAAGGCAAAAAGGAAACCAAAAAACCGTCATGCAGACACAGAGTAGGCTGGTCTCTGCCAGTATACCATTATTTTTAAAATGTCTTTACTAATGAAGTTCACTTCATGGTCAAAGTTCCCACAACTGTGCAAAATATGTACTTCAAAGCTCTGTAGAAAAACTACCAATAACGTATAAAATTATATTCCTAAAACCTTAGGTTATACTAACCTCTACAGACTGTAAATTAAAATATTTATTATTGAATTTGAATTGGGCTTTCTCATGTCTTCTTTTCAGATAATCTTCTTTGATAAAGCTTAGAATTTTTGTGTAATTTTATTTAATTCTTAATATTTTAATCCTCTAGATTTGGCTAGTCCAAGTTAGAGCATTAAAATCTCAGGCTGCTGATTCTAAAATTTAAGGATTTTTTCTTCCCAAGAATGATACAGATTTATGTAACCAAACTGCACCTCCTGCACAAATTACATTACTCTCTTCTTCTCTTAGTGCTAACTAACTGCACTACCTTAGCAATCAAAACATGAATTTTAGATTCCAGTTGAAGAATATACAAAGCTAAAGTTTATTCTCTTGGTTTGTATTGTTTGAAGAGAATAGAGATGCTAAATAGTGTCAGGCCCTGTATCATCTCTGAGGCTCCTGCTTGGCAACTTCCAGCCACTAGGCTTTGAGCCTGTTGCCTTAGGAACTGGCCAGCTTCTTTTGCATCTTTGGATGTATCCTGTCTGCCCTTGTGAACTTACACAAATCTAGTTTATTAATCAGTCCACAGTCCTCTTTACGGTTGCTACTTAGTGCCATATCTACACATCTTCTAAATACCTCCAGGGATGCTGACTCCATTTCCCTGGAGAATCCCTGGTCCAATGCTTGACAACCTTTTTGGTGATGAAAGTGTTCCTAATATCGAATCTAAATCTGCCCTGAAAAAACCTGAGGCCATTTCCTCTTGTACTATCAGTTGTTGGGAGAAGAGGCCGACTCCCACCTGGCTATGACTTCCTTTCAGGGAACTGTAGAGAGTGGTAAGGTCTTCCCTGAGCCTTCTTTTCTACAGGCTTAACACCCCCAGCTCCCTCAGCTGCTCCTCATAGGACTTGTGCTCCAGACCCTTCACCAGTTTTGTTGCTCTTCTGTGGACATGCTCCAGCACCTCAATGTCCTTCCAGAACTGGGCAGCTTTCCAGCCACTCTGCCCCAGCCTGCGGCACTGCCTCAGGTTGCCTTGGGTTTTCGTGACCCAAGATCACGACTCAGCACTTGGCCTTGTTGACCCTCCCACCACTGGCCTCAGCCCATGGATCCAGCCTGTCCAGATCCCTCTGCAGAGCCTTCCTGCCCTCCAGCAGATCAACACTCTGGCCCAATGTCAGGTCACCTGCAAACTGACCGATATTAAACAGGGCTGGCCCCAATACTGAGCCCTGTGGAACTCCACTAGTGACCAGCCCCAGAAGGATGTAACTCCGTTCACCACCACTCCCTGGGCCCGGCCACCCACAGTTCTTTACCCATCCAACTGTCCCCCCATCCAAGCCATGAGCAGCCAGTTTGTCCAGAAGAATGTTGTGGGAAATGATGTCAAAAGCTTTACTGAAGTCCAGGTAGACAACATCCATAGCCGTTCCATCATCCACTAAGCCTGTCACCCTGTCATAGATGACCAGGTTCTCAAGCAGGAACCGCCTTTCGTAAACCCATCTGGCTGATCCCCTGATTGTCCTGCATGATGGCACTCAGGAGGATCTATTCCACAACCTGCCCTAACACTAAGGGCAGGCTGACAGACCTGCAGTTCCCTGGATCCTCCTTCTGGCCCTTCTGTAGACAGGCATCACATCTGCCAACCTCCAGCCACCTGGCACCTCCCAGATTAACCAGGACTGCTGGTAAATGATGGAAAGTGTCTCAGTGAGCACATTCACCAGTTCCCTCAGTACCTTGGGGTGGCTCCCATCTGGTCCCAGAGACTCGTGTGTGTCTAACTAGTGTGGCAGGTGGCTGAGCATTTCCTCTGGATTGTTGAGGCTTTATTCTGCTCCCTGTCCTTGTTTTCCAGCTCAGGGGGCTCAGTACCTGGGGAACAACTGGTCTTACCATAAAAGATTAAGGCAAAGAAGGTATTAAGCACCTCAGCCTTTTCCACGTCTTTTGCCACTATGTTTCCCCCTGCAGCCAATGAAGGATGGAGAACTTTCTTAGCCCTTTTTTTGTTATTAATGTATTTACAGAAGCACTTTTTACTGTCTCCAGTGGCAGTAGCCAAATTAAGCCAGACTTTGGCTCTTCTAATACTCTCCCTACATAACCTCATGACATCCTTGTAGCCCTCCTGAGTATGCTACCTTCTCATTAATGATTTACTGCATAGTTATATTTTTCCCGTGTAAGAAGTTTCTGCCTAGTGAAATCTGATGTCATGGACATTTCATCCATTTTGTGCTTTCAGATTCATCAACTTCCAGCTTCAGGGATCCTCCACTATTGTTTCAATATTTTTTCTGCTGGTACAGCGTGTCAGCTGTATCAGTAACCATATTAGGGTTGTTTAATGTTATGGGATGCCCAGAAACGTGTATTAAAAAGACAGAGGCCTTGGTGTCACAGGGGAACATGGCAGAAGTTCTGGTGTTTTGTTCTGACCTATGCTCAGCCTCTGATACATGTCACAAGAGCAATCATAGTTACGTGCCTTCCCTTAGGAAGAACAGGGAAAATAAAGCAGTACTTTGTGCAAGCTGTAGCTGTAGTACTTTGTAGTAAGCTTCTGCCCTTGCAGAAGGGCGGCAGAAACTGTTTCATAAATGTTTCTATTCCCAGGGTTTCAAAAAGACACTGGTAGAAAGCAAAGTACAAAACAAAACAAGGACATGCAGGGATTTGTGCAGTCAGTCCCACAACTTTAAAAAATCCATGTGAGACAATTAATGCTGCTGCTCTGTATATTAGCCTGAGACACACAGATAGGTCAGATACTGTGTTCTGCACTCATGACATGAAATGTGGTTCCATCCAGTAGCAACCAACAGCCATGGGCTATCTGTTCTGGCCTATCTGCGCCCTACTTTATGACCATGACCTAAGTGTTTCTCTTCAACCTCTCTTGGCCAGCTTCTCCCAACTGCACTCTCTTCCCAGGGGATTTACAGAAATTTCCCACCTCCTTCTCCTCTCCCTCCTCAGAAACCCTCTCGTTAGTTGGAGAAATACCAAAGTGAGGAAGACAAAAAGCCATTAAGTAGTACTGCTTAATGGAATAAAATTACCAGTAAGTGCCAGTATTTAGGAAGTAACTTCTGCCCAAGCAAACAGCATTGTTTACTTCATGTGCTTAAAATACTCACACCCTCTTCTTCCTTTACTCACGGGATTTTTCTCTCCATTAAACATCAGCAGATAAGAGCAAAGAAAGGGCTGTAATTACTGCAAGGAGACTTCCTCAGCTCAGCTCCTAATAATAAGTTCAAGTAAATTCACACATGCACACACTAGGGCTCAAGTGTTATCCAGCTGTTATGGGACAGAAAGGACTGCTTCACGATGGTACTTGCTAAAAACATACAGAGTTATTACTTGCCTCTGAACTAATGGCAAATACCACCAATACAAGACTCCAAAAGCTACAGTGTACGAGAAATATTTAACTAAAATTAAATGAAAAGCAAAGCGAAAAATGTTAGAACAAAATACAGTTTAAAGTTTCCTTACACTATGAGTTTTCAGCAAAGTCAATCTTTGCATCACCCACACACAAATCTTGTGACTAAAAAAGAAACACATCTTGCTCATAATTAAATTTAACTGACACTAATATATCATCTTATTTACAGGAAAAGCAGGGAGATCTGAATATCTACAGGCTGGTTAATTCCATTTTAAAAAGCTGTACAGTAGAATAGTAGTAACACATCAATAAAGTAGATTAAGAATCATCCATCCAACAGATCTCAATAAAAGTAACCAAAGAGAAATTATTGCTGCTTGGAAAGGCTACTGGTTGGATTTATAAAGTGTCACTGGGCATATTTACTCACAAGTTAATACAAACTTACTGCAGAGGAAATTTGCAAATAGACAAAGATTACTAAGAGTGGAAAATGATGACAGCAAAAAGTCACAAGGACCCATGTGACATATACTGTAGTATGTAGTAAGAAGGTACATCTCAAAGGTAACAAAAAGTCAAACGGTATTGAAAGTTGTAAAAAATACTTTCCTGTTTTGAAAACATACCTGTTACTCATAGAACAGAACTGAGAGGCAACTTCATAGGTAAAATAAGGAATACCAGATATAAAAAATAATCTTCTCAATATATATGAATGCAAAACTAAACTCAGTATCTTTTAGAGAGCATAAAGCACTGAGGGAAGAACATATAAATCTGCATAATTTTGAAAAAGATTACAATCAGTCTTAGCTTCAATGTTTCAAGAAATGTATGTGTAAACAAATCTTTTTATTAGTACAAAAGCTGTCTTCATCTTTGATAGTTCAGATCTTGAAAGGCACATTTCAACCTAGCCATAACCCCTCCTCATGTCCCACAATTGCTCACAAAGATACCTGGAACAGCCCTTCACATAACCCTTTCTCCCACCCGCTTGTACAGCTCCCACGTCGGACTTCGTCCCCTCTGCTCCATGACTTCCATGCTCAAAGGTCTGCTGGAGAAGTCACAGACTGCTGGGTTGAACTAATGCTTCTCCAGGATACAGGACATTCATTTGGGTTTTTATCCTGCTCTAATCATCTTTCAGTTTCCCAAGCCCTTTAACGCTGCTCAGGCATATAGAAATATGCCTCATTACTTTAAACAAGGTTAATATGAAAATTTGCTTCTAGACATCTCTGATACAAACCATATCAAAAAGTACCACATTGAAAGCCACTGAAAATATCAAACTTGTCAAGAGTATGAAAGTTACTTATGTTGTTTAATGTTGAAACATAAAGTTCAAAGAACGGCTTAATGTCATCAGCTGCTTAAATAATACTGGGATAAGCTTATATTTCTATCATTGAAACCTGAAGGTCTGTTTGGCTAAACACAGTATTATTGCTTTTTTCTGAATGTATTTGAAAGGGCAACGCTGCAATCTTTTGACAGAAACACAGAAAAATAACGCAGACTTTTAAAATAATTTTCTAATGAGCTACATGCTGTTTTACACTTTCCTTCAACTTTACTGCTCCAAGTACAACCATACAAGAGTTGTCACTGTCAAGAAAAAGAATCAGTCCTCAGCAAAAGAACTGTGACATTTGAAAGGCGTGGATATAAGAGGCAGGAAAAAGGCTTGCATAAATAATGTTTAAAAAAGCTTGCACTTTTCACAATGCACAAGCATAATTTTAGAAAGCTGACTTCTGATAATGGATTGCTTGGTGCCAGCAGTATGTAGGAAAAATACACGTAACTTCTATTCTAACGCTTTTAGCTTCACAACCCCCATTCTCCTTCTGCCCTCTTCTCCTTTGCCTGATCCTCAGCTACATTTATGTTACCCTAAACACAGTACACTGACAGTAGTTCAAAAACCTACTTACAGGAATCATCCAGTTGGCCAGGTCACCGTACTTAGACACCTGCATAGCTCCAAGCATTGTCAAATCAACATGGCCTCTGGCAACAGAAAGTGCGTAATTAGCATATCATGTTCAAGTAACAGCCCACAAATCTTAAGCTTTTGTTCATTCTCATTACATCAATTTAAAAATGGTGGCATATGACAGAGGTAGCAACCATTTGTCACACATCTAGTTGGGGTTTTTCCCCTAGATGTATCCCTGATGCAAGTGTCTCTTTATGCCCACTGAGCCTCAAAAATGTATCTACGTTTGTCTGGTTTGGTTAATTGCATACGCAGTCAATCAACTCTGAACTCGTGCTTTTTAGTGCACTCCCTAATATATTTACATGCACTCATTATCTTTTCAGAGCCATTAGGATTTAGTGTTTGTTTGCATCCAACCTCCTTTCCACAAAGCAAACAAAAAACAGGTGCGAACGCTGAATTTCCATTTAGGAGGTGGAATGAGGATCACAGTTGCAAGCTGAGCAAAGAAAATATACAGAGTGCAAGTACAGGTTAGATACTTGGAAATGACCAAAACATAGTTGTTAAAACATAGTTATAAATGTGTTTATATACGGCCAGGTGGTGGCAGGCACAAACATCACCATGGTATCTATTAGTTACAGTGGTTTTTTATTTCCAATAGTTAGACCTAACCCTCTGTAAACCATCACTGATTAAGCCCATGATAATTTTACAGGTTGTTAAATGTTAACCACATTTAAAAGAAATACTAATGAGTTCAGCCACTGACGCAGTTTATTCTTCTCCCATTTCAAAAAGATCAGGGTTTGTGTTGTTACATACCCTCTTATCATTGCAAATGATTCATCGCTAGAGAAATAGGAAGAACCCGGAAGAACCGTGACTGTCTCCTTACCTGTAAAAGAAATAAGCTACAGTATGTATGCATTTTGTCTCTTTGACAAATGAAGTCACAGCTATTTACCAAGAAATCAGAGGTTTTTATCAAATTCCTTTGGATTCAGTACAACTACGAACCTGATTACACTTACTATATCACATGAAAACCTAATCAATCCTACTGAATTGTGAAGCAGTTTGTTAGAGTTTCTAATGATAGGATTGCCTGCTCTTTGACCACCAGCAGTTCTGGACAAGCCATCACGAACACCAGAGTGTAAGAAATATCTATGGGCTTTAGCCTTCTGCTCCATTAACAGAAAAAGTGAGAAGTAACTGTCTTTTGAAACAGAGAAAGATAAAGTCTTCAGGACACGGAGAGGCTGCAAAGAAAAGCAAGCAGATCAGACTGAACAGTTTGTAGTGCTAATAATGAAAAATACAAAAAAAATAAATGACAGGTCTAGTCTACTCTTGCTTTTTTAAAGGGCACAAGAAAATGTGCTTCTGTGTGCTCTACTGTTCTCTGAACTATGCTTGAGTCAAGCAATGGACCACACCTGGCAGTGTCTTATTTTGACTCTGTCCAGGGCCCTTTACTTCCTCTTCTGCCTGTGCTTTGAATCAGTCTAAGCAACAAACATTTATACAGGGTGCCTCTGAAAAGGCAGAAGAAATACAGATGACGGTGAAATTATAAAACAAGCATGGTAAACTTGAGAGGAAAAAAAAACAAATCACAATATTTAAGCAACAGGTAACATAGTGAAGAAAATAGAATAACAACAAAGGGGAAGGGTAATAAGGCATCATTAAACAGTTTCCAGAAAACACAGGAAAAAAGCCAATAAGATTAACTAAGAGAATGGGAAAAGGGAAAGAAACAATGCATAAAACTTAAAACAGATGTCTAAGATATGTGCTTTAATTATTGAGCTCATCTGATGTGTATTTTATGCCATTTGTATGGAAATTAAATTTTGACACACAGAATAGTGTAGAAGTAAAGTCATACAAATGGTCTTGCACACTTCTCAAGAAATCACCATGCTAACACCCAGACCTGCTGAGACTGCCTGAATTATCTTTCCCTACAGGGAACCCACCCAAGGCAGTGGGAGAGAAAACAGGGTTTGCAGGCAGCAACATGGAGAGAGAAGCCTGGGATAAAGTGACAAGGTAAAAGGTAATGATGAGAAGAAAGACACACAGGCTTAGGACCACAGAATAGTATAAAAAGAGCACCACATTACCCACTTCTTGAAAATGCTCTCAGGAGGTCAGTACTTTTAAATATTTCTGCTGTAATACAGTAGTCTACCTTTCACTTGCAGTCAAGATATACTTCATGCGAAACATTAAGAAAATGGGACAAACAGAAAAACCCATACATATTCCAGAGCAATACAATTACATTTGCAGAGAAAAACTTGGCAACAGCCCAAACCAAGTATACGTTTTAAAAACTTCAAACTGGACGTTGGGGCTGATAGTGGATCATTCCAGTTAATGAATGAGAACAAGATTAATTTCTACTCCTCTGCCATTTAGCTTCTGTTTTCTTCACATGGTTTTACAAATTTGGCTGGAAAGCACCTAGAATGGTCTTAATCCAACCATGTGAACGTTTCAGCAGTTATAGCAGTAATTATTTTTGTGGTAGGTCTAAGGTTAGTCTATCCCATGTCCTGTTTACTACAGCTTCAGAGGGACATGTGAAGCTGCTTAACACTGAATTACCAACACTAGAATAATCTAATTTCCATGTTGCATTCTGACCTCTTATGTTAGCTTCATCCCTTCTAGATTAACTCTTAAAAACGTTTATCAACTGTAAAAACAACTCAAGATCTTGATTCCCATGTTAAAGCACAACTTTTCCAGAGAATTTATTAAGTTCTTGGATATTTTTTCACTGTCAGTCTGTTAATATGTTCATTTTTCATGCACACCTATATTAAAACTTAAGTTCTAATGTGCATGCATATAAATGCCACACTTTTTTTTCCTTCTAAATAATTTTTTTCCTTCCTGTGACACTTCTGACATATTCTTTCACACAGTGTATCAAAACAATTACACAGATACTGGTGAAATGGTGGACTCAATTTCTTAATCACTTTTTATTTCAAACCAGATAATGGCCTCAAATAACTCCACATTTAAAATATAGTACAGTAACAGGGGCAATTACAAAGCACTATGATAAGTATCATTTAGTTGAGCCAGGCAGCAAATGTTTCAAGTCAGTGAACAGTTGCTGGACTGATATTAAATTAAATTTTTTTTATGTCAGTGCTTTATCTCCTTTGACTTTTCAGAGTTTAACTGTACTTGCTAACAGCCATTGAGAAAGGTACTGTCTGTATAGATACATACGTATACATCCATACACGTATTTGTATGTATGCATGTGTATATTTGAATAAAAAACATGGTACGTGTATATTTTCCATACGAAAAAACAACTGTAAAATGTCAGCTCTATAACCTATACCATTAACATCAATAACAAGGTTCCAAGGCCTATTTCTGTTTGTCACAATGCAATATTTAAGTGTACTTTTACATGGAAACAGAGAATGTACACAGGCATAATTTTTCCATGAAAAAAAAAAGAAATCAGACAGGTGCACTAAATCATAAGAAACTTACATTTTTACATTGCATAGCTGCTTCTGAGGTAAAATGCCCCAAAACAGCTGAGCAACCACAATATGTGAGAACTGCCATTCCCTGCTAACAGTGGCAAAAGCAGCCGCCTGCAGCAGCGCCCTCAGTGTGCCAGGTCCCAGCTGGGCAGGTCTTTCCCCTTGCCTTGGCTACCACTCCCTCTCTGAATGCAAATAAGTTATATTCCTGGCTGGGAATAAACCAGGCCATTATACACAGGATGTTTTGAAAAATGTCCCAAGCATAAATCATTGAAAACCATTTTCTAGAAGACTCAAGGTGAAAAGCAGCAGGAAAACAAACCCATATTCCCATACAGCCTGCACAAAACAATCTCACTTCTGAAAAGGAGGATTTGACTGTTTACCGAATGGCCTGGAAGAGAGTCTCCCCCAGTAACTACTAAAATGAATCAAAGCATCTAGCTCTAACTAGAATATTAAACATTGTCATTGATCAAAACCAACCTTCACTTAAAAGACAAATACATTAATATTTATTATCAAATAAAACAGGACGCTGGGTTCAAATACTGTATCAAAAGAAAAATTTTAGATTAACAATCAATAATCATTTTCCATTAATTAAATTTAATTAAAATATTTACCTGCATTAATCAGATCTGGATCTACTTCATTTTCAAGTGGATAAGGACCCTGACAACAATAAAGATGTATGTCAAACTTTATATTGAAATACCTTTAAAATACAATCCATAATTGCCATATTATTTCTAATACTTATTACTGAAAACAGATCATGACAGACATGCATTTTTAAATCTTTTTTAATCACAATTCCATTTTTTATCAGGAAAAAACTCCTGACATTACAAGCCACGATTTTCATCAAGTAACATATCAGGGCTGTTGGACATGTTGTTCAAGGATGTTAGAATTACTAAACAACCACGAAGTAAGAGGTTTGTTTGATTTGGGGTTTTTTTTTGTTCTTAACCAAAGTGACAGCCATTTTTCAGAAAAAGGTAATAACTGCAGCCTCATAAAGCCACATGACAGTAAAGACAGTAAAAACAATATTAACTTTAAGCTGTATTTAAAATTGTGTTTGATAAGGTTTACAATGCTCAGTCTTGCAAACTCCTGATGATTCTGAGTCCAGAAAAACATGTACTTAAGGACATCCTTAGCAAAGTAGCATCATAATCATAAAATGAGCATTTCCTAAAAAACTTCCCTGCAGCACAATGAGAATTTTATGATGATGCAATACAGCATATATTTGAATATGATTTTTTAGTAATATAATAATCAAATTGGAGGTGGGCAGGAAATAAAACACAGCCACAGCAAAATAAAAACACTATAATAAGTGACCAAGCTATGTTCTTACCAAACCCAGGACTCCATTTTCACTCTGTAAGTGAACAGTTATGTCTGGACTGATGAAGTTACTGGCCAACAGTGGGATTCCAATACCCAGATTAGCTGAAAAGAAGTGATTAAGGCACAAACACTTATTGCAAACTAGTAAATTTTAAAAAATTACTACTGTACTATGAGTTGATTAGAACTGTTCCCTTCACAAGCACTTTTGTTTTTACTTAGATATGTCATATTTGTGATGAATTATTTTGCCATTTGGACGGTCTAATTGAATTGTCAAATCCTTTACATGACAAAAAAAATGACAGTGCAAATAAAGCGTCTTTTCCAAGTTTTTCGAGAAATTCTTGAAAAATTTTAACTGCTAACAACATAACATTTATGCATAACATTTAACTGCTAACAAAACCACCAGAAATAAAAACTCCACATATTTTATGTCTTAGCATCGCTTCTACTTCAATTGGGTATTAATAAAATGAGAGAATCCCAAGGTCTGATAAAGACAATAAGCATGTTAATTAACCTGTTCTAAACAAACCACTGGGGTTTGTTATTCTAGTCAGCAATCACTTTAACCTATAGCACAACTGAAGGATACCATACATGCCATCCTCAAACTCTAAAGCAGCCCGTTTGATGATCCTCTCCCTCACATTGTCTCCTTTTTTTGGTTGGGCTTTTGAGCCTTCAGGCTTTCGGATTGATAAGCGCTGCAAAATAAGAAGCAATCATAAGTAAAGATTAGAATCCGGATTCTTGCTTCTCAAGACACAAAAGCCTGATTTGTGATTGCACTGAGATACTTGCTCTAAGAATAAAGTTATTTACTTATCTTCTACAAAAAACAACCTTTTATTTTATGCATTCAAGCTTATCTAAGCCAATGGAGTCATCGAATATCACCAATGACAGCCTTAGAACAAAATATTATTTCTTCATCTGTATTGCCAAGCCTGATACACAGAGAAGTGGTGAAGAAGGCACCAAGCATCAGTGCAAATACTAGCAACTCTGAGATTCATTACTCCAGAGATACCTAAATAGATTCGTAAAATGTCAGCCAAAAATACAAATACTGCTCTCTTTCTGCATTCATTCAATTCAATGAGCTAGTATAGATTTTTAAGGATGAGACAGACAAATGCCATTCATCTAAAGATACAGGGAGCTAAGAAACAAAGTTTTCAAACATAAATCTCTATAATCTTGCACACCTCCATGAAGTTGTTTCCTGAAATTTTCTCATCTTAAGTTGATGTTTTGTAAATCACATGTAGGTGAAAATGCCATGACATTCAAGAAGTTTGTAACATCTTTCTTTTAAATTACTGTCTACATAGATTATGTTCTTTCACATTTCTCCTGTGCATATAAAATTCCTCTGGGCAACATCATGTCCTGCACCCCCATATTTCTTCATATCCTCTCCTACTTCAGGCTACAATTAACACATCAGAAAAAATTATCCTGTTACTTTTCATCACCACAAAAGAATTTTTGCAGAGTCACTTTCCCCTTAGGCAGTCAGAAACAGTCAGCATCAATCCTCTTGAATTTCCCATCAACTTCCTTTTTATGCCTTGGCTATTTTCCCTAGAATAGCTTCACTTGCGGATTATGGATAAAGTAAGAACAGTTACAGAGGATTTCTACACAGCAAAGACAAGGCTGGATAGAAATTATAGGTGGTGCTATAGAGACCACTTCTGAGCCATATTAGGCAGGAACTGCTATTTAAACACAATAAAAATTATGACAGACTAGCTTCTCTTTATTTCTTGTATTCCTCATCTTCTCTCACCACTTACCATACTCAGAGGTTTTCTGTGTACAGCCAGTTCATATATAAAATTTACTGGAAGAGTAAATAAATCTGCCATTTCCTTCCTATACCTCTAGTAATGAGAGGTAGCACTGCCAGAATTACTAAATTCCATAATCGAAATTAATCTCTGTTACAATTTTGATTGGCAGTTTATGGTAGCTTTCTCCCTCATCCCTGCCCCACTTTTTTTCTGAAGCATAGAGGGAAGGGGGCAGATGACTGGGTAAGTATTCACCAGGTATTCAGTGGTATTGACTAAACAGGTATTCACTTATGCAGCCGAGATGCAATAGAAGCAATAGTTTAATAAATGAAAAAAAGATTTCTCTCATAAAAGGTAAAAAGCTTTTCTGGGAGATAATGCAGCCATTCAGGAGAAGAAAACAGGCCATTAATTGCAATCTAACCTAACACAACCAGAGGAAAAAAAAAAAAAGGTTTGACAGATCTATTTGCAGTCAGTTACTCAACAACATGCAATATGCTTTTGCAGAATGAACAGATGGAATTTAAAAAAAAGCTTCTTAACTTTAGCATTCACAAAAGCGAATGCTCAGAGAAAGGCCTTGTACGACTTTCTAGGACTTTGTGACTTGATTTTAATAATAAAAGTTTAATTATTACAATTCCTTTCTGCACTTTTTTCTCACAGATTTTTTTTTCTTTGTGTCATATCTTCCCTTCTACCAGCTTTTCTGACGACATTTTGAATAATTCCCACCTCCAGAGTACACAGAAGAAACACAGAATTTTCAACTGCACTTTAAAAGCGTCACATCACCAAAATGAATACAGAGACACAGCCTGAGTGTGGCAAAGCCACAGAAACACCAAAGAACAATTACATAATCATAATTTTCTTGGATGTTTTCAGTGGTGGAATACTATTGCTGCAATTTTAATAGCTATTGACATATTTTATTCAGACCAGAAAGGCCACCAGCTAAAAAAGTTCCTGATTAAAGAAAAGGGAACAAAGGTTTCCAGGACCTTTGCAACGTAACCTAATTCAATACATGGCACAAAAGGGACTGAGGTTGGCCCTAACCGCCCGTATCATAAGCTCTCCAGTGGAAAAGAAAGTAGCTACTTGTCAAAGTCAGATCCTTGTCTAGGTGTTCCCCTTCTTGTGTCTACAGCAGGTGAACTGAGAAAGGGCAGGAGAATGAAGTAGCATTTTCCACTAGATTTTCAGCTGCAGTAAAGTCATCCAGGGATACAGGCAGTTACTCTAAATTATTCAGAGATTTAACCATAGAGTCTGAGGTGTAAGAAAGAAGACTCAATCCTAAGGCCCCCACCTAACTACTTAAGTACCTACCTAAGCTCCAGTTTTTACCAAAACTTGATGAGTCTTTCTTACACTATTTTCTCAGTGCTAAGATTTGGTGGCTAGAGTAAAAACCAGGCAAATTTTAAATACATCCCAAGCTGAAATATATTGTGACTGAGAAGCTCAGCTACTTACTTCAATTCTCTTCTCAAACTTCTCTCCTTGTAACAGACGATCAACATAGATTTTGGGAACATGAATGTCTTCTGGGGCAAATGCTCCTATATCAACAATTTCTTCTACCTACAGAGTGAAAAGGAAAAGTGAAAATATTTAGAAAAAAACATTCAATGAGAGGTTTTATTACCAATGAAGTTTTGAAATGAAATACTAAATATACAGCACACCATGTCAAGAAAACTAAGGAAAGGGACGAAATAGATATAGTCTTTAGAAAAGGTTAACTTTGATGCTTCTCTGTCCTCTTCTTTCAAAACATATTTTTTCATACAAATTGAAGGTAATTTATGTTTTAACAGGCCCATTTGTATGGCCAACTTGAAGAAATACACTATGTACAATTACATCAGAGTTGTTTATACCTACAAATAATTTCTGCCCAAACAGCGGAAAACAATATGCTAGTAACAAAATATCAAAATATAATGCAGAAGTATGAATTTAGAGGATACAAACACAGAAGCTGGATCAAAGGTTTTCCACAGTATACTCAAAAATAAAATAGAAAACATATGAACTGTAATAATGGATTGCAAGAAAGAGGATGCAAGATGAAGATCTAGAAGTCTTTACAGTTAGTGAAACAGAGATTCAGAACAAATGACACTCATCCACACATAGCAGATTTGAAATGTCACCCATCTGGAGCACCACAGACAATAGGGGTTTCCTTCTTTCTATGTCTGAGTTGGGGGTGGTCTAGTTAGAGAGCCTGCTACAGACAGATACCTGCAGCACAGACCCTCAGCCACGGCTGGTGCTTTCCCTGACAAGTCTGAGGCACACAGAGCATATCCCACTGTGCCACAAAACAGATAGTAATGTTAGTGTTGTTTGCAGTTGCATCCAACCACAGGGAGAACATGTAATGTTAGAGGAACAGACAAAGATTAACAGACAACAATCTACTACACAGGACATAACAATGTACTCAAAGATTAAAAGAAACTTTCAAAAATGCTTTATCACCAGGATTACACTAAACTCTTAGGGATGTCCAAAGACTAATGACCCCAAGACAAGACCCGGGGTTTGGTAAAGGTACATCTCTTAACAGCTATCACCAGTGAAGCAACATTAAAGAGTTTAAAACTCAGTTTGACATCCTACTGCACAATATGATCAATACTAAAATCTATAGTACATCTGATAGACAATTACCTTCCTACTGTGCCTTGAATTGTGACAATAAACAAAGAAACCAACCAATCTACCCTAAAAGCAGGAGAGGGAGAAGAAAAATTTAAAAACTAAAGATCATAGGATCGGGTTCAAATGATCCCTAAAAAATGCGCTGGGTTAAAGAGACAGAAAGGATGTGATGTGAAAATCTGCAATGCAAGCATCCTAAGCAAGAGGCAAGAACAGCTACAGCAACACCAACCTTAGCGTTCAGAGAGCGGAGCCCCACATTCAGAAAGCCCTTACTGAAGATAGGGAGAAGACAATCAAATCAGTATCTTGAAAATTCTGAGTTGGGTATCCATGAAAAAATGCTACAGTTTCATCCATCTCACTTGAAGTTTCTTATTTTATACACACATTTTAAGATTAATATGGAGACCAAGTCAAAGACATAGTAAAATGAAAAAATCCTGTAGCACACAGCTGAAGGACAATGCACTTTTGGTGCAGTGACTACTGTCAGAACATGATCAAAAGGGAGGAGAAGCAGAAGACAAGGCTTTCCAATGAAGCAATAGGCAAGCCGATGAACTGCTACCAGCAGAATTCCCAAATTCACCCTTTCTAATTAAATTTGTCTTCACTTATCAGATGGAAAACTAGGCCTGGGGAATACTAATTGCTCCTGATTTGAACTTTCTCACAGAATAACTACATTTATTTGCTGCAGCAGCTGAGATTACAAAACCAAAATCTTGGCACAATTCAACAAACTCCAACAGAATTATGCTGTCAGAAAACTTGACACACTGAGTCTCTCCCCCCACAGAATACACAGAATAAATTATTCATCCAACAATAAATTGTTGGATTTTGTTATCAGTCACGCCATTCTGCTAATTGGTTTGTATTCTGTCTCTTGGGACACAGCAGTCAGCCTGATAGCTTTTCCTCTATTATTTCCAAACATCATCCTAAATGAACATAACACTGCAAACTGTATTTTGTCCTAGGGATTTTAGATAAGCCTAAGGATCCCTGATGACTGGAACACCTTTCCATGTTCTACCATTAGGTGGAATGAGCATCAAATGTAACTAGAATTAAATAGGTTCAAATATCTCCGCAGCAGTAAAGAGGATTTTTGAAAAGAGATTAAGAATTTGCATGTGATGTATGAAAAATTAACTGTCTTCCAGTTCTGCAAGTGAACTAATCAGCACGTTTACACGGAAAACAGAGAATTCACGCAGAGGAAGCACAAACTCCGTCTGAGTGCTCCAGCTCTCTCTCCCAGGGAACTCGATGATGAGGCACCATGCATGGGCTGCCTGCCATCAGCATTGCCAGAGATGAAGCTGTGCCAGCTGAAGTGACACCAGGAAATCTGATGGCTATGGGAATCAGCACCTTAGTGCCTGTGGCCACTGCAAGGTATTGCCCAAGTATCTTCCTAGACAAGAACGATACTGCAAATTTAGTAGTCCCATCACTGGGCATATTCACTTCCCTTTCACGTTTCGTATTTCTTTATGAGTCAGCTCTGTAACACCTCTGTAGCCGAAGCCTCAAGGAGAAAGGCAGGAGTGCATTCATATTGATAATTCAAAGGATGTGTGTGAGTTTTTCTCCTGCTCTGCTCTCATCCTACCTATGCTTCTGCTCTTTGTTTTCTGTACTCACCCTGCCTCAGGCTTTATTTTGTAACGTACAGAAGAACCTTTGTAAACATCAAAAATCATTATGTGTCATCCCACCCAAGAGACACCAAGTCTGGCAAAGCATAGAGAGGGAACTAATCAGGGCAGACCACCTCCTGTACTCTGTGTAATTAGAAAATCAAAATCCTCTGGTACTTTTCAGATTGCCTTGATCATATGCACTCATCTTAAATCTTCATTTAATCAATGTGCAAAAAGACAGAAAATATTTACATCTTTGCTATACTGGCACAGCTAAAAAGTAACTTCATGAGACCACGATGGCTGACTTCCCTCTTCTGGGAATGCTCTGATCCCTGATTTAAAAATCCTTTCATTGTTCCAAGAGTTTCACAGTATTGGAGGTTTCTTCCTGGAGATAGTGTTCTTGCAAATCTTCTCTGATTGCTGACAATGGAAGGAGGATGAATGAATTCAGTCCTTTCTGAACACTGGTTTATCTGTAAGTACACCCAGAACATAAAAGCTGTTCTCCAGTATGATTCACAAGAGCCTTCTGCCATTCCTTTTGATATCAGCACTCACAAAGGCAGTGGTCATTTGCTTTATAATACCACTTCCTTCTCTAATTTACATCCACTTTTCCTTTTTAAAGCAATTTGAATTCCTTTTCCTTATAGAAATTCAGCTGTTCTTCTAGTTTTATTTCAGAATTTCTGAAGGCTTCCAGAGAGAAAGAGGGAACCTTGATAGTTATGGACTTCTAGTAAGAAAAATAAAAACTCTGGTTCTTGACCAAAAATTGGAAAGGAAATGACAATGACAAATTATTCATTCCAAAACACTCATAAATGAAAAGGCCTTTGTTTTCAGTATGTTACATCTAGCTATTTCTGCAGCCTAAATATCTACTTTATGGTATGTTAAATGTTTTCAGCTGGTTTAGTTTTAAATCTCAGTTTCCAGAAAACTAAGCTATAACCAGAAATTACCATATAATTCCTCACTACAGAAAAAAATCAAAAATATGTGCATACGAAAGAAAGAAAGAGAGGGGGAGAATCAGAGCCTAACAAACCCATGCATTGTTAAGTAGATTATTTTTACACTAACTTCATTAAATCTCTCTATCACTATCTTAATTATCTTAGTTCACTTCAGTTCTTCAAACTGAAATCATGACCATTCCTAGCAGAACATTAGTAAAATAAAACATTACAATTGGTTAAATGTCCAAAACAACAAGAGGAAATAAAATTTAGCCCCTTAGATGCTCAAGACCAACTCATCAGTCCACTTCTTCAGCTCACTAGTGGAAGAGTCAGAATGTCAATGCAAAATTCATCATAACATTCATAAACTCATAAAATTAAAAAAACCTTAAAGTACATAATAAGGGCTATAAAAATAAATTTTATGTGTCTGCATTCAAGATCATAGAAACTGTGATCAACCATCCATGACGGTTAATGACAAACAAGAGGGGAAAAAAGTTAATTGTTTAGAGAATTTCACAAAAAGCTTTAATATCTTAAAACTGTGAAATACAGTCTGAAAACAGTTCACTAGAAATTAATACACTACACAAACTTACTGCACACCAGAAAAAAGCAAAGCAGGTTACTGAGTTCTGCCTGCATGAAGGGAGATGAAACAGAGGATCTTCTGAATTCAATTCTTTCTTTTTCTAAGATCAGACAGACCATGAAATTTCTAATCCTGTCAAAATTCTACAGTAATGGAATGACAGCCAGTCAATATCCATCCTCAAAAAGAAAGCTTTGTATCTTTAAAATCAAGCAACTACCAAATAGCCTGATAAAGGCACATCCTGGTCAATAATTACTGCATTATGCTCACATCAGACATCAAAAAAATGTTTTCATAAGCATACTGAGAGGCAGAGAACAGTAAAAATCCGTAAAGTTCATATTTGTTAGAGAACCTTTCACATAATTAGCTAGGTCTGGGTCACACTGAAGTTCCACTCAGCCAAGTAGCCCTTCTTAGCAACAGGATCTTAAAAGACAGTGTGGTACTTCTGGTTATCTTCTCCAGCTGCTAGCAAGTGCCAGTTGCGAGATGTCCTCAGTCAGAGGCTAGACATACACCACCTTCTTCACAGCTTCTGATGAGCCAGGAACTAATCTTTTAGAACCCAAAAGATTCTATTGATGCATTTCTTAAATTTAACTAGTATGAAAAACATTTCTTATTACCTCTTGTAATTTCACTGTGTGCTCCCTTCTCTGTGCCATACAGGAACAGCACACAGCAGTTCTTTATTTGTCTGTTCCATGCTGCTGAAGATCCTACATACCTTTATTTGTTTTCCGTCTTTCTAGTAGACCGTTATCCTCTTTAAACACCACAGAGAAAAACAGTGAGATCTGTTGCCAGTATGTCGAATCTGATCATTAGGGAAGCAAAACTGACACAAATCTCCTACATTTTCATCATGTGGTTACAGATCCTCCTAAATCAGGAGCCCCTGCTAGAATATACTCAATTCACCTTTGTTTTCTCTGTTCTAAATCTCCTCAATTACCACCTCAACTTGTAGTTGCCTCAGGCTTAATCTCCTCTCGTACTTTTCCGCACCTGCTGCCTGCTTCCTCCAACGGCCCCATTCCGTTCCACGCATTTGACATTTTCCTCCATGCTGTACTCTGACAGCAGAGAAGAAAACAGATAGCACCAAATTACCTGCTCTAGGTACTCACACACAGCAACTCCAGGATAAACACCACAAAGAAAAGAGGAAGCACACCTGATTATCCTCAAAGGCTACGTATACGTAAAGCTGTGTGCATGCATAAAAGAATACAAAAAATTTAACCACCAGTCTCTGAAGACGTTCTCCCACACACACAGAACTACACTTCAGAAATTTTTAAGCTAGTCACATATTAGCACAGCGAGGATACACAATAGTCTTAAGTTTCAAGAACACGTTCAAAGTCTGAAGATACTGACATTTCTCAAAGAAATTCCTCCATTAAATGGATGGGCTTGCTTGTTTGATGACTTGCAACAGTATGTCTATATAATTCTGTATCCACTAAAAAGTGCAAGTGAAGACAGCTGTTCTCTTACCTCCTTAAATTCATTCCTTTGGATTTTACACTATTATTTTATGGTAAAATTATCTGAATTGAAAGCATGAGAGAGCACTTTAAGATCCAGCAGTCTAGCAGTGCCAGCATTACCAATCAAACCAGCCTCCTGCAGCAGGCACACCTAAGGAGTGATTCCTTCCGAAACCCTGTGGTTGCTTTGATGTAAGTCATCAGTGAACTCCTGCTGGCTGTGATCACATTTTGTGATTTGTGCTTTCTTGATGAAATGAGGTGATCAAGCACCCAATTTGTATTCAATACCTAGGTTCTTAACAAAAAATAAAACATTACCATCCATGTGGGATATATACAAAATCATATTCTCACAACTGGAGATGGCAATTTTGGAAAGTATTTTTTTATATTGCATGATGTAATTATTTTTTAATCATAGAATTAAATAATGGGAGAAGGGCCAGAAGACAACAAACAAAACCCACAATCAGTGAACATGGTCTTCATTTGCTAAGGGCTAGTTAATAGTAGAAGAACCTGTTTAATCTGTACTCTGCCAAATAAGGGGACTGACCACATCCCAAATACTTCCACTCCAGAACAGAACAGCTGCTAACAATAGTAACTCTACTGCAATATAATTTAACATTTTTGCAAACAAAACATATGTTGCTTTAAACACATTATTGCTGTACTTTGTTACTTATTTTCAAACTACTTTAGAATGAAAGCCTTTGAACTTATTAGAAGGTAAAAATAAATAACTGACTTTTAAATTAAAATTATTCACATCTTGCCAGCAATAATTGAACATCCAAAAAACCCCAACCATAATCACAACAAAAAATTTTATCTTCTTACTCACATCAGAGAAATAACAAATGAAAAGAGACTAAAAGAGCTCTCATATCCTATGCATTCCAAGAAATGTAACTTAAAGGTCAGGAGATAAATTTAAGCCTTACTTTCAAAAACCAACTACATGGAATTTATATACTGAGGAGACAAGTAGAAAAGTAAAATAAAAGTATAAAAATAAATCAGAGATTAATTGCACTATCCAAGAAGGTGATTTTTGTACTTTACAGTCTATCTAAGTGCAACTAAACCACCTTCAGATACAAGGAATGTCTCTAACTAAGGATCAGACTAGAGCATGCTCAGCAGAAGACATATAGCAATGTAATCCCAGTAAAACAAAGTATTAGCAGCTGGTTTATAGCCAATTATGTTGCTGGTTCTCTCTGGTATGAAAAATAAACCCTGCAGGTATTTCAATAAAGGTAACAAAAAGGTAACTTCATCCCAAAATGGCATGCTCTGTGCATACATCTATTAGTTCTCCTTATTTCAGATGTTCATTATAGACAGTGGTAATTTACAAAGATTTCTGAAAACTACTTGACATGCTACAACTTTGTTTCTCAACAAGAAGTTAGTGTGGTCCATTTCACCTTCAGAATCATGGAAAATATCCCAATCCCCTAAAATACTCAAGATAAATAAACTCTGTAGTTTTGAGGAAGAAGGTAGTCAGAGTACTTTTCAAGGAAAAGTTTGAAAGGAAGAAAACAATTGATGTGGCTTAGACACTTTCAAAAGGCCACAGAAACGTGGGTATAAAGAGATTGTCAGTAACAAATTTTAAGAAGAATTAAAGCTTTCCTGCACTTAATCATTATCCTTCCTAAAAGCTGCCTGGAAAAGAGAGCACTAGACACAGATGGAAGTAAAAAACCCCACAAATAAAGTGCTTTACAGAACCAAAATTAGTATTTGAAGCTGGCAGAAACATTTAAATCAGTCCTTCAAACTATAAAAATAGAACTTTCTACTTATCATAGCCTAATGAGAAAACTGTGATTTCACTAGAAATGGTGAAATATTGTCGTTAGCGCAAGTGATCCTTATCCCACTGCTTACACAGCCAATTGGCTACATATCTCCTCTATTCTAATCAGGATTATCTCACAGAATCATCTGAGTCAGAAGGGACTCACAAAAATCATGGAATGCAATTCTTAACTGAGTGACCCATACGGGGATCAAACCCACAACTCTGGCATTACCAGCACCATGCTCTGACCAGCTGAGGTAATCTACTCATGTCTTTGCCTTTCTTCACTTCTTTCAGCAACAAGAAGAAAATGATAAAATACCTTTGACTTATTCCAAAGGTTAACAAAAAGGAGAAGTGTGCTTGTTTCTCTCTAATAAAAAATCCAGGAACACCGGTTCAAACATGAAGCTGCTTTAAGATTTGTTTAGTTACTGCTTTCTCCAGATGAATCAGAAGCGGCAAAACAAGGATCTTGATATCTAATCAATGGGAATATAAATGGGAGTGCATTTCCACACACAGGACACCATGAGTGCAAGTCCTCTAGAACAGAATTTAATAAAGTTTTGAGGGGGAAGAAAAAAAAAAGAAGACTAGGCAACTGTTTGGGACACAGAAATGGAAAACTACTCTGTTGTCCTTGTTCATTCTTTTACCATTGTCTGCAGCCTGAGAAATCAGCATGATTCAAGTCAAGCCAGTCTTGGTATCCCAACCCATTTGCTCTCTTCAAATACTCACTTTTTTAACTGAGTAATTCAATAGCATTTGCAGGGGAGGGATGCTGAAAGAGCTAAAAGGATGCTGCTAAAATCTGAGCTACTGATTCAATTACTCAAAAATTTTCACTGCAGCAAAAGTTATGAGGCTGCAGCTTTTCAAATCTCAGTATTCTGACCACCTGAAAAAATGCCCTTGCTTCATGTCAGAAGGCAACTTTTTGGAAGGTTTTCAGTTTGGATGTCAGATCTTTCTCATTCTATACTAGAAATCTCCATCAGAGATGTTAATAGCAGAGAAAACAAATTAATGCTTTAAAACACCAGGATATATGCTTGCAGATTCCTTGAATCATGCCTAAAATTCTCCCATCTTTTCAGTGCTATAATAATGCATGATTTTAAATGCAATGACAGGTACGTTGATTGATTTACACATCTTACACACAAAGTAGAGCTGAAAAGTTAAATTTATAGTATCGTAAATCCTATTAATTTTCAAATTCTCATGATAGAAGACATGAGTAGTTAGTGAAATATACTTCAAATGCCCAGTCTACGAGGCTTTCTACAAAAATGTTATGAAAAACCCTCTAAATTTAGCTTTAGAAGCAGAGGCTTTCCATCAGTTTCTCCAGCACACTGACTTCCTGGCAATCTGCAGTATCTACTGATCTTGCTTTTTACCACGAGCTTGCTTTTTCTTGTTCTTTCTGAATGTCATATTTGTTCTTAACATATGTGACAAGGACAAAAGAAATTTTTTCGTTGAAGATTATGTTCATCTCTGCAATGAACTTCTGAAGGTGAATGCTGAGAAAACTCATGATACCCATTCCAGAAAGTATCATTTAGAAAGGAATAAAATATAAGAGACAGATAAAAGAAAAACAAATTCAAGTCTTCTAGCACTATATTATGAGTAGGTAAAACTACCTGAACAGCAGTCAGCAACAATTTGATCTGCTATGAATTTTAACTACTTAATATTCACTACTCCAGCAATGAAGTGCCAAATCTGAAGCCATTTAATTAGATGTTATATATAAATGAAAAGCAACTTTAGGGAAAAAAACCAACCAGGAAATAAATGAACAATGGAAAAAAACCAACAAAAAACATCAACAAACCCCACATAGCAAAATTAACTATTAAAGAAGTTTATTCCCCTGAAAATCATAGAATAGAAAGAATCACAGAATAGAATACGCTGTGTTGGAAAGGACCCTTCAGGATCATCAAGTCAAACTCTTGGCCCTGCAGAGGACACCCCAAGAATCATACCATGAGTCAGAAGCATGTTAACTAAATGTAACAAGAACTACTATATGAACTTCCTTCTAGCCCAGCACTACTTACATTCTAGTATTTCTCTAATCATCCTAAGACGGTCAGCACAACAGCTGTACAAATGTTTTGGTTTCTGTTCTGTTTTTAATAAGCACATGCACACACAGAAGCAAGGAATCAAATACAATGAAATGAAATAAAACCAACAAAAGAGTATTCAAGTCTGGGGGTGAGATTCTTTCCGGCAAATTAAAATTGCTGTGGCAATGGTGTGCAAATGTTTCTAGGAGCTGCTTTTCCAAAACAATATGAGTAGTCCCTGAATTTCAATTCCAATCCTTCTCTGACTTGCTCTTTAACTTTCTATGACTGGCATCATTATAGCCACCAAACTGGTTGTTAACTTTGCTCAATACTGAAGGAGAAAAGGCATCAAACACTTCAGCCTTCATTGTAATCTGCACTGATAATTTTACTCACTTCATTGAGCAGTGAAGTATCCTTGGTTTCCCAGTCCACTATGTATGTATTCTTAAAACAATTTCTTGCTACTTTCAAGTAGTCTTTTTTTGTACTGGGCTGGATATTTCTCAGAAGCTTAAGCTTTTTTGTTTATTTTGGCTTTGTAATGCTTAGCCTCAGACATCTGACCTTAGTTCTCACTTTCTATCATGTTTCTTTTCTGTGTTTGAGATTACAATAATTGTGATCAAGGTCAAACCCCTACTGCTCTTCCAAAACTTTCCCCATGTTGCAAAATTTTATTCTCAAACTCATTAACATAGTCTTTCCCTAACTTCATTTCTTCTTCGCTATACCTCCCGGAAGGCTTCATCAATCCAAGTACTTGAGCTTATGAAATCAGTCTTCCTAAGAGACATTCCTCATATTTTGCTATTTTCCCATCTATACTTTCTAAGGATCATGAGCATGCATTTCAAAGTTGCTCTCCCACAAGCGTTCACTCAAATCCTTCAACTAAGGTTCCTCTGAGAAAGGTTATTGTAATGTCTATACACTATATTTGGGCTATCTAAATTCAGATCCACAGGCATCTCTGACTCAGGATTTAGCCAAGGCCTAGGCACGTAAATACACTTTTGCAGTCAAAAGCCCTGATTAACCACCTACATGTTTGTTTGAGATGCAAAGACTTCTATACTTATAATATACATATACATATATATAAAATTTATTATACAAGCATATTATGGTAACTAGAATTCTACTGTCACTTGTGTCAAAAGCAGCTGGTAATGTGTGAGGACTAAGAAGGCTCAGTATCCATCCTGTGACAAATGGGATTCTCAAACAAAGCCTTTCCCCCACTGCAGATCCACGGGACACTCCCTCACAACCACTGCCTGAGCACACACAGACTCATCACTGAGCAATTAAATAATATCAAAAAAGGCTATAGCAACACAAAAGCTCAGTGGTTACAGCATTTGCACAGAAGGACCTCAATTCTATGTCCTTCATCCTAATCTGTGGTTTCACAGAAACACACACTAATGTAAAGTCTGTGCCCATCCAAAAGCCATCCTCTACCAGGGTTCAGTTTGAGTTCAATGGCTGGGGCATCCAGGCAACAAAAAAGATTCTATTAGATCATTGTTCCACTTTAAAGTGGTACTGACAGGATTTTTATAGTAAACTGTCACTGTGCAAAAATGTCGAAGAATTCCTCAGAACAGAGCTGCGCACGTGAGGAAAGTTTTGCCATTGTTAAAGCATTTGAAGGAATAGACACACGCACAAAAAAAGGCTCATTTCCAGTTTCCTCAATAAAACCAAATGCCATGATTACGCACAGATAACAGGATACAAATAGCTTATTTCAGTCTGATTCTGTCCCTTAGTGCCACACAGTTCATTGTACCTGAGAAAATGGTGCTCACTGATGTGGCTGTGTTGTTACTAGGCAACCAGAGATAAAATGCAGGGCTTAATGATTTTTATTTAATGCATTTTTATGAGAAAGTACACTCTCTTTTTTTCCCTCCCCTGATATTATTTGAGGTGTAAATGTTATTTACCCAAGGAGATACATTTAGCCATCTTCTGCGATCTGAACAAGAAAATTATTCAAACTGGATATTCAAACAGCCAGTCAATAAATATTTCTAAACATATTGACCATTACCACTACCAAACACTTCCACTGTGGCAATGGCTGAGACTTCAAAGCACTTCACCAGCAACAAATATTCAGTAGGTCTCACAGCAGAGAATAACAAGAAAGCAGATAACAGCTCAGGGTCATTTGGGACATTTACAGATGTTTCCGTACTCTTCTGTGGCAGAAAGCAAAAGCTTGAGCAAGTATCACCCTTCCCTGTGCTGTCATGACACCCACATCTGGCAAAGTCACACCATGTTTTCTCCTGTGGTTTTGGGTAGTCCCAGTTCCCTACACAAAAGAGGTGTCATGACCAAAAGCCCCAGTGGGGCTCTGCTCAGAGGGGTCTCTACAGGGAGATGCACACGTTAAGAAGCACCCTGTTAAAACAGCCCTTGCCCTAGGAGTCTAGGCACACATCCAAGAGGTCTCCCTACAACTCCAAGCTGCCTTGCAGTTCATTTCCCATCACACAATTCAACAGCTCTGTTGAGGGTCCTGACAGCAGTGACACCGCTTCAATTCAGCATGACCTTCATTCAACAGTGTCGAAGTGTTACCACATCTATTACACCACAAAGCCTCTCAAGTTTCTTCACATGCCATGCTCTTCCTTTCAACCTTTACAAGGGCTGTGGCTTGTATGTAACTTCTGACCATTGAGTTTCTTTTTTATCAGCCAATTTCTCAGCTCTCCCATCTTTGCAACAGGGGCAGGAAAGTGTTTACAGATCTGAAAAACAATTGAAAGCCTCACGCTGAGTGTGTGCGTGAGAGTTCAGGTTCAAACAAAGCTACAGGTCTGACTGCATGCTTAACTTCTGCAAGTTCTGCAAGCTGAAGTGAGAAGCAGATGAACTCCCTGTATCATTCTGCCTTCGTATATAGATAAGGCCAAACTAACTGATGCTGCGAACATTATTTAGCATTTGCCTCTGCAAAGATTAACTTCCAAATAACAGGAATCATGCAATTCAGTTGAAAACTTTTTTTACCTTTAGTAATGGGTCACCTTCAAATTAAAGCAGAAATTCCATTGGACTTGGCACAGCTGGGTTTTTACAGACAGTTATCTGTTCCTCAGATAACCCATCCTTATTATCCTGATTATCTTAATAACCTTATTAGCAGGTTATACTCCCTCTCACTTAGATAAACAAAAGAGATGCAGGCAACAGTTCAAAAAACTCATGCAGATCAGTAAGCACTTGTTGCATTTCATTAGAAGCTTACAATTAATGTATTTCTGATCCCAAAATTAGTACTGAATGGCTACTTCTGACCATTTCCCTCTTCAAAATAAACAAGGCTGAAGGTCAGATAGTTGAATCTGACATTTTAAAAATCAGTAATTCTTCACTGTGTGTCTTAAACATAACAGGTAATAGTACAGCTTGACTTCCTCCTTCTTCAGATGCCTCTATGCACAGCCAATCTCGCTCCTCACAATACAGGCGAATTTTTAAGCAAACAATAGCTATCAGTCTGTGAGTTTGAGAAGTGGGGTTTATGTCTTATCTCCTTTTCTTTTCTCTTATCCTCCACATCCACAAAGTTTGCCTGCCTCTGAATTGTTACAAATATTCAGTGTCTGTCTGTACTTCAGATAAGAGTGTGTAAAACACCACACAGACTAAAACCAGAGAACAGCAGCATTAAGTAAAGAAAAAAAAAGGCTTTCACTGTGTATGCACATCAGATTTCACAGCTCCTCAGGTTAACTTAGTAAAACAAGTTAACAAATGTCATTGATTTCCAGTTAACTTCCTATTTTCCCCAAGTTCACAGATACATCGAGATTGGATTTCCAGTAGTCTATATTTCACTGATATCTTACTATGCCAAATGCCATTCCATATTTTTATTAATGATCAGAAACCGAAGTAAATCTCCGGAAAGTGGGAAACTACAATCCTGAAAACCGAAGGTGATCACTTTATCTTTGAAGAGAAGCCTGACCTGCAGCTATTTTGATGAAAAGGAGCAGAGTTGGCTTAAAATCTCTACTCCTAGAGACTAAAACTGTCTGCTTAAATTCAGTTAGATGTCCAGTCAATGAAAAACAGAAACAGAACTGGGAATAAACACCAGGATTTAGAAATCCCTGCTGCCAAGACAGTATCTCTGAATTACTGCCCTACAAAAACCTTTTTCTTCTCCCTGTAAATGGGATTGAGAATTTCACCCTTCAGCCTTGAACAAGATTACCTAAGGAGTCAGGCAAAACTCAAATTTTCAGTAGCCTCAGTTCCCTAGTGATGAGCTAAGACAGCTTATAGTGCTCAGTACTGAGGATAAACAGTTTGGATGTACTAGACACCATACTGAGATATTTCCTTCTGATTCCCTGGGTTTGAACTCTGAAACCCAAACACAACATTCTGAATTCCACTTCGGAAGAATGACATTTAGAAGTTAAGTCAAGGATGATTCAAAATATTTGTCCTAAATCTGTGGTTTTGCATCTTCATCTCATTTGTCCATAACAAACAGAATTGTAAAGTAATATTAATATGCCATCTTGCAAAAAGATTGACAGTTTTATAAATGATTCTGAAAATGCAATAAGACTCAAAGTGGACACAGTTCACAGCAGATCTACTAACAACTGATAAGTGGAATTACAGCAAGAATGATGTCACATCAGTTGCTCACTGACAAGAAAATTCTACCTTATCATACATGGATAGAAGAGCAGAAAGAGAGAATAAGATGGAATGCAGGTGGAAGGCTTTGATCTACTTAAATTCTTTAAATGCCAGACTGAACAAGGTATGAAGGACAAGTGTCTAGAAGGAAAGATTCTTTATTTAATTTTTAAATAGAAAAATACTTGAAACCTTTCTTGAAAACATGAAAATGTTTTGCTGCATTGTCACTGTAAGTCATGTGGCAAATACCATGGTATTTTTTGTCATAGTTCTGTAAGGCACAAAGAAATAACTGAAGTTCCCAAATGTATTATTCAGAGATGCTTATATAACAAATATATTTTCCAAATAACATCTTACAAACAAACAAAAAAAAACCCCAAACCAACCCCCAAACAAAACAAACCAAAAACCCTGAAGAAGTAACAGCCTCTTCCATAAACCATTTACTAGAAATAGTCTAGAAGAGTTTGTCTTGATCTTACTGCTAAACCGTATTTAGCTTTCATCAGGCATATAAAAAACTTATCGGAGACTGAAGAAAAAGCTAATAGAGCAGTCTATCTTTTACATATTGCTATGCCTTAGCAACTCTCCAGGCACCAATATTTTTCCAGTGTAGGCTGCTTAATGTTTTTAAACGTTATCATTTCAGACAAAGAAAAAGGGCAAAAAGATTGGAAGAAACTTCTAGACCAGCTAGTCCATCCTCTCTCTCAAGACATAGCCAAATGTCTATATCTCACTGTGGACTGATACTTACGTAATTTATTAAATTTTAGAGACCACAACTGTGATAGCTCTATGGTTTGCCTAATCTATGTTGTTATGTACTTGATTTTATTTTCAAGAAGTTTTGCATAAAGTCTTATGAGAATCTTCTCAAGCACAGCCTAAGCCTACTCTTCTTCTCTTTCATCCACGTATTACCTTATTTAACAAATTTGAAGGCTCTTGCTTTGTTTCCCTTTCAAAGGCAGATCACAGTGAACATGAAGTCCTGGTCAGGATCAGATGTACAGCAACTAAGAAATTAATCGCTAAAGCAGAGCATAGTGTCAGGAGCAGGCAATTTAAGGAGAGAGGTTAGACCACTGTCCCTGATTTGAAATCCTGCAATTATCTGAAATCCCCCCACCCGGTCTCCAGAATACCATGTAAAATAAAGGAGTATGTTCTTAGCATACCAGTAATAGCGCTTACTATGTTTCAATTCCCTACCTCTACCACAGTTGTCTTTGCAGCTTTGCACATAGGTTGGTTGAAGTTTCTTGCAGTTTTCCTGAAAAAACCCAAGAAAATTAATAAATATTAAAGGCTGTAATAGTACAATGAAAGACTTTTCAGAGATAAGCTACTACAAGTATGTCTGTATTATAAGCATCACAAAGCTTTTTGCCAAATAGCTGGAGAACTAATTAAAAAAAAGGACAAGGGAGCAAAAAACATTATGGAATTGTGTAAGATGCATCTGACATGAAATCATATTTTGCTACATTATAGAGTATTTATTACAGCTCTTTTGACTTTCAATCAGCACACTGTTTAATTGAAATTGGTTATGTTACTGATATCTTCATTTATTGGATCCAAAAGCAGCAGCAAGCTGGACTTTGTACAACACCTTTATTTCACTGCACAAAGAATGAAATTAATCTCCACAGGAGACCAGCACCAGGCCTAAAAATCTCTCAAGTATGCTTTCATAACTCAGACTAGGACTTGGGATAGCACTTTACCCAGCAGTAAATGTAATCCAATTCTCTTAATTAAAGAAAACATAACTGTGTCCGTTTCAGCACTCATTGTAAGACTCTGGCATTCATCCTAAGTATTCCCATACAGCAATCCTGCACCAAGGAAAAAGAACCCTTAGAGAATAAAAGCAACACATGATACGTATACCTGTGTTGGAATCTGCACCAAGATCCTAGTAGGCACAGGAGAAACAAGTGACCTGTGTCAGCCCTTCTATGTGTTTTTCAGAAACCAAACAAAACTGTGTGGCACATTTAATAATTAAGAAAAATTACAGACGTTTCAGTGGTGTTCCACTGCTAGCTTCTCAGCATTTTTCTCTGTTAAAAAGTAGAATTCTTGAAAATTTTTCATCAAAATCCATGAAACCAGGGTTCAAAACAAGTTAAAACCCCCTTTCCCACATAGGTTTTCTACAGAAGCTTTTTTTTTTTTTCCCCTGACCATCCTTATTTCATAGAATCACAGAATCATCTAAGCTGGGAAAAAAGCCCTTAAGACGATCGAGTTCAACAGCTGACCTGCAAGGTGTTCTGCCCTCCCTCGCTCTCCCGGCGCAGGGACCGTGCGCGGCGCCGCAGCCGTTCCGGGCCTCGGGGCGCTGCTGCCACCTCGTGGCTCCGGGGCAGGGAAGGGACGCGGCCAAATCCCGACACCAACAGGCAGCTCTGACAGGCTTCCAGTGCAGATACGGACACAGTCAAAGCTATATCCAAAGGCACGTATCTTGGGGAAATGCCGTTTTATTGGCAATACACAACTGCTGTGAAGCCTCTAACAAAAGGCCAACCCCGTCCTGGGGGGCATCAGGCACAGCATCGCCAGCTGGACAAGGGAGGGGATTGTCCCGCTCTGCTCTGCACTGGGGTGTTCTCACTTCGAGTCCTGGGGGCAATACTGGGAGCCACAACATAAAAAAGATACTAAACTATTAGAGAGTGTCCAAAGGAGGGTCACAAGGATGCTGAAGGGCCTTAAGAGGAAGCCAAACGAGGAGCAGCTGAAGGCACTTGGTCTGTTCAGCCTGGAGGAGAACTGAGGGTAGACCTCATTGCAGTTACAACTTCCTTGTGAGGGGAAGAGGAGGGGCAGGCACTGATCTCTTCTCTGTGGTGACCAGTGACAGGACCCGAGGGAATGGTCTGAAGTTGCATGAGGGGAAGTTTAGCTTGGATATTAGAAGAAGGTTTTTCACCCAGAGGGTGGTTGGGCACTGGAACAGGCTCCCCAGGGCAGTGGTCATAGCACCAGCCTGACAGGGTTCAAGAAGCATTTGGACAATGCTCTCAGGCACATGGTGTGACTCTCGGGGATGGTGCTGTGCAGGACCAGGAGTTGTATTTGACGATCCTTGTGGGTCCCTTCCAACTCAGCATATTCTACGATTCTGTGATTCTATGAATATCTTCTGCCCATGGGTCTTCTCAGTGGCTATACAGACTCAAAAGAAGGATGTAAGAATAAGAAACAAAAGGAAAAAAAAACCGTGAATTTATATTCTCCTCTGAGAGATGAATACAATACTAGTTAGCAGTGTTTCAGGAAAAACTACCATAAATTAGGTACAGGAGCAAATGAGAAGAAAAACGGAGTTAAAAAAGCTGAATTAAAATAGCTGAGAAATGGATGCAGATGGGGGAAGGAAGATGACAAAACTAACAGTTCAATATTTCATCCCATGTGACTACTTCTCGGAGCCAAAGACTTGCTCAAGACTGTAGTGGCTACTCTGACAGTAAAAGAAACTGATATAAGATTATTTTTACATAGGGAAAAAGCTACAAGAAAACATTTCAATATTAATTTGACATTAAGAAGAGCTAATGGGCTCTAATCTGACATAATTTATAAAAGTTCCCGCCATTTAGACTGTTCTTGAGTCAGTAAAGTTGTTTCAGAAGCAGCAGTCTTTTACAGGATCAAAGGCTTTATTTCTAAAGAGCACATCATCCAGAAGGAGAAAAATGAGAAGCACTGCATTTATTTTCCAACATGGAATAATGTTAAGGAGTTAGCAGCAGGAAATTCAGAAACTAACTAGACAAAGTTGCCTTTTTATTTTAAGATAATTTTCTGGACATCTAGATTCAGCAACGCCTACAAGGTTCCGTGGTTCCACTGGATTTCTAAGCTGATCCAAAGGCATGACATCTTTTCTCCCAGAGGCAAAACATAACAAACCAGTTCATAGCAGACTAAACCAACAAACTACATCCACTACATACCTAATGATACGATGATATAGAGACACCTCAGGTATTAGCTGTATTTATGTATTGCAGAACCAGTTGAAGCATGAAGAGATGACCTGACATGACTGTAACAGCAGAGGCTCTGACTCCAGTTATCTGTTCCTTTATCAAGTCAGTTTTCATCACCAACAAGTCACACGTTTGCTTGTAAAGTCAAAGTTCTTTGGGCTAGAACAACTCCAAAGCAGAATGGTGCCAGATGGAAAGGGGAGGGGAACCAAAGAAGGCAGACAAGTCACTCACCATGATATTTGAAAAGTAATGGCAGTCAGGTGAAGTACCAGGTGACTGGAAACAGGGAAAGATGGTTCCCATCTTTAAAAACAGCATAGAAGAGGACCTCAGGAACTACTGACCTGTCAGCCTCACCTCTGTGCCTAGGAAGATCATGGCACATACTCCTAGAAGCTGTGCTCAGTCACAGGGAGGACAAGCAAGGTGATTCAGAACAGCCAGCAAAGCTTCACTGAGGGCAAATCCTGCCCGACCAATATAGTGGCCTTCTATGTTGGAGTGACTACATCAGTGGATGGGAAATGGTTACAGATGGCATTTTTCTGCACTTCTGTAAAGCCTTTGACATGGCTTTATAGCCCCACAACATCATTGTCTCTAATTTGGAGAGAGATGGATTTGATTGCACAGACTGTTTGGTAGATGAGGAATTGGTTCAACATCCAGAGGTTAATGGTCAATGGCTCAGAGTCTCAGTGGACATCAGTGAAAAGCGGTGTCCCTCAGGAGTCTGTACTGGGACCAGTATTATTTAATATCTTCATTAATGACATAGACAAAGGAATTGAGTGCACCCTCAGCAAATCAGCAGATGACACCAAGCTCAGTGGTGCTGATGACACACCTGAAGGATGGGATGCCAGCCAGAGGGAGCTGGACAAGCACAAGAAGTGGCCCATGGGAATCTGATGACGTTTAACAAGACCAAGTGTAAAGTGCTGCACCTGGGTAGGGACAATCCCCGGTATCAGCACAGGCTGGGCATGAACAGACCGAGAGCAGCCCTGCCCAGAAGGACTTGGGGGTGCTGGTGGGTGAGAGGCTGGACATGACCCAGCCGTGGCACTCACAGCCCAGAGAGCCAAACGTGTCCTGGGCTGCATCCAGGGCATTGTGGGCAGCAGGGGAGGGAGGAGATTCTGCCCCTCTGCTCTGCTCTGGTGAGATCCACCTGGAGCACTGCATCCAGCTCTGGGGTCCCAGCACAGGAGGGACAAGGACCTGTTGGAGTGAGTCCAGAGGTTACCAAGATGATTAGGGGGATGGAGAACCTCTCCTACAAGTAAAGGCTGAGAGAATTTGAATTTTTAAGCCTGGAAAAGAGAAGGCTTCAGGGTGACCAAATTGCAGCCTTCCAGTACCTGAAGGGAGTATTCAAGACCAATGGAATGAGACTTTTTACAAGGGCATGTGGTGACAAAACAAGGGAGAATGGCTCCAAACTGAGAGGGGAGGTTTAGATTTGATATTAGGGAGAAATTCCTTACTGAGGGTGGTGAGGAACTGAAACAGGTTTCCCAGAGAAGTTGTGGATGCCCCATTCCCAGAAGTGTTCAAGGCCAGGCTCGATGGAGCTTTGAGTAACCTAACCCAGTGAAGGTTGCTCCTGTCCACAGCCAGGGCTGGAACTGGATGATCTTTAGGGTCCCTTCCAAACCAGGCCATTCTGGGTGACTATGCTGACTATCAACAGAAGCAGTGGCACTCCCTGATGTTGTCCCTAACGAGCAAAGCTCCAAAGGAGGTTAAGACCTAGGACACTCTGTTCAGCTAAGTAGAACTAGCACCTGCATCAGACTAACAAAGCAAAATGCCCATGTATCCTTTCAGTTACCACAGGAACAAGGTGAGATTATTTCATTATGTTTGAGGGAGTCTTGGATTATTTGTCTTGCTAATGGTGTACTGTACCTAAAAGCTATTACCTGCTGAGTCAGACACAGGCCTTTGTTAAACAAAAGATAACCACTGGTAAGTGGTGCAAAATAGTCCACTCAGCATGAAGATACCTGGAATGAAAGCTGCCACAATGCGCTGTATGGAACAAAAGATCTAGGGCCCATGAAGTATCACTTTAAAAAAAAAAAAACAAAACAAACAGTTTTAAAAACAGCTTTCTAAAGAAGTTGGTGCTATTCTGGATTCCACGAAAACAGTATAGCTTGATGTATGAGAATAGAAAAAAATTAATGCCAGCCTGTGGTCCAAGTAAATGTACCTAAAGTACATCCTTTAAATTTATAAAAGCTCTTAGCTTGAGGGTGATTAACAGTTTGGCAGAGACTTACACCATTGCTACTGGCTCCACAGAGTCACAAGAAACACACTACGAATAGTACCACAATGCTGTGAAAGTGGTAGCAGACGGCAAGTTGTAAGACAAGCCTATGTTTCTCTGTTCTATGTCATCAGATAATCACATTTCATCCAGAAACAGAATAGGTCACTGCTTATCATAAGCAAATTCCTTTGAGCTAGCAATATTCTATATGGAATAGGACACCACATGATGATTCGTTTCCATCTTTGATTAGTTACAGTTGAAGGGAGGAGTCAAGATTTTTAAGTCTTCACTTCAGACGGAAGTAGTATCTAGTATCAGCTGTATTATGTGAATGTGGGAGACATATGAAGACTTCTGAAAGGAACAGGAAGAAGGAAAGGCATAGAGAACAACAAGACATAAAGGAAGGAAGTAAAAGGAGAACACAACCAGTCTGTTTCTGTGGAGAATGAAAGAACTTTTCCGAGGTATCTACTATGCATCAGTAGATAGATACAGGATAAAAGCACAGAGAGTAGCGGCTCAGGATCAAAGACAAGGCCAAGGGGGAAGAGTGTTTCCTGTATTCAATGTACCAGAGCCTAAGGAAAGCAGTTTAGCAGCCACCGAATTCATCTGCACACACACAAAAAAGTTCATCTTTCAATCAGAAACCATATTGTCTTGCCAGTGGGCAAGTCAGGACATCAAAAGTTGGGCAAAATAAAAACTTATTTATTAATTTTCAATTACTTTAATTTAGTATTAATTATGTGGAGATATAGAGACACACATATATACATAAAGAAAAGCATTACTTTATGGGTACTGTTTTATACACATATTTTTCAGTTGGTTTTCCAACTCCTTGTTTGTTCTAATACGTACAAAGACTCTCAATTAGCATCTGCTTGTAATAAACTACAAGTGATAACTATAACACTTACCTTTTCATCTGATAGCCATAAGACAAACAAATAAAAACCAGGCATTAAACATAAGCAGACCTCTCTCCTGCTTCAGTTCAGGACAAACCAGAATACAAACAGAGCAACTTATATAAAAGATTTTCTCAGTAGTGCAACATCAAACTTTTCATTGAAAAGATGTTTAAATTCATACGATGCCTTTCCCCACACCACTGAGATCAAATTAACTTTAACACAGTTTTCTTTAGACAGAATCAGTTTTCCCATCACTCGCTGGCCAGAAGACTGACTCCGTTCCCTTCTCTTCTGTCATACATGAACGTGCACTTCTTGGGGCAGCCTTTAATTGCTCAAGAAAAAGGACCCAAACTAACATGAAAATTGAAAGGAAGAGAATGTCACTAAATTTCTCAACAGTCATGATAACGACTTTGGTCTGCTGTCTCATTTTTAACTACCAGTGTTTTATTTCATAGCTATGTTTGAATTCCCAAAATTCATTGGAAAAAGCAATTGTATTTTGGTGTTTTATAGCAGTGTAATTTGACAGTAGGGAAAGGCAATATGAAAGAATGTGAACTCAGTTAAACATTATTTTGCCAGAACACAGGAGACAGGATTCTCCTTCTCATTCATTATCTAAAATGTAAAATAATCTTTTCCCACCAGTAAACAAGTCATACCTGAAAATTATGTTTCCTGCACGATCAGCCTTCCATGCCTTCACAAGAGCAAAATCTCCTGTAATCGATTTCTCCAGAATAAAGTGACGGCCATCAAACTCCCTTACCTACAAAGTACAAAATTGAGATGTAGGTTTCTTCCAATGGATTTCACATGTAATACTTATTTTAGGGGTTAATTTTGCAGACTATTATATTTCGACTTCTTTTTGCACTACGTAGTTTTAACTGAAAAACTGCATAGTAACAGAGAAACATGGAAAGGCTGTAAACCTCAGTTTTATCATAGTGTCTCTAGTGAAATAGCATGAGAATCCATATTCCTCCTGCTCCATCTACTGGAATTAGACATGGTTTGTCCTGCACACCTACCAGCTAACCAAAAACTGAAGTGCTAAAGCAGAATTACTGAAAAAGTTCATGAACATTGCCTACCATCAGAAACCCCAAATCCAAAATTAAGTCGGCTTGAGATAGACTACTCAAATCATGTCATCTGACAGGATGAATTTAATTTGGTTTTCCCTGCATTTATGATCAATATTTGCAATGAATGATGCTGTGCCTGAAGCCAAAATATGGAACAGGGACACAGTTAGTCTTTTAATCCTATAGAGAGAGATGAAACCACCACTCTTAACAATGTAGAAAGTGAGAGGATACACAAATATTACTTGAGAATTTTTAGAATTCCTGAAAGGGGGAGGAAGTATGAGGAAAGTGTACATAAGTCAGTTTGCCAGTACCATAAAAGGAGATCTGAGCCTTTATAAAATGACACTTCCGTGCAAAATGCACGTGCAGAATGGAACTGAACAAATCACGCCAGTCATGTTATTAGCACCCCTCAGTTATTAGATTGAGGAGATTAAGGGAGATTTTCCCACAAATGTCAAAAGAAAAACAAATGAAGAAAAATGTTATTAAAATTGTAAACTATTTAATGAACAAAGCATTCCTCCAAACGATAAATCAGCATAAACACGTATGCAGTAAAAAAATTAAAGGACTAAAAAAGACTATGTCAATGTCTAGATACTGCAAATAGTCATATATAAAATATACGAAATAAACGAAAATTACGGGTTACAGCGGAATTACCTTTACCCCAGAGATGTTCTTGAGGTGAAATTTAATGTTGTATGCAGCCTAACTGGAACACACAATATTAGTCCCACCCATTTCTTCAAGAAAAATTATCGCACTGAGATATCTCTTCCCTTGTCCAAATTCTACATCCAATTTCAAAATTAAACCCTTGTTTCTCCCTTGAAAGCCATATACACTCTTTTTATTTCTTTGCAGTTTAAATACTGAGACTAAATTGCATTTCAAAGGTTAGGAAATGCATTTCCTGAAATTTGTGTCAACTGAGCTCTTCCCAGTTTAACAGGAAAATGTCCCATTTCTTCTAAGGCTGAAGCTCCACATACAGCTGCAGGGCTACTTAGTGCATGGCACAGTATTTAAAGAGCACCTGCCCCCTAACAGGAGATTGCTGTCAAACAGCTCTATGCACTACAGTGGCTGTTACAAAATTTGTTTGAATTTTGCAGTTCAAATGTGGTCAGAAAACAGTCAAGTGAAGAGTAACTCAGCAAGGCAGGCTTTCACTTGGACCAGTTCTTGATGCTAAATCACTCTAGAACGTTAAAAATTTTTCGAACACATCACAGAAGACAGCAGTAAGCAATGGGAGCAAAACTAATGTGTCTGGTACCACAGACATCCAGTTAACTGAATATAGTAAGGTTAAACTTAACTCCTTCTTAAACTCCTGTTTATCCTGTAAATACGTTAGAAACTAATTTTTCAAAGCTGCAGGCTTCCTAATGGCAATCAGACCTCTTACCTCTCTTGGCTGGCTGGCAATGGCAATGGTTCCATCCGTGTTGTACTTGATGGGTGCACCCCCTTCCTGCACCAATGTCCCATAGCCAGTACTGGTATAAAATGCTGGGATTCCTGCTCCTCCTGCTCTAATACGTTCAGCAAGTGTACCCTACGGGAAAACATATTTTAAAAATCATCATTTGGGAACAACAGATCAAACTTTGATGAATGGCTTGAATTAACTTTATTTTACATCCTGTCATTTGGAGCTTTTCCTTCTGTACTCACTAGACAGATGTGATCATCCATTTCTTCCTGTAATAGGTTGAACCTGAGTTGATTGACGGACTTTGGGACCAACCGCGCTTTTCCAATTTTGCATATAAAAGCCCATGCAAGCATGGGAGATTTCTCTTTGTTTCTTGCCTCAAGGGCGGAGGGGTGGCCGAAGGCAGAGGGCCCCGGGCCTGGGCCCAGGTCCAGGCCAGGCCCCCCCTTGACCCCTCGGCCCGGGCCAGCCCTTCCCCCCCAGGGAGAGCTGTTCCCGCTCTGCAGGCAGCGTGTGACCGAGGCCATGTGGCCGAGATGATCTGAGGCCACTGAGACCCTGCACAGGACCGGCGGAGCTGGCGGGGCACCTTTGCATCCAGCACAGCTCTCGCCAAAGCCGAAGAAACACCACACACCGCAGCCAACAAAGACACCCTTTCTTTCAAGTCAGTGAGGGAGGAAGAGAAAAGTAAAGTCACATGGGACAAAGATGAACATGGCGACCCCAAAGCCAGAAACAGAAAGGAAGAGGTGAGACCACGTGGGAAGGCAGCTAGATGGCGACGGGAAAAGAGGGCTGTCGCGCTTTTTTGGC
>VZTD01004425.1:227696-238235 GCA_013397725.1 Rhagologus leucostigma
AAACCCCATTTTCTCCTGTGGCCCATGACTTGGCAGTGTGGGAAGACTGCAGAAGATTCATGGGAGAGATACCTTTTTCACTTCAACAGATTTTTCTCCAGGCAGGACTATTGGTTTGTGAAAATACTGTGGCACAGTAGAAGAACCTCTTTTCCTTAAGCACAGAAAAACTCTTAAAGTGCAACTCTGACCAAAAATCCCATGTTCTTGCTTTGTTTTCACTTGTGAGAGGTTTGTAGTAAAGAAAGAGGCACTGAGAAAGAACGGCGTTTAAAAGTTTGCTTTAATTTCTTATAATTTCTTTTTTTTTTTCATTCTGTTAGTAATAAACTTTCCTTTATATTGCAACTGTTTAAGTGTGGACCTTGTTTTGCCCCGAAGCTTCTTTACATTTTCCTCAATAAATCCATATTCCCCTTATACATATAATTGGATTTTGTGTGTTTGGCGTTTAAACCAGCATCAAACCACAACACTTCCTCACATTTTAGCTGTCCCATGTGGGACTGGTACTGGATATGGCAGGAAATGCTTGACACACAGTCATAAACTGCTTGAGATGACACTGTCATACAACTAACTGTCAAATCCCAGGCCCCAGCACCTGGCTGTGTCTCCTCTCCTTCAGTTTGTTTCCCAACCCATTATTCTTGAGAACAGTACAGAGTTCTTTTTCTCTTTCCCACCTGACTCCATATCCTAGAAGGTTTTTCTTCTCTAACAGTTGATGTTCATTTTACAACATCCCAAGAAAAACTTCAGAATCCATTCCAAGTCGAAGCAGCCAAACATGGCACATTGAGAAAGGAAGGAGTCCAGTGATCTGGGTTGCCCATGCCAAGAATACCAAAAAGCTAACAGAGCAGTTTTTACACTGACCACCCTGTCAGCACTCTTCTCTACGTCCAGTTGTAGTACAAATACTAACAGCAAAAACTCTGTAATTATGGACTTACGGTCAAAAAATATATGTTTGCTTTTCATTAGTGTCATTTCCTGGACTTTTTTTTTAATATTTTCCTGGATTCAAAGCAAGACAAGACCATCATGGTCAATTATCCAGCTTAACAGCCTCTACAACATCAATTGCATTTTCCCCAGTTATCCTGCAAGAAGCACAATGACTTCTGGTTGGTTTGCAAAATGATGGCAAGAGGCAGATGCAAACCATGCAACGATACAGGGTCCTGGGTTCTAAGAAGCCTCAGCATTTCAAGATCTCACCATGACCTCTCCCTTATGGTGCAACAATAATACAAAAGTCTCCAATTTTGCATAAGGTCACACCAAACTTTTTTACAAAAGACTATTTTTCTTGACACAAGTATTTCAAATCCCCATATCTCCTAGTAAGCAATTAATTCACCTTACTGTTTACCATTATACAGTGTAAACCCATTATTTCCATGCTGGATCTACCTAGATTATCTGTAGTCCACAAAGCCAACTACACGTCTAAGGAGTTCACAGTCTTCTAGGTGAAAGTACTGAACATTAAATAGGAAGGAAAAAATGCATTGTGAGATTTGTGACATTTGAAACATTAGACATGACAAGTGTCTGGCTATTTTCAGGTCTGCTGACTGGGTATAAAAGAAACTTTTCCATTCATGTCTGGAATTCTAAGAAACATTCTCCTACAGCATCCTCATAGGCAAGCTCAGGAAGTCTGGATTGGATGAGAGGACAGTGAGGTGATTGAGAACTAGCTGAACAGCTGATCCCAGAGCATCATAATCAGAGGCACAGGGTCTAGCTGGAGGCTTGTCACTAGTAGTGTCCCCCAGGGTTCAATATAGGGCCCAGTATTGTTTAACTTATTCATCAATAGTTTGGAGGAAGAGGCAGATACCTCCCCAATGAGTTCGCTGATGACACAAAGCTTGGAGTGGCCAACACCCCAGAGAACTGTGCAGCCCTTTGGAAGGACCTCAACAGGTTGGAGAGATGGGCAGAGAAGAACAATCTGAAATTCAGCAAGGGAAAACGCAGAGTCCTGCACCTGAGGAAGAATGATCCCATGCATCAGTACAGGCTGGCGGCTGACCTGCCAGGAAGCAGCTTGGTGGAGAACAACCTGGGGGTCCTGGTGGGCAACAAGCTGTCCATGAGCAACAAGTGTGTCCTTCTGGTCAAGGCCAATGGTATCCCGGGGTGCATCAGGAAGAGCATTTGCAACAGGTCATGGGAGCTGACCCTGCCCCTCTACTGAGCCTTGGTGAGACCATGTCCGGACTTCTGTGTCCACTTCTGGGCTCCTCACAACAAGAGAGAAATGGAGCTCCTGGAGTGGGTCCAGTAAAGGGTAACAAAGATCATCAAGGGACTGGAGCATCTATCTTACTAGGGAAGTCTGAGGGAGCTGGGCCTGTTCAGCCTCAAGAAGAAGCAACTGAGACGGAACCTCATCAATGCCTGCAAGTATCTAAACAAGGGGTGCCAAGAGGAGGCAGCCAGGCCCTGTCCAGTGGTGCCGAGCAATGGAACAAGAGGCAATGGGCAAAAACAGATGCATTAGGAAGTTCCACCTGAACATGAGGAAGAACTTCTTTACTGTGACACTGACCACACACTGGAACAGGCTGCCCAGGGAGGTCGTGGAGCCTCCCTCACTGGAGATACCCAAGCACCATCTGGACACAATCCTGTGCCGTGTGCTCTGGCATGAGCAGGGAGGCTGGACCAGATGATCGACTGTGGGTCCTTCCAACCTGACGCATTCTGTGATTCTGTGATTGACAAGCGAGGGAGCTCAAGATACTATTCTCAATACAAATTTAACAGTTGTTTTTCCCAGAAACGTGTATGAATAGCTGTTTAAAGCCCAAAGGTTGTGTGTCACCTCTGAAAGTGCCACAGACTACCATGCTATAGGCTTTAAAGTTAGAGCACCAACTTCACAAAAGTTGATCTCAATAGAACGTAACTGATATTGGTGATTTTACGATCTCATTGCATTCATGCTATTTGAGTAGCTGGGCAGTGCTTAAATAATTAAAAATATGGTGCTAAAAAGTAAAATTGTAAATTGATTCATAACAGTATGCAGAGATGAATTTTGTTAGGAGTTAATGAACAAGCCAAAAAGGGTTTTGTCTCACAATGAACAGTATCTCCTAATTTGATTCCTGCCCACTAGATGGCAGGCATTGCACACGCAACACACACAAAACCTGCCACCAAGATAAGAACAGAGCAGCTCCTGGACTTCCTTCCCTTAATATGAGGCCACAGTGCTGAGCGTACTTTATGCCTTTTCCTACAATCTTCAATA
The DNA here is from genome assembly GCA_013397725.1 of Rhagologus leucostigma. NCBI lineage: Eukaryota > Metazoa > Chordata > Aves > Passeriformes > Rhagologus > Rhagologus leucostigma. The sequence goes on from VZTD01004425.1 coordinate 230,971, forward strand.
AAATATACATAGGTGTGTGCTGAGCGTACTTTATGCCTTTTCCTACAATCTTCAATAAAATATACATAGGTGTGTGTGTGTGTGTATATATATATATAAAATTCAAATTAATATAATGTATTATTAATTAATTAATTCCATTACAGGAATTTATGCAGACAGCCAGTTCTTAACAGATGCATGACCCCAAGGTGGTGTAGTGGGTTTGGAAGGTTTTGGTAGCTAGAGGGGTGGCTTCTGTGAGAAGATGCCAGAAGCTTCCCCCAAAGTCCACAGAGCCAGTGCCAGCTGGTTCCAAAGCTAAGCCCATCAGCAAGAGTGCTAGCCACTCTGGGATAGCATATTGAAGGAGAAAGAACTTCTTGCACAGATATAGTGCATCCAGAGCAGAGAGGAGTGAGAATATGTGAGAGGAACAGCTCTGCAGGCACCAAGGTGGTTGAGGGAGGACGGAGAGGAGATGCACCAGGTGCTGGAGCTGAGAATCCCCTGCAGCCCGAGGTGCAGCCCATGCTGAGGCAGCTGTGCCCCTGCAACCCATGGTGGGCCACGGGGGAGCACAGATCCACCTGGAGCTGCTGGAGGACTCTATCCCAAGCAGGTAAATGCCTGAAAAAAGGCTGTGACCCCATGGGAAGCCCACGCTGGAGCAGGATCCTGGCAGGACCTGTGGCCCCATGGAAACAGGAGCCCACGCTGGAGCAAGTTTGCTGGCAGGACTTGTGACCCCACAGGGGACTCATGTTGGAGCAGCCTGTTTCTGAAGGACTGCACTCTGTGGAAGGGACCCACAATGGAGCAGGGGAAGAGCATGAGGGGTCCTTCTGAGTAGGACGGAGCAGCACAATGTGTGATGAACTGACCACAACCCCCTATTCCCTCCTCCCCTTGTGCCACTAGCACAGAGGAGGTAGAGTAAATGGTGAATAAAGTTAGAGCCGGGAGAAGGGAAGGCTGGAGCAATGTGTATGTAGGGGGAGGGCGTGTTAAGATTTGGTTTTACTTCTCTTAGCCTACTCTGATTTGATTGGTGTAAACTAAATTTCCCCAAGCTGAGTCTGTGGTGCCCATGATCATAACTGGTGAGTGATCTCTCCCTTTAATTATCTTAACCCATGAGACTTTTCTTATATTTTCTCTCCCCTGTCCAGCTGAGGTGCAGCTTTGGTGGACACCTGGAGTTCAGTCAGGGTCAGCCCACCACAGATGGCAAGTGCGTTCTGCACACAAGCAAAACATTTGGATTGCAAAACAACTTTATAAGAGCACTTAAGCATTATTCTACTCAGTATTTTAGATGGAAAGAAATCACCAGTCTCTTAGAGACACTCCTTACCTGTGGTGTAAGCTCAACTTCAAGCTCACCAGATAAATACTGGCGTTCAAATTCAGCATTCTCTCCAACATACGATGACACCATGCGTTTTATCTGCTTTGTCTGAAGCAGAAGACCAAGTCCAAAATTGTCAACACTGTGTAGAAAAAGCCAGACAATACCGTTTTGTTGTAAACAAAGCACCTGATAAGCTGTAAAGACTTAACAAGAAAGAACAGTTATGTCCCCCACACGTAAGGAATTGAACACAAAAAACAAATTCCAGCTTTTAGGGGGGAAAGCATCAAAGCTACAATTAAAATTTAAGATTTCAGTGTTCAGACCTCATCTCCTCTAAGGCACGGAATACATCCAAAACTTCCCTTTAAAATAATTTCACATGTTAACAGCTAAAAATACCGGCTTGACAAGTGGCATTATTTTATATATCTGCTCCTTTAAAAAGCCTTACCAAATTAATAAAAAGTCAGACATGGCTTTGAGTGAATAAAGATAGATTTTTGTTTACACTCCTGCTCACCAGGAAAAAGGCAAGTGATGGCTTAGTAGCCCAAGGAGAAAGGCACATTCAAATTTATAAGGCTAATTTCTATATGAGGTAAGAGAATGTCTGTATTTAAATTTTCTTATTATAGTAAAAAATTCAATTTCTTACTAAATAACCGCCTACTCCAATAAAGGATTTGGGCACTACAAACAAGATTTTCTTGTCTATGTCAGCTGAAACTGAATGCCAGAGATGTTATACAACATTTTTCTTGTGCCAGTGCTTCTAAAATGCTGATATCCTTCGTGATGTTTGTCATACAATATTGTGTACTATTAGATTAGGAACGTTTCTCAAGAGTTCCTGCAACCAAGGTGCTCTGTAAAAAATGCTACTTCAATTCAAGGAGATATGAGGTTAATATATAAATATGGAAATAAATGTAGATGATATGATAAAGACATGTTTCTTTCACTTTTCCAGCACGTTACGCAGGATGCCAGCCAGGTACACGTGTGTGAAGCTCCTCCACATTTATGTTGGTCTCTGCATCATATAAGCAGAGAACTCCGACCTTCCAGTCCCTCTATAGAAAAGATGCCATGATCCAGAATTACCTCACGAAAAATGACGTATATCTGCCATTAGTTGGGTCAATTCAATATTACTTAATTATCTACACAATGGCTTGACATTTCAGGATAAGAAATACAGAAAAATATTAAAATAAACCTTTAAGAAATCACGTATTCAGCACTTTGTAATTAACACACACACATGCTTACAATACATGAATCCTGTTGAAAACACCATTCCTGAAGAAGAGCTCCAAAAAAGACCAGGTCCAAAAACTTTACTATTATGCAGTACTCATTTTGAAATATAAAAGTGGTAATGCTTGCCAGCGGTAGCATAGGATACAGTGTTGCAGGTGAAGGGAGAGGGGCTGAGTGAGCAGGACCAGCACCAGCTCCTCATCTCCAACCACAGCGCTCCAAGAGCTGCATGGAGAGACACGCAGCCACAATGCCTTCGCAACTGCATGCGTCATGAGCACTGTTTTAAGGTTAGGACTATTTTAAGGAGATGGCCCACTTCAGTGCATACTTAAGCATTTTGGAAACTAGATGAGAGGAAGTGAAACAAGCTCCTCTGAGCTGGTTCTCTGACTTTACTCTATGTTCTCTAGAGACAAATGAATGTGACTTATTGTAAAAGCTTGCTCCACTCTCCAACTCTGACCTATTAAAAAAAATTAAAAATCTAACTGTGGTACAACTTCCAAAGTGTTGTGGTGCCAAAGCCCTGGGACTAAAATGTGCGTTGCCTAGAAACAACCTATGTTTCCAATTCCCTGCAAGAAAAAAAATCCTGCAGTTTGAAACTAGAAGAGCTGAGAATAGATAAGAAAGAAGAGTCTTGTGGGGAAAAGAGATTACAAAAAAGAATAAAAATTAAAAAGCCAGAATTTCCTGTATTAGGTTAATTCAAAGCAGGACAATTCTTCTCACATGAAAACCATCAAACTCTGACCTCTCATTACAAAAGGTAGTAAATAAATGTAACAGACCAGCCAACATCTGATGGCAGTTAAACAGGTTGGTATAACTACAGCACTGTGTGGCAAAAGTACCGAATTTAAACAAAATTCTGCAGTGCTTTCTAGTGCAAGAACAAGGGGAAGCTTCCTGAACTGCTTGCAAGGCAGAGCTTGCAATTTCTATGTATCGTACAGGTGGTTCACACTGCTCTGATCATTACAAAACTTGGAAGCTACCAAATAGAAACAAGCACTTCTGTATGCAGACAATGAAATACTGAGTGTGCATTCACATAAGAAAGGATGGCAACAGAGGGTCAGGAGCAGATTTGTAATGGTTAAAGGAATTTCTGCTTCATTTCACTAAGATCCATAATCCTTCCTCCTCCATTCTCAGAAGCAGCTACTGAAGTATATTGTCCTTAACAGGATTTTGCATATCATCCTGCAGGATTCCATGGGGATACACTTGATTCCCTGAGCTAATACTGTCAGGTATTTTCTCTCAAAAGAAACTCAGTAGTTACGAAGAAATTAAACAGAAAGTTGCACAAAGGTTATTCTGTCACACTCATGCCAAGTTGTTCTTCGCTTCTTAAGTCACTCTTTCTCTTCACCTCAAATGCAGCCAATTTGTTCACAAACAAAATTCTTGTGAGGATCTGTTGCTGAGCACACAAGTAATATACAACCTCATTTCCCTAGCACAATGAGAACAGGAATTTCACCTTTCAAAAGTCATGTACCAGGGGGTTCTGCCTGCCCGGTAACACAAAATTACTTCAACTCCCACATGCATTTAATCTTCAGAGCAGCGTCACAAAATCCTGTTGCCATTACTCATATAGGTTTTTTTTAGATGTAAATTTCTTTAAAGAAATACACTGCCATCCATCTTTTTTGAAGGTGCAATCAGCATTCAGGTTTCCAGCTAAAATAACCCTTTTGCTTTCACGTGCATCAGTTTTTATCTCCCTCTAAAAACCCATTTTGAGCTCTTCAGCCTATTTTATGTTTCCTATGTTTTTTCTCTTATATCTGAATAGCCTAAGGAACAAACATTTCACACAGAAAACACTGTTCTCATTCCTGTTTTCCCTACCCTTTGATTTTCATGTGAATCTCTATCCCAGATTCCAAATTTCAAAAACCCCCTGGTTTACAGAAAATTCTTTCAATATAACAATTCTATGGCAATTTTAAGCTACTTGTCCTCCCTTTCTATATTTTGTTGCTTTCTTGATTGTGTTGTTTTAGGCACAAGAGCTTTTTGAACTTTTCAGCTTTAATTATGTTTACCCTCAAAATGTTACCCCTACAATATCTGCCTTGCAGGCAACGCTCCACCTATCAAACATCAACCATAAGAAGAAAAAAATAACCTTTACTAAGTGCATGAAAAGTATACGTCCTGTACACCTATTTCAAAAGCTGGATTCAGGCCTTTAAAAATTAAAACGAAGGTAAATGCAATAAAAATGTGTTGCCCTAGATAGGAAGGAAGAAGGCGTGGTAGAAGTTGACATAGTTGTTATGTGTGCCATCAGAAAAGGGAAAAGTACACATTAATGCTAGATAGCAAATGCGTTCTTTTACCCTCAGAATTGTTTGGACTTCTAGAAGTTTCCCCATTCTGTATTAAGATGAGAAGTGAGTCAACAGAATACATGAAACACATATAGGAAAAGAGATCTAACTAGGCATTCATCAAGGACATAGGTGGCCCAAGTTCCCCAAACTATTGATGCAGACAAGAAAAATTAAGGTGGTCTGATTGTCTAGCAACACTTTGCTTCCTATTGTTTTGTCCCTCTCAGACCTACAAAACCTTCCTGTCAAAAGCTATGTCTGCCTTTTGTAATTAAAAAAAATAGCCAAAGAGGACTCCTAGACAGATCTAGCCCACACTATATACTAGCCCACACTATACTATATACCACACTATATACTATATCTAGCCCACACCAGTATACTGGAAGGAGTCAAAGGCAACATGTCAGTATTTCATTGCAGATAAACAATAATCTGCAGCTCTCAGACCTTCTTCTTTGGTGGCTCAAATAGGACAGATTCTACAGCATTACAGGGAAGAAGAGATTACCTAAGTTTCCAAGCTGATAAAAGCCTCACACACCAACAAGCCCTGCACAGCCCGATGAAGCAGGAAATAGAAATCTGTATTCTTACGCACAAAAAATGGATACTTGGAATGTCACACACTCTGGCACAAAACATACAATGCCTTATTGTTTTTTGAGTAAAAGGAAACATTACAAGACAATTACAACTTTCCTCTCTCTCTCTGCCTTTGTAAAGACATTCATTTGTTTCTAAAAAAAGTGGGTGTGGTCAGAACAGACTGGCTGCCCTTACTGGATGGCAAGCCGCATCACTCAGAATGAGGGCTTCCTTCTAGATTTCTTAAAGAGATAGCTTCCTCTACAGTCACTGCTCAAATATTCTCCAGAAGCTGATACTCCTGTGAGATTACACAAGACCAGAAATCACTGATTATGAAATACTAACATGAATATCTTGAGTTTTAGAGAATTAAAACATGTTGGCCAAGGAGCTAACGATACACCACCTGATCTTTCTCCTCTCATAATCTGGGGACTGGAAAGATTAGGCAGGTAACTACATCACCCCTGAAGACTACAGATTGAGAAGGAAAAGAATGCAACAAGAATCCTGGGGCAAGGCTCCACCTCAGGCAGAAACTGAAGTTTCTGCAACTAGCTGTTGCTGCAAAAAAACACATATTAACGGTTGGTCCTACTCCTGGAAAACATTTTATATAAAGACACCAGTCAGGTTCTGGAGAGAGACAAGCAGTCTTTTTAGGCATTCATCAGCTCCAAGTATTACATAACGAAGCATGAAACTTGGTAACAGATGGACCTGTTCCAGAGCTAGAAATTTTCTTGGCAATAGGCTTGGAGTGGGGAAAGGAAACAATTTCCTCTGACATTCTCCATGTAGAAGAGAAGAGGCTGGTTTTATTTGCAACATCAGCTTTTCAGTCTTCAGAAGGATTTGCTCCAAGTTGCATGCAATTATGTCTTCTCACAGATCCACAATTCCTAGGGAAGACTAGATATGCTTTTCAACTAAAAGGAATGCATCAATCACTACCTGCTTGGCATTTCTTAGTAGCAGAGTCTTAAGCTTTCAGGCTCACAGGAGTGCCTGACTATAGCACGAAACTTTACCAACATGGAAGTTATGTGGATAGAGGTACCACCTGAGTTCTTAGGGACACACATTCTCAGATCCACAAAAATAAAGTATAATCCTGGCAGCCCCAGAAAGACATTCTTAACAGCCTTTCCGCAGAAAATGAGTAAATGCCTACTAGATGGTGTTTGCCAAAAGACACTGGACTAAAGTGCAGGCATGCCCAGGGCAAAATTAATGTAGACAATCAGTCATATAAGAGTTCTTCATAACTCGTCTTGCCCAGTCTTACAGCTGGCTCATAACAACAAGACTATGTCCCACAATAATTTATCCATGTGTTACACTGGAAGATTATTAAAGAGCCAGCTCAGATCATATTCTGTTACTCCTTCTCAGTCCCCCACTTCCAGAAGGGTACAAAGAATGAGAACAAGATGAGGAGTAGGAGTTAACTAACAGAGGCAGAAAAACAGAATCAGCTCAGAGAAATGTAAATTATTCAGAGGTATAATGCTTATTTGCCTTGTTTCTTGTCTTTAGCCAAATGTCTTGACACTGTCTTCAGGCATCTTCTTTTCCTATATATCTGATTGCAAAGAAGGTTCGGGAAGGGAAGGTTCGGGAAGGTTCGGGAAGGGAAGGTTCGGGAAGGTTCGGGAAGGGAAGGGAAGGTTCGGGAAGGGAAGGTTCGGGAAGGGAAGGTTCGGGAAGGTTCGGGAAGG
>VZTD01004425.1:238387-268542 GCA_013397725.1 Rhagologus leucostigma
GGGAAGGGAAGGGAAGGGAAGGGAAGGGAAGGGAAGGGAAGGGCCCACAATTGTAGAAAATCACAAAGCCCTGTGTGCAAACTGGTGTGCCTGAGCCTTAATCTCGCTCACTCCTTCTCTGCAGTGTCTGCACTGCACCCTTGTCCCTCTGCTACTGAAGTCTTCTCATGGGAACTCTGTCCTCCCTGCTCTCATAACTTCATCTTGAGTCTCACAGCAAAATGGCAGTATTGCTCCTCCACCATCCTCCCCCAAAAATGATGCTCTTCTCCTGTGAGAATGATGCGTGCAGGCAGATAGGCCAAGTCCATATATTGCAGATAATTTCTGAAGATGAGAAATATTGTACATCACATGGTTACATCAGCAGCAAGGTCTCCTCTCTCCACATTCCTTTCTGGAATGAAATGGTGTCCTGTGTTTTTATGACAACAAGTAAAACAACTATTCAGAACTTTTAAAATGTACCATATTTTTCCTTCACACAGAAGTTACATGTTATAGAAGTAATCTGATAAATATTTTAACTTCATCATGAATGTATCACACTTCAAAAGTCACCTAGCTAAAAGATAGGTTTAACTTTCACTGTCACTTTTCTATAACCAATTCCTCAACCATGCTGAGTTCCATACCTACTTTTTTTCTCACTTGTAATCACAACCAGAAAGTCATCTCCACAGCTGATTTCTCCATAGTTCCACGTAGTATGAAGTTAGTACAATTTGCCCTGCCAAAATCCTAAATAACCTCCAAACTAAAATTAGCTAGATGACCTAGGCAGATTTTCAGGGATTTGCAGTTCACACAGTGTCACCAATTTAACAGCTGTAATAAAGCGTCTGATTAGATTCTTTATAAAGAATGCAGACAATAAAAAATAAAAAAATCAAATTCAAGTAATCAAATTCTCTGAAAATATATACCTTGTCTCCTGATTTTGGCAATTTGCCATGTGCAAGATTTTACGTAACTCCACTCTTCTCTCTCTACCAAGAGAGGTAAGAGTCACTGGTGACCTTGTATTTCATTTCTGAAAGTATATTTAATTTGAGATATTTGAAGACTTTCTTATGAATATACAAAAATGATACACATGATGTAAGACACTCTGAGCATAACCTTGATCCCATCTTTGTGTACAAGCCTCCTTGCCAGTCCCTCAGACATTTTCAGTTACATTTTAACTTTCTGAATCAAGAGATTATCAAATTTGTTCCACTAAAACCACCTGATACCTAACACTATACAGAAAAACTTCACAACCTTCTGTGAATTTGGAATGCAGTTTCCACATGATGGTATACACACATTTACATTTTAATAAATTTTTAATAAGTTTAAGTAATATAAAGACAGATAGACAGATAGATAGATAAACAGATAGCTAATTTAGTAACAATAACAGTGGAATTAAGCCACTATAGTTACATGCAAGAAAAACCAGGGAATCCGTGGCGAAGACGGCAGACACATTTTGGTTTTAAGAGACACATACCATTCAAAGCAGTGACTGAAAAATGAGATAACCTTAAACTTTAACTTACAGAACATTTATCAAACCTGTCTTAAATTCAAAATATTTAATTGCTAAGAATATAAAGACACCTTTTGTGCTTTAGAATATGGGGGGCAATAAGTTTACCACTGTATCTGATTCCATAGAGTACTGCCTTTTGGAGATTTGGGAACCACAAACAGCCCAGCCCATTAGGAAAACAAGGGTATTATGCTTAACAGAGCTAAGTAATGGCACTCAGGCATCATGATCAAAAGTGCAAATGCTTATCTCAAAGTCATCTTAAAAGACCTTCAAAAAGGGTACAGAGACCAAAGGTTCAAAAAGCTAGTAATGCCTTATAAGAACACAGTCTGAACCAGTGATAATCTGACAGATGCTGTCAGTCTCCTTTCAGATGATCACCCAGGTGATAAGCAATTAAGGTCTTACCTGTGATTTCTCTATTTTTACTGTAAGTGAAAGCCTTTTGTTCAACACTACTGCGTTCAAAAATTTTTAAGTCTCAAAAGCAGACAAAGCCCAAATTTGATAAGGCAATCAGACCACACATACAGTTATCACAAGTAATGGGCTTCATTTTCACTCTGCACAAATTCAGCCTATTGAGGTGGTTGAATGAATGAAATGTTGATTTCAGAATGTGATTATAATCAAAATTATTTATCCATTTTATTAAGCACAATTAATTAAAAATAATAATTTCATGCACTTTTTTTGAATTTTCATTTAAAATATTTGGCTGTATTGACAAGAAGATAGTTTTTGTTGCAACACAGGTCCTGAAACAACAGGTCTGACAGCCTATTGTTAGGCAAGTCTTAGCATAGGCTGATCCAAAATATCCAAGTTCCAAGTAATTTGAAATCAGTATACAAAAAGATACCATGAAGTTACATGGAGGTGAAAACACAGCCAAGAAGGTACTGTATACTAATCACACCTATGCTGGGAATTTACTGAGTCAACATTTAAAATAAGCTTTTTAAAATTTATTTATTTATCCTTCATTCATTTTCATTTATTTATTACTTTTATATATTTTTATTAATTTTAATACTGGCAAATGTGGAACAAACCAAATTTAAACAAGAATGAAGAAAATCTTTAATACTATGGATTTTGGTAGCTTACTGAGACAGAATACTCTCAATTTAAAGGGCTTACAAAAACATAGTGTAAAGAAAGTATTTACATTATGAACAATAGAAGCAAAAAAAGTCAGAAGGGAAGCTGTGAGAGGCTGTATTTTAGGAGCACACCTATCTGTCGCAGTCATCTTTCACTATTGCCGTGGTTCACAAGCTTCAGTTTCCTCCGCAAGCAAGTTGTGTAAATACCAGAGGTACTGGATATTTGAACTGCTTCACTTTCAAACACTTTGCCTTGTTTGGCTTGGCAAAAGAGTAACTGCTCTTAAAGGTGCTGTTTCACTGGCTAGCACACAGCGCGAGCACAGCAGCAGACAGCAAGCTGAGCAGTGTGACAAAGAGCACCCCATACACTTCTGTAAAACCTGTCACTGAAAAGCTTTAGAAAGGCTAAAAACAGGACTTCACCTGCCAGCAATGGCATGATTTGAGTAAGTTTTTGCAGGAGGAATCTCCTCCCAATTACACTGCAGCACAGCACAGCAAGTAGGATGTGAACTTGTGAACATCCTACTCCTTTAAAGCTGTTTCCAGACACTGGCCAAGCATTTCTAGGCTCTGCTGAACCTTGTTTCCAGCTAGAAAAGCTGGCAAGAATGCTTCATGCTTCAGGACTTCCTAATTACTGCTTTCCCTTAGATGTAAGCGAACCACTGTCTCCATTGCTGCTACTTTACTTATAAACAGATAGCTCTGTACCACATTCCGTGGTTCTCGCATATTGAAAGGCATGTGACTTAATCCATGTAGCTCCACTGCTCTCCAGAATAGGCTGTCTGTCTATGTACTTGGCTCCTTCCCTGCTCCAATTACAAGCTGCCTGCTAACCCCACTGCAGGATGAGACAACCTGACCACAACCAATTACCTCCTATTTGCTGGAAGAGCTGGAGAAAAGAAAGCAGCTGCAGTCAAGAAATTGAAACACAGCCAGGCATCAACTCCAGCACAAGGTCACCAAAGAAAAGCACACTAAACCATATGGCAATTTTAAAGTGGCAAATTACTCATCTCACAAAGTGCCTGACACCTCAAGATTACAAGAACAATTCACCCTTTGAATACAACTGCTGCAGGGTATATGACTGCTGGGCTAGTTCAGCTGTAAAGGCATTTATTAGTGTTGCAATACTTGATAATACCACTATACTTTTGGACGTGGTATTAGAAGATGCTAAGAAGATGCATGGTATTAGAAAAGCATGCTTTTTGACATTCTAATTAGAAGACTAGAAATGGTATCAATTGCTGTGATGAGAATTCTGACTTTATTTCTGATGACAGCTGTGTTTTAACCTGGTTTGCAAACACTACCAAACCATAGCAGGCTAAGTTCCCCACAGTAGTAATATAGTAAATAAAAAGATAGATGAAACAGTTATTTTATTCTTAATTAAATTTCAAAATAAATTATAGCATTCGACAGGAGAGTAAAACTTGTACTTTTACAAACTAGACTTTAAAAAAAAAAACTCTAGATGCACTTAAGCATTTTCAAATTCTTACACTGTTCTGTGACGAACTCTCCAGGTTTTCATGAATGTTCATGGAAAACTAGTTTCAAGAAAACAGGAATTAAATTTTGCTTTCCTGCCAGCAACCAAGAGTTTTACAGAAATCACTTCAGCCTCAAAACCCAAAGAACTTTCAGGAAAGTTAATGTTATTTCAATAAAAATGAATTCTAACGTAAAACATCACCGACTATATTCAGAATACAATACAAAAGGTCTTCTTTTTCATCCTATTCCACAGTGCTCCTCTTTCCACTTTTTCTCATTTTCAAACTTTCGCCTCCCCCTCAGGAACATCTGTGCAGTCTCTCTGTCTGCAAATATATGTGTTATTCAAAAACACGACTATGAGGAAGGTTAATGGTCTCTACTCTAGTGCTTGATCCTTCCATTCAAAATTATTTGTGTCTCTTCCTTTCTCCTTTTTATCATCCAGCAGAAATTGTTTCCCACAAGATTCTAAGGAGCTTAAGTTTGACTGTGTATGTACCAAATACCAATACAAATCATCTGTTATCCAATGAATGTGCAATTCATATTTTGCATATTAATATTTTTGTTTAATTTCATTTATATTTTTATCAATGCACATCAACTGAAGTGGCTGTAATTATTTGTCTATATGGAGATCATTAGGTATTGTGGAGTTTACTACAATGAACAGCTTGTGTAAAAATTAGCCTGAATGAGAAGCTGAGAAATTATACATGAAAAAGTATTCTCACTGTCAACCCCACATGAATTTCTTAAGAGGCAAACATTTAAAAAAATAAATCAAAAATTTCAAGACCCATTAAAGAGGCTCTCCATTCTTTCATCATAGGGATTCTCCACTGTTTTTGTGTTGCCTGGAGTTTTTTTAAAGTAACAGAAATACAGTAAGAGGGTCAGAAACCACCAATTGTAGTTTAAAAAAATATATCCGTATTTGGAACTTCACAAAAACACACATGTACACACAAAATCACTGATACTACATTTAAAGCATCTAAGTTAGACTCTCCAGTTACAGTCAACCAGTTAAATATATATCAACTTATATATAAATACTTACAGTAACATAATTGCAACTCTCTACAGCATGACAACTGGTCCCTGACAAAGTTGAGTATATGTATAGTACTGAACTTCCTGGGCTCCTTCGAAAAATAACATTTTCAAACCAAGCTGTCTTGTTAATAGGAAAATTATGGTGGTGAAAATGAAGATTTTTTCATATATATCAGCATTTTCACATAATTGGAATCTTTAGTCTGTACTTATTATACCAGACATATGAATACCTACCCTGCATTGTTACTGACTGCTGTTATTCCCTTTACTCCAGTCTTCAGTAAACCCCCAATGAGGTTTTCAGGAATCCCACACAATCCAAAACCTACATAAAATAAAAGAAAATTGACTATGTAACAAGTGTTTGAAAGAACATAGATTGTTCAGAAGTTTGGGAATTAAAAATCTTTTTTGAGTAGAACAAGCTCATTAGTCAACTAAATAAATCAACATTTCTGGAAAGAGTTGCCCCCTAGTACCGGAATCTCCCACTCACCAGATGCTTCCCAGCTTGGATGAAAGCTGTTTACCCATCAGAGTGGGCCTTTGGGGAAGCACTCCTGGGCCTTGGCTCTTCTCATGTGTGTCCTCAACCCTGCACTCATTATTCCTCCTTCTCTTTCTACCCACTTAACCTTGTTATCTTTGCTGCACATCCCATACACCTTAGCATGTAATTAGGTGATAAAAATCTGGGAGTCTGAACACCTGTAGGAAGATATCTAACTGGAATCATAGTAATCTAGATCTCCACTGAGGCACAAGTGCCTCACACTCCCACCTATTACGCGAGAATACAGTACACCTAAAATGAAATACCATGTCACACTACAAGCACTACTTTTTCACAGAATCACAGAATCAATTAGGTTCTAAAAGACCCCTGAGATCAAGGCCAACCTATCTTGGCCTCAAATCTTCTTTTCTTCAAGCAATAGTAACAATAAAAACAAACAAACAAAAACCCAAAATTCCTGCAGAAGGAATTTTGCCTCATTACGTATCTCCATTGAAGTTTCCCGTGTTTTACAGTTCATTACTTCTGCAATATTAAAACAACCTAATAAATAGATAAATCACTTTTTTTTTTAATGCAGATTGAACAGCATGAATTGTTGAAAGCATCTACAATATCCAAAAGCTCAAGTCACAGTGAAAGTTAGTATGACAACTTCTTCTGGAAATGCCTCACATAAGCATTAAGTGTAACATAGGTAAGTATTATCTTCACTTCCTAACACAGACACAGGTGAGGCAATTTGTTCAAGGTCACAGAGACCCAGAGACAAGGCAGACAAAGGTTACAGAGACTGCTAACATAAAATAAGCAAACGAAATTGTATTTATTCACCATGTGAAATAACAATGTTATCTTGAAAATTCCCAAGCTCATTTTCTGAATTCAAAAAAATAAGAGTCCAATTTTTGCTAGTGGGGGAAAAAAACTATTTATTTTTCCGAGGCTTTTTCCCCTATGACACAATCTGGATTTTCTTACTGAAAGAGTATGCCCCTCACAAGCAGAGTAGGAAACCACTTGTTTAAAAAAACATGCAATTCCATGGATTCTCAAATTAGTTAACAGTAAAAGAAACAAGGTAAATGAGTAAAAAGTATCTTATTAACATAACATGATTGCATCCGTAAAGAATTTAAATATTTACCACCAACAAGTATAGTTGCCCCATTGGGTATATCTTTTACAGCTTCAACAGGATCAGTGTAAAATTTGGTGTTGCGATGACAGCTGGTAGAAAAATAGCATCCACAAATCTGCAACAACAATAAAAGAAACAAGTGAATGAACAAAAGGCATTATACAGTAGCTCTGTAATGAAGACCATGTCTCTGGCTAGATGGGGGGGGAAAAGAGATAAAAAAAGATATCGCTACTGTAAATACTAGGCAGAGGAGGAAGGGGGAGCCAGGGGGAGGAGGGAGGGAAGTACGGTGCAGGTCTCCAAAACAAGAGAATTTCATCCTGAATTACTGACAAATTGTGGCTTTCTGAGAACGGATTTACAAATGCAATTCCTCAGCACAAGCTGGAGCCATCCACAGACTTCTTAAACCTATTTATTGCTACATGAGCTTCAAAGACATCCAGATACTAAACATAAACAGAAACTGCTGAAAAAGAGACAACACCACCACAAAATTTGAGTGACAGCCAAGGAACAATAGGAAGGACAGCACTGTACTGGCAGTATGGTAAGCAGGGACACCCTTCCACAGAGCGAACCCTCCCCCAGCTTCCTCGTGCAGTCTTAGAGCTCCTCATGTTGTTGAAGAACAGCCCAGAACCAAGAAGACTCCAAGAAATACATGAAATATGGAGGACAAGAGGGAAATCAAAACAAATCCCACCCCCAAACCTGGACCTCACAGTGCAAAGCCATTACACAGTAGTCATCACAACTTATGCATGTACCATTATGTCCTTAGGTCACAGTTACCTTTTTTCTCTTTAAGTATTTACCACTAATAATTAATGCATTAATACTACTCAAACATTTGTTCAGGCACCAGAAGAAAAATTGACACTTAAATCACTATGTTGAAACAGTCTCAGTAAATTCAAAAAATCTGGAAACTAAAGTACTACCTACTGGTGTACTACCTACTGGTGTTTCAACTTCTAGCTTTATAGCAAAAGTTAAAAAATTTATATTGTGAAAGAGGGAGAAAAATTAATAAATAAGCAAGGTAATCTACACATTTCAAAAACAATAGTCCAATTCTTCCCTGAAGAGTTACCTTAAGAGTTACCTACAGTTACCACCAGGGTAACATTTTTTGGCTCAGTTTCAATATTACACAGCCCGTCCTCTTTAAAAAATTAAAGCTGCAAGAGTTTATACTGACTATTAAGGAAACCTTTCTGAACGGAAGCTTACTTCCTTCCCAGTGGAAACACTGATGTTCCTCTGCTTTGATGGGCTCAATAAAAAGTCAGTATGTGGGTCATAAGAAACAATGTTGTGTGAGAAAAACTACAACAGCCTTCTGCATGCCAAATTACACCATGAATGTTTTGCCACTGATCCATGGTATTCAAAAAGTCACGGAGTCAGGTGCAGTCCCTTGAGACTTCCCTGAGGGAAACACTGTGCCCATCTTTAAAAAGGGTAAAAAGGAGGACCCCAGGAACTACCAACCTGTCAGCCTCACCTCTGTGCCTGGGAAGATCATGGAACAGATCTTCCCAGAAGCTGTGCTAAGGCACATGGAAGACAGGGAGGTGATTCAGGACAGCCAGCACAGCTTCACTGAGGGCAAGTCCTGCCTGACCAACCTAGTGACCCTCTGTGGGGGAGTAACCACATCAGTGGACAAAGGAAGGGCTACGGATTCATCTGTACTTCTGTAAAGTCTTTGACAGGGTTCCCCACAACATCTTTGTCTAATTTGGAGAAAGATGGATTTGATTGCATGGATTTGGTGGATGAGGAATTGGTTGCAGGGCCACATCCAGAGAGGAGTGGCCAATGGCTCAGAGTACTGATGGGGATTGGTGATGCATGGTGTCCCTCAGGGGTTGGTATTGGGACCACGACTGTTTAATATCATCATCAACGACAAAGAGAGATCAAGTACACCCTCAGCCAGTTTGTAGGTGACATTAAGCTAACCAGTGCAGCTGACACCCTGAGGAATGGGATGCCATCCAGAAGGACCTGGACAAGCTCAAGAAGTTGGCCCATGGGAATCTTATAGGGTTCCACAAGGCCAAATGCAAGGTGCTCCACCTGCATCAGGGAAATCCCAGGCCTGAGTACAGACTGGGAGAAGAACTCATTGACTCATTGGTGCTGCTGGTGGGTGAGAGGCTGGACACGAACCAGATATGAGCACTCACAGCCCAGAGAGCCAAATGTGTCCTGGGCTGCATCCAGGGCATTGTGGGCAGCAGGGGACGGAGAGGATTCTGCCCCTCTGCTGTGCCCTGGTGAGACCCATCTGGAGCACTGCATCCAGCTCTGGGGTCCTCTGAACAGGAAAGACATGGACCTGTCAGAGCAGGTACAGACGAGTGTTAAGTGCTGGCAGCCTTGGGAATCACAGTACAACAGGGCTGCAAGAAAGCTCAAGGGCCAGGGCTGGAGGGAGGCCAAGCCCCTGCTGTGTCCCTGTACCCACGCAGAGGAAAATATTCAAAGGCCACGTGGAACCTTTCCTTTAATCTTCCCTACTGTGTGCAACAGTGGTGAACAGAGCAGCATGTGTTACACAAGCATGCGTTTGCAGGTTGGATGTCTCTAATGAGTGTATCTGCCCTTCTATCCTAAATACGTTCCTCTCAGTCCCTTTCATACCCACTTCGTCGTTTGAGAGCAATGGGCTTTCAGGTACCTGAGGCACCAGGGATCACCTATGCTTCCCTGCACACCGAGGCACCAAGCTAAGACCTCAGGAACTGGCAGCAGTTCTGGCAGGTTTAAGAAAGTAACATGGGGACAAATGAGCTCCTAGAATAATCAACAGAATTAAATTATCTGGAAAAGCAAAAATATGACTTGGTAAAACAAAACCCAAAAGTGCTAAGATTTGTATATAAGGATATCAGAAGTAGTAAACACAGGCATAAGAAGGTGAGCTTTCTCAACTAAAATAAATTAAGAAAAGCCACAGAGACCGTTCTGGCTGAAAAGACAAAAAAATGACTTTGCTACGGTTACATGTGGGCTGGAAACCATTAAATCTGCGAGGTTTGGCAGAAGCTTCCCACAGGAAGGGCAAAGCAAGCGAGCGAGGGAGCTGCACGGCTGCACAGCACACGTTTATGGATAGCAGTAGATGGCGGGGCTGCCAGCGAGCTGCGCACACCTGCTCCCCACCTCCGGGCGAGGAGGCGGTGAGAGCAACATCGGAACTGGAACCGTGCTGCCTTCTGAAATTACGGGTAACTAAATTTAAAAAATAAAAAATAAAAAAAAAAATTAAATATAAAAACAAGACCAAAAAAACCTCAAAGCCAACCCTCCGTGCCAGCCTCTCAAGGTCACCGCATCCTCACCCGCCGCCGGGCCCGGGCCTGCGGCGGGGCCGCGCTTCTGCCCTCCCTCCTCGTCCCCACCGCCCGCGGGCCAACCCTCGAGAACTAAGCCATCGCTTCCCCGCGGGGCGGGAAGAGCCTTCCCCGGGGCAGCAGGGCGGCCCCCACCCCGGGGTTCGGCCGGCCACCCCGGAGCTCGGCCACCCGCCGCGACACAAACCGATCCCGGCGCGGGCGGCCGCGAGCGGGGTACCCGCCAAGGATCCCCCGGCGGGCAGGGCGAGGCGGAGGGCCTCGGACCCGCCTTCCCCGCCGCCCCTCGCCCTTACCTCAGCCCTGCGCGCGGCGGGGAGGAGGATGCGGCGGCCGAGGGGCGGCAGGAGGAATTTGAACGCCGCCATCTTCGCGCTGCGCGGGTCTCGGGGAGCAGCGGAGTCNTGGGGGAGTAACCACATCAGTGGACAAAGGAAGGGCTACGGATTCATCTGTACTTCTGTAAAGTCTTTGACAGGGTTCCCCACAACATCTTTGTCTAATTTGGAGAAAGATGGATTTGATTGCATGGATTTGGTGGATGAGGAATTGGTTGGAGGGCCACATCCAGAGAGGAGTGGCCAATGGCTCAGAGTACTGATGGGTATTGGTGATGCATGGTGTCCCTCAGGGGGTGGTATTGGGACCAAGACTGTTTAATCTCATCANGACTGTTTAATATCATCATCAACGACAAAGAGAGATCAAGTACACCCTCAGCCAGTTTGTAGGTGACATTAAGCTAACCAGTGCAGCTGACACCCTGAGGAATGGGATGCCATCCAGAAGGACCTGGACAAGCTCAAGAAGTTGGCCCATGGGAATCTTATAGGGTTCCACAAGGCCAAATGCAAGGTGCTCCACCTGCATCAGGGAAATCCCAGGCCTGAGTACAGACTGGGAGAAGAACTCATTGACTCATTGGTGCTGCTGGTGGGTGAGAGGCTGGACACGAACCAGATATGAGCACTCACAGCCCAGAGAGCCAAATGTGTCCTGGGCTGCATCCAGGGCATTGTGGGCAGCAGGGGACGGAGAGGATTCTGCCCCTCTGCTGTGCCCTGGTGAGACCCATCTGGAGCACTGCATCCAGCTCTGGGGTCCTCTGAACAGGAAAGACATGGACCTGTCAGAGCAGGTACAGACGAGTGTTAAGTGCTGGCAGCCTTGGGAATCACAGTACAACAGGGCTGCAAGAAAGCTCAAGGGCCAGGGCTGGAGGGAGGCCAAGCCCCTGCTGTGTCCCTGTACCCACGCAGAGGAAAATATTCAAAGGCCACGTGGAACCTTTCCTTTAATCTTCCCTACTGTGTGCAACAGTGGTGAACAGAGCAGCATGTGTTACACAAGCATGCGTTTGCAGGTTGGATGTCTCTAATGAGTGTATCTGCCCTTCTATCCTAAATACGTTCCTCTCAGTCCCTTTCATACCCACTTCGTCGTTTGAGAGCAATGGGCTTTCAGGTACCTGAGGCACCAGGGATCACCTATGCTTCCCTGCACACCGAGGCACCAAGCTAAGACCTCAGGAACTGGCAGCAGTTCTGGCAGGTTTAAGAAAGTAACATGGGGACAAATGAGCTCCTAGAATAATCAACAGAATTAAATTATCTGGAAAAGCAAAAATATGACTTGGTAAAACAAAACCCAAAAGTGCTAAGATTTGTATATAAGGATATCAGAAGTAGTAAACACAGGCATAAGAAGGTGAGCTTTCTCAACTAAAATAAATTAAGAAAAGCCACAGAGACCGTTCTGGCTGAAAAGACAAAAAAATGACTTTGCTACGGTTACATGTGGGCTGGAAACCATTAAATCTGCGAGGTTTGGCAGAAGCTTCCCACAGGAAGGGCAAAGCAAGCGAGCGAGGGAGCTGCACGGCTGCACAGCACACGTTTATGGATAGCAGTAGATGGCGGGGCTGCCAGCGAGCTGCGCACACCTGCTCCCCACCTCCGGGCGAGGAGGCGGTGAGAGCAACATCGGAACTGGAACCGTGCTGCCTTCTGAAATTACGGGTAACTAAATTTAAAAAATAAAAAATAAAAAAAAAAATTAAATATAAAAACAAGACCAAAAAAACCTCAAAGCCAACCCTCCGTGCCAGCCTCTCAAGGTCACCGCATCCTCACCCGCCGCCGGGCCCGGGCCTGCGGCGGGGCCGCGCTTCTGCCCTCCCTCCTCGTCCCCACCGCCCGCGGGCCAACCCTCGAGAACTAAGCCATCGCTTCCCCGCGGGGCGGGAAGAGCCTTCCCCGGGGCAGCAGGGCGGCCCCCACCCCGGGGTTCGGCCGGCCACCCCGGAGCTCGGCCACCCGCCGCGACACAAACCGATCNAAGTCACGGAGTCAGGTGCAGTCCCTTGAGACTTCCCTGAGGGAAACACTGTGCCCATCTTTAAAAAGGGTAAAAAGGAGGACCCCAGGAACTACCAACCTGTCAGCCTCACCTCTGTGCCTGGGAAGATCATGGAACAGATCTTCCCAGAAGCTGTGCTAAGGCACATGGAAGACAGGGAGGTGATTCAGGACAGCCAGCACAGCTTCACTGAGGGCAAGTCCTGCCTGACCAACCTAGTGACCCTCTGTGGGGGAGTAACCACATCAGTGGACAAAGGAAGGGCTACGGATTCATCTGTACTTCTGTAAAGTCTTTGACAGGGTTCCCCACAACATCTTTGTCTAATTTGGAGAAAGATGGATTTGATTGCATGGATTTGGTGGATGAGGAATTGGTTGGAGGGCCACATCCAGAGAGGAGTGGCCAATGGCTCAGAGTACTGATGGGTATTGGTGATGCATGGTGTCCCTCAGGGGTTGGTATTGGGACCACGACTGTTTAATATCATCATCAACGACAAAGAGAGATCAAGTACACCCTCAGCCAGTTTGTAGGTGACATTAAGCTAACCAGTGCAGCTGACACCCTGAGGAATGGGATGCCATCCAGAAGGACCTGGACAAGCTCAAGAAGTTGGCCCATGGGAATCTTATAGGGTTCCACAAGGCCAAATGCAAGGTGCTCCACCTGCATCAGGGAAATCCCAGGCCTGAGTACAGACTGGGAGAAGAACTCATTGACTCATTGGTGCTGCTGGTGGGTGAGAGGCTGGACACGAACCAGATATGAGCACTCACAGCCCAGAGAGCCAAATGTGTCCTGGGCTGCATCCAGGGCATTGTGGGCAGCAGGGGACGGAGAGGATTCTGCCCCTCTGCTGTGCCCTGGTGAGACCCATCTGGAGCACTGCATCCAGCTCTGGGGTCCTCTGAACAGGAAAGACATGGACCTGTCAGAGCAGGTACAGACGAGTGTTAAGTGCTGGCAGCCTTGGGAATCACAGTACAACAGGGCTGCAAGAAAGCTCAAGGGCCAGGGCTGGAGGGAGGCCAAGCCCCTGCTGTGTCCCTGTACCCACGCAGAGGAAAATATTCAAAGGCCACGTGGAACCTTTCCTTTAATCTTCCCTACTGTGTGCAACAGTGGTGAACAGAGCAGCATGTGTTACACAAGCATGCGTTTGCAGGTTGGATGTCTCTAATGAGTGTATCTGCCCTTCTATCCTAAATACGTTCCTCTCAGTCCCTTTCATACCCACTTCGTCGTTTGAGAGCAATGGGCTTTCAGGTACCTGAGGCACCAGGGATCACCTATGCTTCCCTGCACACCGAGGCACCAAGCTAAGACCTCAGGAACTGGCAGCAGTTCTGGCAGGTTTAAGAAAGTAACATGGGGACAAATGAGCTCCTAGAATAATCAACAGAATTAAATTATCTGGAAAAGCAAAAATATGACTTGGTAAAACAAAACCCAAAAGTGCTAAGATTTGTATATAAGGATATCAGAAGTAGTAAACACAGGCATAAGAAGGTGAGCTTTCTCAACTAAAATAAATTAAGAAAAGCCACAGAGACCGTTCTGGCTGAAAAGACAAAAAAATGACTTTGCTACGGTTACATGTGGGCTGGAAACCATTAAATCTGCGAGGTTTGGCAGAAGCTTCCCACAGGAAGGGCAAAGCAAGCGAGCGAGGGAGCTGCACGGCTGCACAGCACACGTTTATGGATAGCAGTAGATGGCGGGGCTGCCAGCGAGCTGCGCACACCTGCTCCCCACCTCCGGGCGAGGAGGCGGTGAGAGCAACATCGGAACTGGAACCGTGCTGCCTTCTGAAATTACGGGTAACTAAATTTAAAAAATAAAAAATAAAAAAAAAAATTAAATATAAAAACAAGACCAAAAAAACCTCAAAGCCAACCCTCCGTGCCAGCCTCTCAAGGTCACCGCATCCTCACCCGCCGCCGGGCCCGGGCCTGCGGCGGGGCCGCGCTTCTGCCCTCCCTCCTCGTCCCCCCCGCCCGCGGGCCAACCCTCGAGAACTAAGCCATCGCTTCCCCGCGGGGCGGGAAGAGCCTTCCCCGGGGCAGCAGGGCGGCCCCCACCCCGGGGTTCGGCCGGCCACCCCGGAGCTCGGCCACCCGCCGCGACACAAACCGATCCCGGCGCGGGCGGCCGCGAGCGGGGTACCCGCCAAGGATCCCCCGGCGGGCAGGGCGAGGCGGAGGGCCTCGGACCCGCCTTCCCCGCCGCCCCTCGCCCTTACCTCAGCCCTGCGCGCGGCGGGGAGGAGGATGCGGCGGCCGAGGGGCGGCAGGAGGAATTTGAACGCCGCCATCTTCGCGCTGCGCGGGTCTCGGGGAGCAGCGGAGTCGCGGGGCCGGGGCGGCGGCGGCGGGAACCCAACGCCGGACGAGGGGAGTGTGAGCGGGGAGACGGCGGATCTCGCGGGCGGAGGGAGGGCGAGGGGCTTGGCCCTGACGTGCGCTGACGTCGATGCGCCCGAGGCGGGGCCGCCGACCGAAGCGGGCCGGAGGATTGAGCAGCTCGCGGCTCCCCTCGGCCCCCGGCCCCGTCCGGGCCCCGGGAGAGCTGTCCAGCCGCCCTGCGGCTGCCGAGCACAGGTAGCCCGTCCGGGCGCTGTCCCACGGGAAGGAGCAGCCCCCACTGATAGCTTCCACTGATACTCCGCTCCATCGTCAGCGGTTTTGTTCACAAAAACCATCAGAACCCGCGCAAAACCCAGGTGGGCAAAATGTATCAATCAGCAGCGCTTCAATGTTACAATCGCTTCAGAAAACAAGAGCTTTTCCTGTTTTCCTTTCCTTTTTCCTGTTTTCTTTTCCACGGTTTCCACAGATGGACAACTCAGATGTGCTATCTCAGCTGTTCCCTGTGAAGTTAAGGTGGCTTAAATTTCTGTGTTGTCACTTTGTGATCAAGGACTAGCATCACGGGAATTAAGGAAAGGGCAGAGGCTTTCAGTGGTTAACTTTGCAGTCAGGGTGACCCAGACTCCAGTAAGCACATGGTCTCCACAGAGTGCTGGGATGCTATGTTTGGGTGGGAAAATGTTACTAGAATAGATGTATACTTGTTGAAGCAGCAGCCACATGATGTCAACTGCTGGCCCTTGTGCTGCTGCTAGAAGGAAAATTCAAAGCATGCCTCTGCCATTATTTACACTTTCTAAAAATACCCCACATGATCAGCGCATGCCCTAACGATGCCCAATGCAACAGAACAATTCAGAGAAAAAATGCGAGAAGCTGTTTATAGGCAGGAAAAGAGAAATTCTCCTCACGCACATGACAGGAGGTCACACTTCTGGCAGGTCATGCTGACCCATGTCTTGTTTCCAGGCTGTTTCCAATGCAGCTGCCAGCCTCACTGTAATTTGCCATTGTGATAATCAACATGCAGAAGGATAAGTTACAAGGAAAACAAGGTCTTCAGAGTGTGCTGCTGGTCCACAAAGTGTTTTTGCACAACCTGACCGTTTTATTCAGAGCCTTGCTGGTGGTGGTCCGTGGCCTGTGGCATGCCACTTTCCTATAAAAGCATTTAAAAACGTGCTGGTTCC
This sequence comes from Rhagologus leucostigma, assembly GCA_013397725.1. Taxonomy (NCBI): domain Eukaryota; kingdom Metazoa; phylum Chordata; class Aves; order Passeriformes; genus Rhagologus; species Rhagologus leucostigma. The sequence continues at coordinate 254,572 of VZTD01004425.1, forward strand.
TGTACTTACAGTTCACGTAACAGGCAAACCTTGCGGATACCATTGAAGTGTGGTGGGGACACCTTCACTGTTGTGAAGGTTTTCAGTTGTTTTGGGGGGTTTTTTTTCTAGTTATTCACCATCTTTAGCTACTCAGTTAAGTCTGGGGCAGTTCCAAGTGAAAAAAGCTACAAATTCCAGGGGCATAATGAACTAAAACCAAAATAACAGCACAGTTTGTATTCTTCCAGGGCTAAGCAGAAAAGTTTCACAGGACTGCATTTCTGAACCTTGGTTCTACCTAAATTTCATATAAACAAGTAAATTCCTTAAGTCACATTTCCTTTCATGACAAAATTTTCCATAGAAAAACTTGTCTAAAGATAGTTTATTCTGTTCAGTTCAGTAAGTTATCTTCCTTTAAACCAACAATGTGCACTCTAGAACTTACCAAACAGTTCAGTGTTGAATATTTGTTATATATCCAGCTAGCATTTATTTTGCATGGAGTTTGCACTATTTGGGATTCCAGCAGCGTTCCTTCTTGCAGACTGAAGGAAGGGGGCTAACTGCATGCAGGTATAGTGCTATAGTGATGAGTATTAATACCTCCTTGGAACTTCTATTATGCAAAACTGGTTATTCCACTTATATAAATTAGTTTATGAGCTAAATTTTCCTTACCAGGTGCTACAGATTATGTAAAACTAATTTTTTTTTAAAAGTGCAAAGTTCACATGCTTTGGACTGCAAGCATTTTATTTTGGCTTAGAAAACCTCCGAACATAACTGAAAGAGTAGATAAAATAATTTGTTCTGGAGTAGCTTAGAAAGGACAGTAGATCATCAAATGCTTCTTTAAGATGTCTTAAAGAAAAGACAAGAAGACAACAAGAACTGCAACTAAGCACCCAATGCGAAACAAGTCTCTAAAATGATCAAGACTTTTTCAATATCTTATTTTGTTTAGTGAAGTAACTCACATGACCGCAGTAAATGTGAGTCAAAATACTTTCCAAATTCAACAGCGTTTACAAATGAGGAGAGTTTTGAGCCCTTGGTGCCCAAAACAAGTCAGCAGGTACACATTCTGGAGCTACCACAGGTTAATCATTATATACACTGTATAACACCAGCTTACTTATACTACTACCAAGCATATGATGTCAAAGTCAGCACACCAATACAGTAAAATAATATTGCCCAAAGAAGCCATCGAAGAGTTAACAGGTAGTTTGGAGATTTGAATTACCTGCACAGGGGGAAGAACCGGACTTCTGAGGTAAAGAACTTTGTTTCTAGATGATTTTTTTTTTCTTAAATTCATTTGTGCTTGACCTAGGCTTTAGGTAGATTTACCTTCCTCTCAGACCCACTGGAACTTGGCAGGAAAATTCAGTTAGTGAGGCATGAAAACCATATATGGAGCCACAGAGAAGGGAAAGCTCATTTAACTATGCAGCAACTAGAACACACAGACAACACCTAAACTTACCTTCAACATGTTAATAGCTCCCGGTTCTGAAAGAAGAGTTTGGTGTTTCAGTACTTTTGATTACTACTCAAAATACTAAAGTATTTTTTATATTATTCATTTAAGAGCACTTGCAACTCATCTTTGAAAAGTGCAATGAACCTGATTCCCTTGATATGGGATGGCAAGTCAAAGAAAATTGAAGCACTATTTCATGGCATCCTCATATACCTGTGACAATAGAGTGCTACAGGGAAAATGAACAAAGGGAGGATATAAAACTTAGGATACTGATCTAAAGGCATTAAATAATCATAAACATGATGAGAATATGAAAATACTTATGAGCTCTATGCAATACATTCAACAGTTTTAGGATCGACTCATAGCACTTGCGGGATATGTAAGTAACTAGGGGAAGACAAAAGGTCTGCTACCTGCATGACTAATGATCACAGTAGCAAGCCATGGAAACTTAAATTTTCAACTTATTAACAAGATTTCAGTGAAAGGAAGGTTATTACAATGAAAAATTAATATTTACAAGTCTTATTATAACTATACATGTCAAAAGTCAGCAGGGATTTGACAAATGAAAGTTCGAACATAATTAAATAAAAATACCAAAGGCAAAATTAAATTGGAAAACAAACAAGCAATAACAAAACCTCCTAAACCCTAAAAGCCATTTTCTAGATGGTTATGAAAACGCAAAGCAAATGAGAGAAGCACAGAGCCAAGGTCTTCGAAGGAAACAACACTTGGAACTGTTGAGGAATCTCTTTGCTAACTTTCCCTTGATAATCCTAATCTCAAGGTAAAGAGGGATACCAAATTATAAAAGGATAGTGAAGCTACATAATAAGGAAGAACCAACACCCCTTTGGCAAGAGAAGTTTTTTATCCCTGATAGACTTCTTGAGCAGATAATATTAAGTCCTCAAATATTTTTGTTACAGTGAATATTGTAGTAGAATACTAGAGCTCATCTAATTAAGATTTTTTTTTTAATTTAAAAATTTAAAATAAAACTAAAAAAAAAGAAACCAAACCAAACCAACAAAAAACGCCACTAACTGGATGAGGTTTGTGGAAAAAAAAATCTTAGGGGATTTTTTTTTTGTTGGTTTCATACTTGTCCAGTTTTCCTTATACCAGACTCATATTTTAGGTAGAATGCCCTATTTTCATATAAATTATGGAAAAGCTTCTATATCTTGTCAGACTATTATATCATTATTACAAGCTAAGACACACAACTATGAAGAACTTCTTAGAAGCCACAGAATATTTTATAGTTGGGCAAAATTTGAGAATTAAAGTTACCACAGCAAATTATTAACCTTGACAGAACTTGAGAAGTAGCCACTGAAATATCAGCAGTTAAATCAAGAGTTAAGTAGTTACTGCAATTTGGTAATCTTAAAAAAAATGACAAAACTTCAAACTTTCTCTCCACTGCAAATGCTGCATCTCAATTCAAAACCACAGTATTTACATTATAATTATAATTAGAATTAGAATTAGAATTAGAATTAGAATTAGAATTAGAATTAGAATTAGAATTAGAATTAGAATTATATAGAACTTAAAATTAAGGTGTCATTTTTCTTTAAATAGAACCACAAAGTCTGTTACTCAGCGTGATCCTTGGCACTTCTATTCATGTTTATATATTGCTCATTTAGTAACTGGTGTTAATATTGTCTGAATAAGTTAAGTGCAATAAGCTTTGGCAGTGACAGTCAGTATGTCTAATAGTTCTGGATAAGGGATAAGTGACTTATCATTCCTTTACAGCAGGAGTGAGGAAAACCCAAAATGCCTATTCAGCAGATATTTGCAGACATCAGCTGCACAAGTTCCATATGTTTGTGTATTGATATTTATGGAGGATGGTATAAATTCCTATTCAGAAAATGCTACTACCCTCTGACCCCTCACGTTTGCCAGGAATTTTCTGCTGCAAGAACACAACAGAACTGGAAAGTCTTTCCCCCCACACCCTCTGGTCAAACTGAAAGAATGGGGTTTTTCACACACCATACCAATGGTGCTGTAAGGGTAAGCATAGCAAAAGTGGCTACGGAAACAAGAAACTGTAAACAGGAATCCTGAGCCGCTGTCACACGGCAAGTCAGTTCATGTTTGGTAGCACTGCTATAACAGGCTTTTCTGGATTCTGCAATGCAATGTTAACATTAATAAGCTGCAGAGGGTTCTTTTAAACAAACCTCAAGAGCAACAGAATGTACAATAAAAACAGATCCAAGGAAGACTTTGTAAAACTACTAGCAAAGCAATTTTATTCCTTCTGTTTGATACACAATATATAAAAACGAATACAGAGCCTTAATAAGATTATGCAGGTATTTTTTGCAGAGGTTGTACACAGTAAACAGATCACATGGCACACAACCTATCCCACACCTCGCTAGTGCTACACAATAAGAGTACAGGGCCAAGTTGCCAGAGCTGTAAATGAAGAAAGGCAACACCTGCCTGGTCAGCAGGTTTCACCTGCAACTGTGGTTTCCTCTTTGAAATTTGGACTTTGCCGTCTATTTCATGGGTGTGGAACTTAATTGTAAAGCACCATTTCTTGTCTACAAGAATCTAGCACACAAACTCATGCATGTAGTCTAAGCCCTTGTAATTACTTTATCATCTACTGACAGGGGCGACAATTCCATGCATGCACTAACAAAACCAAGTGCCAATCAGTGTTCCAACTGGTTTGGATGCTAATTGTTTTGCCTAATTCTTCTAGTCCATCCAACTGCAGAAGAAGCAGCTTCCCCCTTACACTGGGCAGCTCATCAGTGGCTTGGTTAGTATTCTCAACAGTCCAAAACTTGCACATCTAAAAGCAGACAGTCCTTTACCATGACATTTCATTTCTCAGTCACAAGCAAATTAACAGAATTAGTAAGGAATACAACAACTTTCACACAAGATATATGGCAAAATATGAAACTTTTGCTGTTAATTTTTTGGAAGGTGATTTCAAATGAACTCCTACAATTCACTCCGCCATCTTTTTAGGAGGCTTCTTAGAATCCATTAGTCTTAGAGTATCATGTTTTCCTTCCGCTATCCCCCAGTTTTGGTAAAGTATACCTGTCTGATTTTAAAACTGGTTCTACAAATACACACTCAGAATGAGCTCTGAAGCCTGCTAAGCCTAAGCAGCAGATTCCCTGCATTTACAAGCACACAGTTGCTTGTTGCAAAGCTCTTGGGTTTCTTGCTCTCAGTTTCACCATACCCAAGCATCTCCTCAGAGATCCCGATAGTTTGTTTCAGGAGCCAGTTTGAAGCCATACCCTAACTGCTCACTGAAGACTTCCATGCTCTGGTCTTCAGGTTTTGCAGAATTTCAGTAAACGCAATCATTTCACACTGACATCACTTCCAGGAAACGTCTTGGTTAAAAGCTGAACTACACTGAGCGTGTTGGTGACACCCGGTGGCATCCTGCTGAACTCTCTAAAACAAATGGCTTCGAGGTCTTTGACATTGGTCTTCTCAGCACCAATGCCTGTCTCACTTAAGACTAGCAGGCCCCCAGTAAAGCGCTACCTCTGTACCAAGCTTGGTATAGAGAACGTTAAGTAGCAACGGTAACCAGTAAGACTGGATTGAAACTAATTACTATAGGAATGGCAAAAAGGTCTCAAGATTCCCACCTAATTTTAGAATGTATAATTAACATAACTAGATCATTTATCCAAGTGATAAACATGACACTTTTTGCTCATAGCACATTTATATTGTTAGTAAGTTTAAGCAAGCACTGGAAGAATTTCACTTAGCTTTCAAGTTATGCTCAACAGGAATCAGAAAATTTGTCAACAATATTGGATTTTTCGTTTACTTCACAGGGTAAAACTTTGATTATGATTACCATAGTTTGCCATTTCATCAGTTGCGCACTGTAACAGAGGAATTACCTGTGACAAGATTAGGTCTTCAAAATCAGTATGTTTATATTTATTTTCTTACGACTTCGAAAGATGGGGTATTTAGTTGAACATAGGCTCAAGAGGGTACTCTTGGCAGTTGCACTCACAAGTAGCAGATTTCCAGCAAGCCAACCAGAATACCACAGACACTTCACATCCTCCTCCACACTTAAGTACAACAAACAGGAACTTGTTGCTCAAGCAAGAGCAGTGGATCAATTTGCATGGCTGAACATCCAACTGCAGTACTGGAAAAGGGGTGGGGAGGCTTTTAACACAGATGAGCCTTCCAGCCACATTCATCTGAAAGATACAATCATGTAAGCACAGCTTAAAAGTCAGTGTCATAGAGAGTGGGAAGAAGGGGCAAGAGACCAGAGCAGCTGATTAAACTAATTTTCTTGTAAGAGTAATTCTTGCCAGACTAAGGCATGACACCTGTCTTGTGTACACCTCAGGTACACGTTTTTTCTTATCCATTGCGTGATCCTTTCAGGAATGTTGATTGGTTGGTTTGGGTTGCTTTTTTCCTCAAGACAAACCCCAGAAGAACAAGAAAAACTTTAATGCTAAGTGCGATGTAGATTAATACAACACTCCAATTAGTGGATTTAATTTTGCTATGATCCAAGGGAATTAACTGTATAAAACCTCTTACAGAGGCAAGAAACTTCAGTAAAAGCCAAATAAAGGTTCTCTCAGAGTACACTACACATAACAGTTTCAGAAGGAAGCTACAGTCTCACTTTACAGACATTCAGATCAGCTTGATGATTCAGCTGCACACTAGGTTTGTGCAAGAAATGGGCAGCATTCAGCCAAATAAGTGAGCTGCCGTTGCATACCAAACCATCAAACAACTCTAGAATTAATACAATTAAAGATACAAACGTGCAGTAACTGACAAGAGTCTGTTTGACCAAAGAACATTACTTCTGTGTTTGCTGTAAGTCGACTGTGAAATTGTACCATAAATTACACAGTGATCTATAGCATCTGGAGACTGGGATGAAGACTGATGTATGCAAGTTCTCCCAGAGCAACACTGACAGAAGCCAATAAATGATGTGGCCGACACAGCATTCCTCTGGATGAAGGCATACAGAGTACACACCATTCTTTGTTCATTAACCATGTAATAGAAAAACTCAGGTTTCCTTGCCTGTTGAAAGTAAACTATTTCATTACTTATAGAAGATTGTACAGAAGATTTATGATTCCTTTTAAAAAAGAAATTACTTGACACCTCCCCCAAACAGCAGAAGTTCCTATAAGTCAGTCTTTAATGCTTCCCTCTTCTAGGGAGGTCACTTTAGCAGACAGCAGTTCCAACATCAAAATTCAGTGCATGCCACTCTAACAACCAGAAATCAAACTGCTAAATCACCTTCTATGTTCAAAACCTATTTTGAATCTGGTAACACGTTGTGCCAGTAGCAGGCTGTAAGAAAGCAGCTGGTTTCTATTTTGTCAGGGCACCACCTGAACTATAAACAAAGTAGAAAGCAGGTTATAAGATCAGGCAAACAGAAATATGACACACTTGCAATTTCTACTAATCATTGGCATTCACATGCCTCTCCAAAATAAATATATTTCACATCTATTGACAACAAAAGTAAAATTCCATTACAGATCACCCTTATTCTCTGATTGTACATTTGGCATTCACAATATGAATATGAAATGCTCTAAACTCGATACATTTCAGACTAAATACACAGCCTAATATTAAGAGGGCTGACTGAATTTGATACTGCCCTATATAATGTTATGAATAATGACATTATGAATAATGCCATGACATTATTCCACATGACTCTAGATTCTGGAAATCATTTCGTAGTCCTTAATCCCACAAACATGAAGGAAATCTTTGATAACTGTTTTCCACTTTCTGAGCATTACTCTGAATAAATTCCAGTTTTACTCCCCTTCCCTGGTAATTGCAAAGCCACAAAGTGAAAGAGGCAGAACGTACATCTCCCTTTTTGAACTTGAGGAATGTCTGATAGGTGATTACCATACTACTGACCATCAGATATTATTACAGATATTATTAGCTACAACAAACACATGAAGCTCACATACAATAAATAAAGACCTGTGTTTCATATTTTCTGGGCATAAATACAAATATTTATTTTGCTTATATTCAAGAGCAGAAATATCTATCTCAATACAGTGACGAAAGACAGGTGGAGGACCAAATATTCTGCAACACATTTTAATAAATTTAGTTTCTCTTAAGTATTTTTATAACCTACACTTCTTATACTCCTCAACTAATTATCCATACTTGCAAAATAAGGGCATATATATTTGAAATCATGGTAATTCGGTGTCATTCTGAGATGCTGTACCAAATACAGTCTTATAACTTCTCCCAGTTTCTACAGGACCTGAAGCATGTTATACTTGCTTTATTTGCTACAAACTCTAGCTCAAACTAGCCGAGTATGTCTGTATTAACACCCCTGATAACCTCCTTGTTAGTTTTAAACACAAATTTTGACCACAGGCTCTAAAACTGTTAGGAATCTGCTAGATAAGGGATAAATCTAACCTCTTTTGAGTCCTGTTTGATCATGTTTGATCTAATTTTTTCTATCTCTCTAATTCCATTAATTTTTTCCATTACTAACTACTTCCACCTCCACGCATAATCTTTTTTTCGCTCTTTTTTTTTTTTTTTTTTTTTTTAATATTAGGAGTCAGTTTATAACCAAAGAAAGCAGTAAGAAATCCAGTGATCATCAGGCTTCGTAACCTCTGGTCAAAGGACTAATTTGCTGGAAGCAAGTTAGCTTTCTTTCTAGAGATCAAAACAGCCAGCAGTCAGAAGGCTGAGGGGGGACCTCCCAGGAGTCCGCACCTTCCTCACCGGGTGTAGGAGGCAGAGGAGGGGAAGGTGCTGATCTCCCCTCTCTGGTGACCAGCAGCAGCAGGACATGAGGAAATGGAATAAAGCTGCAACTTGGGAAGTTCAGGCTGGACATTAGGGAGTTGGACTTGCTGATCCTTACAGGTCCCTTTCCACCCGAGGTATGCTGTGATTTTATGAATATATACAGTTCATTTGAGCCTGCCAAAATTCCTCTTTTGGCTACTTTCCCCAAGAATTTGTATGAGTTTGTTATAAATATTACCTATTTTAAGTGTCCCAGTTCAAGAAAATTTGCACAACCTGGACAACTCAAAAGGTCTTGAAGCTGCTAATAGTGATAAAAATTTATCAATCACTACTCTGCAAATCTGCTTTTCTTAGATGATACCATATTTTTGATTAAAGCTAAAGACATTTCCCTAGTTTAAATAAAATTAAATACACAGAGGAACAACTCTCTTGTGTTTAAGCACTGTTTCTTTAACTTTCAATATAAATAATAGATGTCTCAGAGCTACTAAAGCAGAGTAACTATGTGTATCTAAGACATTGCTTATTCTAGTATGTTCAAAGTTTTCAGGTATTTGGAGATGTCGGGCTAGCACAGTTTCACAGTTACATATATCAGGGCAGTTAGCAAGTGTTGATGGAATACCACAGGGCAAAAATAATTCCCAAGTGTATCATTACAACCAGCCTGTTCTCTAGCAGCACACACACTTACATTTTACAAGGACAAAAAGATCATGCCATTTGAAGGGAAGAAGCAACAGAACCTACTGTAGCAATCCACAGAATCTACTTTACATTTGCACCACGTATACATATATGCACATACACAGAGATGTATACAAACCCAAAGTATCAGAACAGTTGTGGCAGTGCCTCTGAAGGACAAAATCATATTAGCTTTCCCTCTTCCATCAAACACACTGCTGACACACAACACTCTTCCTGTTACTCTTCCATCAGTTTAGGAACAGACCCTGTCTCTAAACAGGAAACACCTTACCCCATCCATACTGATAACAGTTGCCTTAAAAACAGGTACTGCTAGGCACTGAAAGAGTACAAATCCCACATGAATTCCTTCACCAGAGATCATTTTATCATAACTGTTCCCTAGAATATGAAGTGAAACGTTTTTTTGCTTCAACATAATTTATGGTGTCACTCAGAGAGAGTTTCTTTTTAAACATGGAAATATTCAGAAATATATTGGATGCACCTTCATGTGAAGGTCTAAAAATTTGAATGCTTTTTTAAGTTTTCCAAGCTCTGAGAAGAATGGTGAGAGGTAGCAAACCTCAAACTGGGCCACTCTCCTTGAAATATCTGACAGAGATTTTATTTAAACAGGTTCTAAGCAAAAGCAAAAAATAAGGCAGTTGAGGTCACCACCCCTCAAATAATCAGATACCTTGTCTTTCACCGGTCGTCAGACCCAAGCACTTTGCAAGGTGTGGGGAAAAGGCTAGCACAGCAGCTCCATGAACTACAAACAGAGCTCGGGGTTTAGTGCCCAAGGGAATACAGCTTGAGGAAGGGATGGGCACGAGGCTGTTCAGAGGCCAGTCCAGGCGGGAGGGAGGCAGAGGCTGCCTGGGGCAAGGGCTTGCCGACTGCAGTGAGAAGGCAGCACCCCACCCGGTTCAGCCCAGCCCCTCTTCCAGGCTCTGCAGCCTCTCAGTTACTTGCCCTGAAGTCCTGTCATCTCTGTTCCTCACAAGCCAGCTTCCAGTGGGGGTGTGTAGGGTATGAGAGAAACAAATGCCAAGAAGAATGCCACTAGGGATGTTTTCTGCTCCCCACACTTTTCATGATAAAATCAGGTTGGGGGAAATAAAAAAAACAAACACTACAAATCTTCTAAGAGAAGCATGTGTCACCCCTTTTTTTTAACCTTTGTAGCAGCTTCTATTTTATCAGCTTGGTATTAACAGAAACACACCTCTTCCGTCTCAGCAACTGATAAGGTCAAAACCAATCTCACTGAATATTTACAGAAAGAGTGGGTAACAATTTCTGGGAAAAAATAGTGATTGCATATACATCTAGCTCTTAAAACAAGTGCAACTAAAGTAAGCTGCAGCAGTGCCTGAAGTACAGGAAGAAAAAATACCACTTCCTTTATCAAATGCGTTAACATACAACCATTTGGTGTTTTGTTTTGGTTTAGGTTGTTTGGGGCTTTTAATTTTTTTTTTTTTACAGGAAATATCTTGAAGGCTGAGTGACATCTCCTTCATTGATAAGGGCTAATGCACCTGCCCACTTGACTAGGTATGAAAGGAGGCAACATTTAAATCATAGCTGGGGATTGAAAAGGAGAAGTAAGGACCAAGCAAGCAAAGGATCTGAAGAAGGGGATATCTCAATCTCACAAGCCTTTTTCAGTCCCAAAGCTGACAACATGGAAAGCATTGTATTTCACTCAAGGCATGAAGCACCATCTCCTCCACTCACAGGTTAGCTACCAGAATACTTCTGGTATTCTTAACAGAGCTGTTCCTTTGATGAAAAATTGTATCTGACTACCAACTACAAAGGAATGAACAACAGTACATATCCAATCAAAACACTTATTTCTTCTATAAATCAAACCATTTGGGGAAGAAAACACAATTTTGCTTTTTATATTCTATTTTTTTTTCATAAGACATAAGACAAACAAAAGCAAAGTATCCTCCTATCTGTAAGTAGACAGCTTTTCACTTCTAAAGTACTCCAGTAAATGACACTTTTTTTTTTTTCTGTGGGGTGGGGATGGGGTTTGATGGGTTTTTGTTTTGTTGGTTGGTCGTTTGGTTGGTTTGGTTTGGGGTTTTTTTGGTTGGTTAGCTGGTCAGTTGGTTGGTCGGTTGGTTTGGTGGAACACAGGCAATGACAGAATGAACAGCATATCACCTCAGAAGGGGAAAATGTCTTTAGTCAATTATTCTTCTAAAATATTCAAGTTAACAACATTCTGAATATTGCATAAGTTTGTTTTATGTTACTGCAATAGGCACTGAGGTACCAGCTTTTTCAAGGCGGGTAAAGAGATGAAGAAGGCTAGGGAAACAATATAGTGAAATAGCACTTTCATAACTAGACGACATAAAATACTTGATGATTGACTGCCAGGTAGTAGCAAGATTTTGTTAAAAAGAAAAGGAAAACTTACTGTTTTCCCCTCATACATGGAAGCTCTTTATTATTTATGAAGTTCATGAAGGCTATTGCTGGATGTTATAAATATAAGTAGGGAATTGGCTTTCGTATGTTGGTGAGTTTGTTGATTGTGCATTGATGAGTTAGTAGGTTAATGAGTCCATTGTACTGTGAGTGGTGTTTTAGGTGAAGTAAGTAATTGTACAAGTTAACGAATGCCCTTGTGTAAAGTTTGTATTTATGACTGGAAGCTGGACATAGAAGCTTCTGGGCATGCTGTAAAAGGGGAGGTGCGGGTGGTAACCACGTTTGCGTAAGGGGAGCAGACAGAGGACCCCATTGGACAATCGCACACCAATGAAGAAGACCCCTGGAACGGAACCAGGCAATCCGAACACCGTAAGGGGCTGGGGTCACGGGAGGAGCCGGGCTTGGCTCAGGGATATAAAAAGTATCTCCCTCGCCCAATGGGCGTGCCCCTGGCCCTGCCCGACTCCTGGCTAAGCACCCAGCACTGCTTCCTTTGTTTTGTAGCTCAGGAGTTCGCCAACTATGGTCTCTTATTGTCTCTAATTTGTTTTTCATTAATAAAAACTCTGTTAATTGGCAAAGAAATTTATTACACTGGACAAAGTGTTGAAGCAAGTGCTTCATTTCTCTAACCAAAAGTACATAGTTTCAGGATGATTTAACTGTACTTTCAGAGCTGTACTTTTGCATTTTAAGTAATTAAATACTAAAATGTAGTTTTAAAAAAATCTTTATTGACAAGTGAGTGTGGGTTTGATCCTTGCTGCCTTTGTTTCGGTTTGTTTTATGGGCAACACCTTTTTTGCAGTGAGGCTGGAAAGCATCAACTGATAGGGGCAAAATCCCAATCAAATTTTTTGCAGCGGAAAAGGACCTGTGGGTGCTGGTGACAGCAGCTGACCATGAGCCAGCAGAGTCCAGGTGGCCAAGAAGGGCAATGGCGTCCTGGCCTGGATCAGCAACAGTGTGGCCAGCAGGGCCAGGGCAGGGATTGTCCCCTGTACTCGGCTCTGGTGAGGCTGCACCTCACATCCTGCTCTGGGCCCTGCAATTCAGGAAAGATACTGAGGTGCTGGAGTGTGTCCAGAGAAAGGCAATGGAGCTGGGGAAGGGTCTGGAGCACAAACTCTGTGAGGAGCAGCTGAGGGAAGGTGGAGGTGTTTAGCCTGGAGAAAAGGAGGCTCAGGGATGACCTTATGACTCTCCACAATTGCCTGGAAGGAGTTTGTGGCCAGGTGGGGGTTGGCCTCTTCTCCCAGGCAACCAGCGACAGGAAGAGAGGAAACAGTCTCAAACTGTGCCGTGGTAAGTTTGGGTTGGACATAATACTGTTTAACCTAGTATTTCACGAAATACTTCTGTGATAAATGAGTGAATGATAAATGTTGGCTTTAGCAAATACGGATTTAACATTCACTAGTGATAATGTATTATGCAAAAATAGTGTTAAAGTAAAATATAGTTAAGTGGGAATAAGGTTAGAATGTATTGTAACCTCGAAGGAGTTGTAATATGTTAGGAAACGTAGTAATAAGTACATGATAATAAATGTCTTTAAGTTGATAAACCACAGAGCCGAAGAGCAAGACATGTTAGAGAGATAAAGGAGATAAGCCACAAGCATCCCAGGAAGCGTGTTATCTCGCAAAATTCACACNGTGATCTCGCAAAATTCACCCCTTCCCAAAGACTCTGTCAGCTACACCGGAGGAGGATCTCTGCCCTCAACTCTGGGAGAATCCAGAGGATCTGAGAAAGCACCGTGCTGGCTGGAGGGGGCAGAGATCAAGAAGGGGGGAAGCTAAGTAAAGTGTAAATTTCTTTCTGAGCTTAAAGAATATGTAACAGTATGTAACAGTTTGAAAAGGTGCTTAAGTTCTCAATAGAATGAATGAAGTTGCGCCTCTAGCAATGAGCTAAGCGCCCAGCGCTTTTTTGTTTAACCAGTAAATGTTCATTATTATACTGCTGAAATCTCAGCTTTCGAATTTGCTTATTTCACTTCACAAAGTATTGTTTCAAATTACTTCGTGGGTGATTAGATATTGGAAGGGGCTGTCCGGGGAGGTGGTGAAGTCACCGTCCCTGAGGGTGTTTAAGGAAACACCGGACGTGCCATTCAGTGCCACAGTCTGGTCGACATGGTGGTGTTTGGTCATAGCCTGGACCCAGAGGTCTTTTCCAACCTGTAAATTGATTCCATAAATTCTGTAAACACAGCGTCACGCCAGGGACTCTTCTCAGGGACAGACAGGGCTCTGCAGACGCCACACGGGTCTATTATGAAAGAGCTTTCACGCCCAGACAACCCCAGAACTGCAATTCCAGCCGTCAGTGGGCGCAGGGTGGGGTGGGGGTGTCCTGGGCAGGGTGTCCCGGGCCGGGTGTCCGAGCGGGGTACGGCGGCAGTGGCAGCGCCGGGCCCGCGGACCCCGCTCCCCCGGACCCCGCTCCGCCGGAGCCGAGGCCGCTCCCGCCCCGCG
>VZTD01004426.1:0-116274 GCA_013397725.1 Rhagologus leucostigma
AGAGACACAAGCGGCTTCTTCTGCAGGCAGATTTGGGACGTAGCTTGGTAATAATAAAACAAGTAATCTGTGCTTCCCATTTCAGCTTCTTACCTTGTCGTGCTACCTGAGCGTATTTCCCCTTGTAAACCCGTGAAAAGTCTATCCTCGTGGGACAGCAGGATACTGAACCCAGAGTGAAATCTCTGATATATATCATATCCCACTTTTTCATGCTTCCTAATAAAGCTATTCAGTGTCTGTCAAAAGCATAAATACTTACTGTATGTAGCTGTTATTAGTAAGTTGAATTTTGCAGTACGTTTTGCTTATTGCATTGCGTTATCAGGATTTCTCTGATTTGCCCGAATAAATAAACTGTAAGTACAAACAGAGGTTTGAAAGACGTCTATCATTTCAGAATAAACAGATATTCTATCTCAGTACCATTTATGGTCTCCTTTGGCATACAAACTAATGTAGAATACAGCGTTTTCACGGGCTCTTTGGTTAATATTTGCATTGTTATGTGGTGCTATTAAATGCATCAATGCTTATTTGAGAAACCGCTCAGCTTTAAACTGAAGATCAAAGGGGTTTATTTTGTTAAGGACACCTTTGTTTGGGTAGCCACTTTGATCAAATAAACCAATATTGTAAGAATTCTCGCTGAAATTAAATGAATGGAGCCAGAATCACCATCAGCGTATTCTAACATTGAATTTCCTGTTTCGCACAACGTAAAGCCTGCTCCTTTACACTTGACAGCCAGGTATTGTGAAAAGAAGATCTCAGTAGCGGGCAGGAGCTGCCAGGGGCTAACACCGGTACAGACAATTTTCGAGACATTTCTACATTTAGCTTTCTGCTTCCCTCTGTTTTTAGAGATTATAAATAAGCTATATGTTTCCATCATAATGCTATAGCGTATTTATTCCTGTTGCAAGGAGTCTAAACTATTACCCGTAGACTGATACCTGCCTAAAACAAATAAAAAAGTTTTAATTTTCTTTTCCCCCGTTCAAAAACTCACGCTAGAACAACAAGAGAGGCAGCAATTCAAACAGCCCTGCTTTTTCCCCATATGTTACATGCCGTAAAAAGCAGCGGAGGTGAAAACTGATCCTACACACATGTGTGTTTAAATTAATCACATACCAGTATATAATAACACCACTCTTGCAATAGTATTATGCACTTAGAATTTATTGTAAAATAAATTAACTGGGACACTGCGCTTGCAAAGCCGACCGTCAGCCCAGAACTGGCGATAACCAGCAACGCTCGTTAGCAATAAAGTGCTTTTTCATTCGTTTTTAGTCCAGGGCATTTGGGACACTACCTTAGAGCGTACCTAGATAAGGCTGGTGTACTAATGGCTTTGGTTTTATGGCTGAGGTTGTGACATTTGCCGACCCGACGTGTCGGGACTCAGAGCCCTCAATCCCAGGCCAGCTGTCCCGAGAAGGGTCACGCACCGGCGCACGGCCGATACTCAGAGAAAATTCTGAATTAAACAGGATCCGAATCGTGTTTAAAGAAAACTCATGCAGGAGGAAAGCATGTGTATTTTTCCCTGCAGATAACAGAATACTCAGATGAGGGAATAAGCAACATGACTTCCAAGCAAAACAAAACCCAAGTAGGCAACAACGCGCTGCTCTGAGGGAGCCGGTCCGTTTCCAGTGGTTCCCAGAGCAGCTCCCATCTCACGCCGCTTTACTGACTCGGGCAAGGCTAACCAGCTAAGGAGTTTAAGCCGTAGGAGAAAGTATTACCTTTTTTTAACCAGCTGATCTTGTTAAAACGCCAAAATTTCTCTTTCACTCTAATTAGCAGAAACATTTTCGTGAGCCAAGGGAACAAATCCCGCAGGGGCTTGTACTGAAAAAGTTCCGAGTAGAGGGATTGCTTGCAAATAAACCTTACAGCAATTTTTAGGGCTGCCACTTTCAGCAGAAAAGAAAATGTTTTTCTGTATAATGAACATGAGGTAATAAACTAAGCAACTGCAGTTGACTTTGTTTGGGAGATTTGTTGAAACCGTTTCTACAGCTCATTGATCTGGGATCAAAGAAAGAAAGGTGTGTTTTGAATCTAAGCCGAGAAAGTAAAAGCTGCCTGGTTTGTACAGAAAATGTTGGCAGTTTGTGACCCTTCCAGTGCCCCTGGCGTCATAGACAGATTATCTCACTTCTTTTCTAGCTTTTTGTTTTGACTGATTAGGTATTTTCGAATTGTAGCTGTAAAACACACAGCACTGCACTGCTCCTGAGTCCGGTCGCGCTCTGTGCTTAGACCTCACTTCCCCGCAGCGCTTAATCGGGAGCTTCTTCTGACACTCCTGAAACCTTCGTGGTCGCACGACTCCTGGGGTCATTCGTTAACTTTCCCAACCTAACAATGCCACCGAGAGTTCATCCTTCTGATTTATTGACCTTTTAAACCCGCCGGTACACAGCGCAGGGGCGCGGAGTGGGGATCCTCCGGCGAGAGATGTGTTTCTATTTCAGGTCCATTACAGAATGGGGTGTTGGAAGTGGTGCTCCCAGCGTTATCAGAGCCGACCACAAATGCCACATGAAAAGCAGCAAACATCCGGAGGGTTTCCTGCAAATCGAGCAGTTTCCCAAGACAAGAGGCTTTTTTTTAAACGTGTATTTAAAGGCAACACATTTTGCCTCTTTAAAGCTGTTCAAAACCACCAAATGAAAGCAGCCCAGCCCGACAGCGCTGCATAGTGCAAGAAATCTCCCCAAATGAAGACTTTTGAGGACTTCGCTTTAGGGAAGTGAGTGTATCGCAAAGGCCCTGGTCAGGAAGGACTCACTGTTGAATGGAAAAAATCAAAACCTAAAAAATGAAAAATGTCCCTTTCAGAAACTCTAACTACGGAAACACCATTAATTACTTTACAGCAAAGTAATAGTCCCCAGCATCTAGAAAGTTACGCTTGGCCTGTCTCACTTTAATCTGCAAGTTGCTTTCTAGCAAATGCACACAGATCTGAGGAACGCTTGCGGCTCTCAACTGCCCTCGGCATCCGAAGCGGAGCCGCTTCGCTGGAGTCACGTTCCATCGCCGCGGGCTTGGGGACAGGCAACTGGCTGTGGGACAGCACGGCCTCGCACAGGGAGCTTCCTGCATCTGTGCGCGGCTGCTTTGGGGGGTGCTAAGCAACTGTGTACCCGCAATTTAGGACTGAAGGGCGTCCGGCGGGGGGAGTGGGACGTGCGCGACTCCCATTCCGAGGTAAGAGCGCTTTCGCCTCCCGGCGGACACGAGCGTGGTACCCCTGCCGGGTGATGTGCCCCGGCCGGCAGGCTGGGGGCGAGGCTTGGACCCGCTGCTGCCCCGCTCGGCCCTTTCCCCCGGCGCTCCCGCTGGCTTCCTCTCGGGACGGCCCGCTCTCCCGCAGCCGCTGGGTGCCGAGTTGAAGCGGGAAGTCTGAAAGAGGCTAGAGAGAAATGTCGTGCATTTATCTACACGGGGGCTCCGGGCTCAGCAGCAGCCAAACTCCCCCGGGGTAGTGCAGGAATTGCGGTGTTTCCCTTTGGGCAGGCTCAGCCCTGGCTCGGGCCAACGCACAGGAGGAAGGAGAGCCGTGGACTACCGCCCTATTTCTCTCATCCTTTCTTCTCGGTGCTAGGAAATACATTCTTTGTACGTATCCATACGTCTTGCCATCCATCGTTCTTTCAGCTACATAGTACCATGTACCGCGCCCGTGCCACTGCAGTGAAGGACGGTCAGAAAACTTCCTATTCTGAAAGAAACGGCTTTTCAGTGAGGTTATCGAACCTTAATATTGAATTCTGACGTACAGGTCCTGAAGGACCTGCGGTGCAGGAGAGAGCCTGGACCATGCCTTCTGCCAGGAAGAGGTTAACTCTCGCCGGCGGGACTGCATGAGCTTGGCTCTAACTCGACTGTAACGCCCTCCCTGCCCCCGTCTGAAGGCAGAGCCCAAATGTATGGGAATCAGTGGGAAGTGACATGATTGACTGACACGAGTGCTAGGTGCTTCTGTAATACCTCTTCCAGGCAGACAATATGTGGACCCAAGGAAAGCTTGAATGACACTGAAATAACATTATTTTCATTAGGAAAGCATAGAAGTGACACTTTTCTCCAACTGCTAACAGCATAATCTAGACCTAAATCTCATCACCCTCTATACTAATAAATTTGCATTCTCCTTTAATATAAAGATTAATTAACAGGACTAATATCACAGACTTGTTGCATGTTCCTTTGTAAAATAAAATTTCAATAGTTTGATTACGTGAGTTTCCAACTTCATTCTGGTTTCGGTGCCCTTTGGTTTGAGAATGAGTTGCATAGGACCATGAAGCAGCACAGTAGCTGGGGCCAGTTAGAACCCCTCTACACTTGAATTTCCAAGAACAGAAGTCCTATTACTTTTAATATTTAAGTATATACAAGTCATTAAATAAAAGGGAAAAAAAAGGAAAAAAAAGAATGCTTTATACAATGCTGGAGCCACTCCAAAAGTTCAGAGATCTGATCTGACCTAGGCAATTTGGCCCAGCCTTTGTTTGTATTTATGCTGGTTTTATGTCAGTGGAGCTACTGCTAACTTGTTCTACTGTAA
The DNA here is from genome assembly GCA_013397725.1 of Rhagologus leucostigma. NCBI lineage: Eukaryota > Metazoa > Chordata > Aves > Passeriformes > Rhagologus > Rhagologus leucostigma. The sequence continues at coordinate 4,595 of VZTD01004426.1, forward strand.
GATTTATTCTGACATGCTAAATATCAAAGTGATGGACTACTCAAGGACAAGTCATGTAACTGTAGAATTAAAAAGCTGACCCCAGTTACACTGAAGTGAAAAAAAATTGCTTCGCTGGCATCACTCAGCTCCTAGAATACCCTTAATAAGGCCAGAAGAATGAATGTCATAGATATTCTCTAGAAGGTGGGTTTTACACTGTATATAATGCTATTGCACTCTTGTAATACGTATCTATACGTTGCTTTATTTAGCAGGCAACAATATTTTTACAGTAATTTCCAAGGGTGAAGGTCTTTGTCGTTAGCCAGAATGAAAGTCTTTTATTATACAAATGAGAAAGTAACTGGGCTTGGGACTGGGCAGTTCCTTCCAACATGCCAGTTACTCATGGTCGCAGAAGAGATGATCTGTGATTTTAGCATATGGAAATAATCCTATGCTAGCTGTTTAGCAGAAGTAAGTTAGAAGTGCTATTAAAAATACTAGATGAAGACTAAATCCAAACGTCAACAGCTTGTCATCTGCAGTTCTGACGAATCAGCAATAATGAACAGGTTAGATCTGGGGGAAACTAAGAATGGGTTTAGATCCTCAACGACACTAAAGATGAATAAAACTTTTTTCCAAAAAGGACAATATGATACATTTATTTTAAAGTAAATTCATAATCCCTGAAATTAGAAACAATGTTATGTTGCTTTACCTGTTCTGTTACCTGACCAGAAAGGGTGTTCTCTATAAGCAAAATATAGGAATACAAAATTTGATATTGTTTAAACCACATTGTTTAAGGTTTTAATTTTAAAATGTGCCCAGTGGAAATGCTGTGGATTTTCATCATATCATTGCAATTATATTTAGCGGCAAAGTGCACAACAGATGATGTTTGACATTTATTTAGTTATATAAACTACAAAAAGAAAACAAACCTCATCAGGCAGTTGGAAGGTTTGAGAAGTGAATTTGGTTTCATTTCTTGATAGCTGCAGCTGTTTTGTTTTATGATATTTGTTTTCTTTGAGTACTTTTAATCTATAAAATGAATTTTAATTTTAATATTCATTATTTTTACATTAGTTTATGAATGCAAATCCCAATTAGTTTTCATTTAAATATAATTTTAAGTTGCAGATTATCACAAAAAAGACATCTGTACATCTCCCAAATCCAAAGCAGTCAATCTGATCATGTTTCTAACATTACCACACTCACAGTACTTTCACTGACACACATCTGCTTGCTCTACTGGGCACAATGAAATCTACAATTTCTTTGCCTAGAACAATTATTATTCAGATTTCTGAACACCTTTGACTGCCACTGAGCTGTGAGAGAGAAGGAAACAGCCCATCATGGGATCGTGCCTGGCACAAAAAGTAACAACACAAAAAAGACAGCTAAGATTCACAAATCTCCAAGCTAAACTGAACAATGGAGGGAGTGTGTTTTTTGATCCAGTCATTATTACCTGGGCTTGAGGTATGTTCAGAATTACCCAGCTGCAGTTCAGCAGTCACACCTATTTCACTTGCCTGGCCTATTTCTGTTTGAATAAAACCCAAGGCTGAAAGTCCCCTTTCCTTCTGCTTTGTCCCCTTAACATCACCTTTTTATCTTCACAACACCCTTTGAAGGGTATTTACTGAAAGGATGAGTGAGCGGTTATCACACAGAACTGAAAACTTAGAAAAAAAAGATCAGGAATTTCAATACACTTTCTCTGTAGCTAGATCAAGGACTAGAGATCCTCACTCCTACTGCAAACAACCTGCAAGATCTAAGACGGTTTCTACTCAGCTATCTCCAGTTTACCTGTTCCATTAAGATAGGATGCCTGTTTAACTGAGTTCTAGATGTAAATGTTGCATGAACATTGAACTTAGAAACCTTGCTTCAATGACAAATTTAATGGCCCTTTCAGTTTTTAAAAAATCAGTCAAATCTCCTTTATGAGACATTTTATGCAGAACAAGATGTACAGTGTCAACAGACCTCTACCATTAAAGCCTGGAGAGGTTTAAATTCAAGAAGAAAGGTGGATTACTAGAGAGTTTTAATTTCTGGATTTACATGTGTGTAAATACACTTGCCACAGGACAGCATATTCATGCTTCTTTGATTCACGCAGCATCCTGCAAAAAGTAAAGGTAGTAAGTCACTCAACACAGGATGAAAGGAAAAATGCCTAAAGAATATTAACCAACCACAAAAGCCAGAGTTGGAACTGAAGCACACAAAAGTTATCTGACACAACAGTAATACCTAACTTTCTATAGGAATCTTTTTGCAGCAGTCTCCTAACCTTCCCTCCCAGCTGGTGAAAAGTTGCAAGATTTATATTGCAAGCCCTCTGCTACTCCAGGAAATAAGGATGATGAGTGTTGACAGTTGCTAGGAACACGTTACATGTCAGTACACTCAAGTGCTCAAGCACCGAGAGAGTACCGTTTGAAAATAAAATCTGAGCTAAAACAACCCGAAACACGAAGGTCGTTCTGTTGACAATCACTCACCAATCACCAGAGGGAGCCCATTTTCCCCAAAAGCCAACATTTGTAGTACAGCCGACCTGCTGGGACCTCAGGACTACCCCGCTAAAAAACTCTACAGCTGCTGGGAGGAGTAGCTGCCAGCTAAGGGAGCCACACGGACATAATGTGAACAGGAAAAGACAGAGTGTAAAGGATTTTTGTAGCTGCTTGATTAGTACTTTCTGCAGCACAAAATGTTCTTTATTGAAGAAGTTGCTGCATTAGACTTTCAGATGGAATATGTCTGAGAGAAACCAGTCATATATCTACAGCATGTCACTGACAGAAGTAAACGTTTTATACCGTCCTAGGTAGGCTTCTTATTACTGTTTGTTAGACTGTATTTGTGATACATTGCCATTGAATACTTTAAGCCAGGTTCTTGCAAGAAAAGTATTGCTTTTTGAATAGAAAAATGATTTTGTTTTAAAAGAAAGACTCTTCTCACTTCACCTTTCCTCAAGGGGAGAACCAGCCTTCTAAGATCTTAGTGTATCTCCTATGTTCTTTAAAGTCCAACAGAAAAACTTTAGTAATATAATTTGCGTTTCAACTAAGCACAGAATTAAGTCTGAGCTCATAGCTAAAACTGGAACATGTCCTGCTCAGGAAGGACCTGCAGCTCCTTCCAGGGTCAGACTGTGTGTGCACACGGTGTTCGGAACAGGGCAAGATACAGAGGTCCCTTGGCAGCTTTCAGAACCTGACAGAGCTGTAAAAGTGAGGGGGTTTGTGTTGCTGAGTGGTTTGGTTTTTTGTTTTGGGTTTTTGTTTTGGGTTTTTTTTTAATTTTTGGCCAGGTAAACAAAAGATCTGTTTAGCAGCAAAACTCCCCTGCTGCCTATCTAAACAGGAAAATCTTGCTAATGAAGGCATAGTGACATCAGCAAGCATGTGCTTCTAGGACTAGAATATTACCTACAGTTTCATACCTTCTGGTATCTGTCCTTTTTTTTCCCTTCAATATCATGAAATATTAAGTTACTACTTTCACTTTTAGTATCTTCTGTGCTCTTCGTGTTTGCGTCTTAATCACTGATTAATACATTTCTTCAGCGCTTTTCACAGATAGTGAACCAGCAGTCAGTAGATGCCACAGCACAGACCTGAACTACTGATAAGTAAAAATCAAACCCTACTGATTATTTCCCTTCCACAGAAGGCATATCTGTCAGTGCAATCACTTTTAATATTTCCTTTTCAGGTTTGCAATAGTGCAGCTACACATTTTTTGCCACTTGTCAGACTAATTCAACAGCAAAATCCAAGCAACAAAAATTTGATCTGGGTAAGTAATAGTAGTACATAAGTTGCTAATTAATAGCCGTAAAATTTTTTAAAAACTAATTTTTAGAATTTTCTTTGCAGCTTGTAGCTTCAGAAACATCCTGAAATACAGTCAACTGATTTTTATTTAAAGGTGTGATTACAGAACTAAGGCTGGCTCTATCACCTGCCTTTGGAAGGGTTCCATATTAATGGGGAGTCGCTGGTCCATCATAGATACTGAACCCCAACACGGCACTGGCTAGACACCAGCCTACCAAAACTTCGCTTTACAGCAGCACCAAGTTAATATGAAATTGAAACAAGATGATAAAATAAAGATATTCACTTTATTCACATTACTTATTCACAAAGATAATCACATTACTCAGTTACATACAGGAGTGAGTATGGAATCTGGGGAAACCCCTTTGACAGGTGCATACAGGGTTTATGTCTCAAAAGAAAGCTCTTACTACTAAGCACACACAAATTGACAAAATATTCAGCAGGTAATTTTTACAATAAAGAGTTAAGTCACAGATCTTTTGGTGGTATGATTACTGATTTTATGCATGTCTTTATAAACCACAGCCTTTTGCGTCATTGGCTCAACATGAAATTTCAAATTTCCTGTTTCAAAATTTCCTTAAACAAAAGCAAATACTACTGCTCATAGTTACCTGTAAGTGATTAGTAAGCATGCATTATTATTCAAAGAGAAAAATTACTCAAAACTATTCTTCCTTTGCCGGTGATTTTCAATAAAATAGAAATTTAAGAAATCTCTATTTGAAAACTAGTAGAATGTGATATGTGTTCAGATGCTCTCTCAAAGAGAAGCAGAAGATTACTTGCACAGCCTTTGCAGAAATACTTTCCCAGCTTACTACATGTGTACTTTCACATGTTGAATTGATTGGATTAAAATCCTAGTGATGAGAAGAGGTACACGACATGTATTTTTTCTTATAATACTATAATAAAAAACCAGCACGCTTTTTAACATAGTACTCTAAGCAGTGAGTGGTTTGATAGCTGCAATGGCACAGTTTAAAAAACCCTCAGATGTAATACTGAAGATGTCCAAGACGTATACTTAATTAGAATTAAAACAAACCCCTTTGTTATAAAGACAAGGACAAAGACTGCTGATTATTGGCTGCTTTCACAAAGCACAGATTATTGCTCATCTTTACCAACACGATAAGAGTTTATAGGTTCACATATATTTAATGTGATTTCATGCACAGAGTGACCATGCATTGAAGTCATTATTTATAGTTGTAGGTCAGAATCTATCCAACAATACTGAAATAAGAGGTGAGTAGAAAGACATATTTGTATGACAAAATTTCATAGAGATACTGTGAAAAAATTACTTTTTCTCTGCAAATTCCAATGATATAACTTAGTAAATAATTAATTTAATATATTTTAACTGAAAGAATTTAAATAATAATGTGGATTAAATACAATACTTGGCACCAGTAGTAATTTGGACATATCACTGGAAAGATCACAAAGTGTTCAAAGTTGCATATTAAATTTCCACCCAGAATCAATATAACTCTCCTAGCTACTTTACAAGTGTAATACATTCACTGAGGAAAGTTTTCTTTCAAGAACTAATTATTATCCACTGCTCTGGTAAAAGTAATTAAAAAATGGATAACCGGCTTGAATCTTAGAAGAAGGGTTGGATGTGAGGTTAATAGTATTAAGACAGTTCCCCAGAAAGTAACATATCAAAATCAATTCTGTCAATTTCAAAACAACAGATTATTAAAACCCCAAAGTTCTCGATTCTAAGTGTTTAAGTGCTTTATTTTTTTGGTAAATCTAAGAGGAGGAGCTCTGGGCACACCTCAGTTCCATGGAATAACTGCATGTACAACAGAAGAATGATCCAGGAAGAAGCTGACTGCTACCATTTCAGAAGATTTTCAAGGGTCTACAACTAAGCAGACCAAGATCACAGAAGCAGCTGCAGCTTCAACCCTTTGTCACAAGCCAAATGAGACGTTATTTCAAATGACCATTGTATTAAGAGCTAAGGCAAGACTCTAAGGAGATACAGCACAACTTGAGAATTCCTATGTGACTGAAACACTCGATGATCAACTAAAAGTGATGTTTGTCAGGCCTCTGCCTATTGCTCTTACCTTGTAACTAAGGACATCTGAAAAAAGAATTCATGCCTTTTATTTCTAACCCAGCTTTTTTTTTTTTAAATATCACCTCACTCCAAAGGGCATTTAAATGCTATTTTTCACCCAAAAAATGCTTTACAAAGATGTGTTAGCATTACCAACACTGTTTTGGACCTTTGGGAATTTAGGACAAACAAATGCTTGAGCTAACTTGTCCAGAATCACAACAGAGGAGAAGGTGGCCGTGGATCATGTGCCTCTCCCTTTCCCTTCTCCAGGTTTAAGCGTAGTTCCATGCTGAACTTAAAGAGACTGGCTTTAGGCTCCTTTTCTCCCACATTCCTGTTAAAATTCAGGGAGAATCAGAGTATCATTAGGAGTCTTTGGCAGATTTGTCTTTGGTAGGGTGCCTAGTCAGGGATTAGCAATAACAGGTTGATTACAGTCAGTTGGGAAAAGGGTCAGTCAACCGTCCAAAGAAACTGAATCATGAGGAGCTCAAACCTTCACTTCTGCTGTGCATCCTGTGAGCTGTTCTGGAACTGCAGCTTAACTCTCCTTTCTTTTAAGCTTAATTACCTTTTGCCATATTGATGCTAGAAAGCTGCAAAGTGGCAAACAAGGCACATGGAACAAAATTGGCATTATATTACATATGTACACTATAGGATATAAATCAGTATTTACTGTGTACTACATTTGGCTACATGACCAGTACTAGTGTACCTATTTTTTTACATTATTTTCACTACATAAAGCACAATGGCAAGCTGAAGACTGATTTTAAAAGTGTACCAACATCTCTGATTACTAGAAAAGCAAACTAGCAAATAATTAATAGTCAGTTAGCTTTTTATACTTACTTTACTGCTGTCTAAGTACTGCTGATTAAGTATGGGTAAAATTCCAATTTAGATAATTTCTTTTGGCTCTTTATAGTTCTGTTTACATAGTGACTTCATACTGCCTTATTTCAGGCTCTTAACTAAGGGATTTGAAATAGTTTGTTAAACCTGTAGAAAGAACCCCCAAGATAAAAAAAGGTGTATTTTTTTATTTTGCATTTTTAAGCTCTGGGTAATTCCAGTTGTAAATTACTAAACTACAGCTATACCCCCTCCAAGCAACAACTACATACAACTACATATAAAGGTTCCTTTATATATAATTTGCATAGAAATTTTGAATCCTTCCTCTATAAATATGTATAGTCATTAGAGATACACACGTTGTTTGCACTAAATTTCACAGTTATCTTTTTTCTCTGTAGCAAAACTTACACAGAGAAGAATTTCAACAGTAAATTTTTTATATGTATTTTCTTTGCAAAACGAAAATCAGAGATTGTTTATCAGTGGTTCATTATCAAAATTGAAGGATTTATAGACTAAAGTTTTATATGGGTCAACCAGCTGTAAAAATAAACTTTTTCCCAAGCTGACTGAAGAGGGCATTTATTTATTATCCTTACCAACTTCTAGAAAGTGAGGAGAGGCATCAAGAAATTTCAAGAATATGACTAATTAAAATTATCTTGAAATTTACACAAATGGCCTAAACACAGTAAGATAAAACTCAACATGAACAAATGCAAGGTATTTTAGTAAGGCTGGAGTAATCTACATTAAAGGTGAGGAATATAAAAGTAAGAAGCAATACCAAAGGAAAAGTCTTGAGGGGTAATTGTAGATGAGAGATAAACATCAGTCAAGAATGTCATGCCGCTGAAAGGAAAAGAAGAGAAAAAGCCCACCACACTGGGCTGTGTAGCTATGCATGCTCTGTCAGCCAGTGAAGCAACCTTCAAAAAGACAAAATAAGAGTTTTCACCTCCCAAGACAGTTGATGTAATATAGATTAATATCCACTGAGGATATGACACAAAATCACTACATACTTAACCTGGATTAAGAAAAATTATCTATAGTGATACGACAAATGCTCCAAAGAAGCTGAAGACAGGGAAATGTTGGAATATACTGCTTATGGACAAAGCATTCCAGTTTTTATAAATAGAGATCAAATATATTTTAAAATCAAGTTGGCAAATATCTGTTAAAAATGGCACACTTACAACTGATTTTGCTTCAGGTCACAGAATCACAGAATGAGTCTGGTTGGGACCTCTGGAGGTCACCTGGTCCAACCTTCCTGCTCGAGCAGAGCCACCTAGAGCCAGTTGTCCGGGATGGAGACTCCACAGCCTGTGTGGGCAACCTGTGAGGGGAAGACTAGTCAGCCCCTGAAGTTCTTTCTAGCCTTAAGTTTCCTGAATGAAATGAAAAATGAAAAACTATGCTAATATTTATCTTTGGCTTTAAAACTTGTTAATTTATCTTCATTTTATATTTAAATCCTTATTTTACCATTTCAATTTCATAATACAACCTTGTTTGTTTAGGGGTTGAAAAAAAGCATTTCTAAAATAAAATAGAATAAATAGATCTTATACCCAAGAATTACGCAAACAAATAACTTCTTGGCAGTATTCCCCTTGAGAAAACATTGTAACTGTGCAATTCTGATTTTGCATTGCACACTCAGATCATGCTATTTCTTCCTAGTTTAATTTTCAATGTCATGGAAAATGTACATTAGTTGCATTGGTCAGCCTTGTAATGAAGATAAGGCAGATGTGATGAAGATGAGCTTTGATATCAAATGCCTCATGAAGTATTTATTTCCAGTGAACGGAACAGAATAAATCTTTTGCATACGCTTATTACTAATTGCTCACACAAAGCTGTGAAAAGCTAATATTTAAATTTGTAAGTGCTACACAAAGTAAGTATATTCTGAAAAGCTTATTTTTCAAATGAGTTTCAGGGATTTTTTCTAACCCAAATGCTGGAGTTAAAAAAGTTAAAAACAATAGTCAAATTTGAAAATCATCCCAAAGAGAAAATGACAGGCGTATCTTTCAAGAAAACATACAGTTTCTTCCTCCCATTTAATAATCCAGAATCATATATGCTTAGTACTGACCTTGCAATTCATATGTAAGTACATGACAGATCACAGGTAATTAACATCTCTGTAAGCATCTCTATCCTACCACAGTTTTGCTTTAAGATACACTGCTACATCCTAGAATACCTTTCCTAAATAAACTCCAGAAGGTAAATACTTAAGACAATAGCAAATGAAGGGTGAACGAATGTAAGAACATCAAAGGTTCTTTGAGGGAGCTGAACCACAAGAGAAGCTTTGAACCCGGGTTAAAATGTCACAGGGTGCTACCTGAGCACTGCATTTATCAATTTAATTCCTTCAGAATCAACAAATAAACTTTGTGACAGAGATAAAGAAAATTTAAACCTGTGTTTTTTAAAGCTGTCTTTGAAGTTACCTTATACCTTAATGTATAACTACCATTTGAGACATACATTTTAGAACAGTTAAAAAAAATTCTCAGCAAAGTAATGAAAAGATGCAACCATATTCCATCACAGACACAACACTTCCCAAAAAAGCCTAATTATCATCAAATGGTAAAATAACAGTAAAATTGGTTTTCGTGTTATTGAGAATTTTGGGAAATAGGTACCATTATTCTACTCAAGTAGTCCATCCCTCTTTCCAGGATGAACAACCACAGACATTAAATACAGAACACTATCTAACAAAGCAAATAACACTACAGAAACTCAGTTAATGACAATTTCACAGCAGTAAAAAATATGCCCAGATCTATCAGCCAACCTTTTAAAATAGGACTCTAAAACTGTGCTTGTGAATCTGAGTATTAGTAACCAAGGCCTTGTTTGCATTCATATACGTACTTAAAACAAAAAGATTTCTTTCACTGGTACAAGTTCTTTGTACAGTAATGCATAACTGAGAAGTGCTTCTAAAAGTCTCCCTCACAAAACCACTCCATTTACTGAGGTATCAAAACAATATTTTTTTAATTTGCTAAGTCTTGATGAAATCGTATCCCACGAAAAGTACTGCCTCAGACCCTCCCTGTTCACACAGTGGAAGGATGGGCAGACAGCCCTAGTCATTGTTTTTCTTTTTCTCTTTTTTTTGATCCCCTCCACTTTGGCATTGTCTGAACTGTAGCAGACAAAAATACCAGCTTCTGATGTACAATGAAGAGGGTGAGGAAAGGGAAGGTCAGCTTTCTCATGCTTTCCATAATTAGAGGAATCAAAGAAAAGAAAATGGCCTGTGATGATTTAACTGTAAATTAGAAAAAGTCATATTTTTCAGAAGATGGATGCGTAGGAATAAGTATGATGGAAGAATATATTGGCATTCAGGATGTTGTTGACTGTTTAGAAAAGATACCAACGATTTACTGTATAGAAATTTCTAGGGAGAATTTTCAGTTGTCTTAAAAAGAAAGTGATTTTTTCAGTTTTTCTTTACCCAGAGCACACCAAGAAGGCTGCCAAGAATTTGTGAGTACAGTAATTTAAAAAAAAGTTCTGGTAACAGTCACAGTTTTAACAACTCACTGCTATACTTAGGCAGGTACATTCACAGATACATTCACAGCATCAATCACTGCTTTTACCACTTGCTAGAGAGATCAGTGCCACAGACCACGTGAAAACACGGCTTTGGCCGAATCCTATGACTTTATGCTTGAATTTTATTTCAGCCTATTACCCTCAGATATTTGGAATCAAGTCAGTGATGAGTTTAACTGCAAAGAATATCAGAAATACATGACAGCTATTGTTGGAACAGATGAAAATGACATTGAAACAGTACTTTTATGGAATTTTGTTTATTTTACACCAGTATGGGAATAACAAAACAGACACTGCATCTTTGAAGGAGTGAGGGGAGCTCAGTGTCCTAGATGATTAAATGTAGAAGATTAATTCCTATTAATAGTTCTTAAAAAACATGGCTAATTTCTCCCAAGATGTAGGAGTACTATGCTGGCCTGGAGTAGGGTACAGATAGTTTCATTCTATAGGCTGTTATGCTCAAACAGCCCTTCCCTGGAGAACCTGTCTGTGACCAAGCACAACATGAAATATTTGGTAACAGATTTATAAAAAATAGTGTGAAAATGGAACAGTAAAAAAATCCACAGGATTCATTTTCTAATAGGTATTAATACAGGAGAAGTTCATAGAAAATTCTGTTTAAGGAATAGAAATCACACAGTTATGCAAACAGAATATATTTTCTGTAAGTATCATGGAACCTGACAGGTCAGGGCTCTCTGCAGAAGTCTTTCAGTCCTGCTTCAATAAATATCCTACTCTAACACACATATTGTTGCGAAAAACAGCTTTTAAATTGGATCCCCATGATCAAATGCTGTCTTCTTGAACTCTGACAGGCTTTATTGCTTGGTATGATTTTCTGCTAAAGAACTTGTTCTAAGGCTGTTTAGGAGAGAGATTACTGAATTTTAATCCAAAGAGTTTATGAACGATGGACGCACGTTCTTGCTTCAGAAATACCTGGCAACAATGCTGTATAGCAATTCCAACCAGACTATCTGCATAAAAGATAAGCAGATTTAGCCAAACATGCCTTTATCCAGGATTGCAATGCATACACAGAATCCTGAAAAACTTCCAACTTCAGAAATTTGCTGTTTGTTTTGGAGCACCTGTATCAATAACATCAAAACATACCACAAAGGTACTAACTGCTCTTCTGCCTGACAAAGTTTAAAAGGAATGTTTTGCTTTTAAACCTGAGAAGGAATAAAATAAAAGGAAATGAAAATGAACTATTCACAGGACAAGTTAACAAGAGGAGTCTAACAGTTAACTTAAGAGCCTTTAATTTTTGCCATGACAATAATTCTAGGATGTTTTCATTCTGGAAAATTAAAAAACTATCTCTGCACTTTTTAAGGGAAAATGCTGTCAATACCATTCCATGTCTTCTCATATATCCTAACCCCGCCATCTCAAAATCTTAATTTGAGTTCAAGGTGTTGCAAACACCTTTATGCACTAAATAAAACAGGGTAGCTTTTAAAATGGAGTCATGTCTACTAAGCAGGAAAAAAAAGGATGCAAAAACGTACATGTGCTTGGCTGACAGTTACACAGCTGGGAATGTGATGATACCCTGCCCCAGCACAAAGCTGAAAATTGCACCCCAGAGAGCAGAGGTGGGAGCTAAATACCAGATTTAGAACAATTATCTTCCTTCCAGGTAAGAGACGGTCTTCCACTAGATCTGTCTCTTTGAGTGTCTGTTCCACTATCTATTAGTCACTCTTTGCCTGTTGCTTTCCTATGACATCTTAGCCACGTCCATGTGCATTATTTAGCATTTTTCCTCAATTATGTCTTTCTTGTGTTTTAGAAGTAGGATGGTACATTCCTTATTTTGTTTAAATATACACCCACTCTAGTCAAAGCGGATATATTTAATTATATGATCCTTGTAACCACTAACGCAAGTATTCTGATTTTGCTCTTGTTTTATTCCCTGTTATATAACAGAGTTTTTGGTAAATTCCTAATCACATTTCTTTCCCATCAGCCTGGTTTGTTTCTTTTTTTTTCATTATTCTTCACCTCAGATTGACTAGGTTTGCAGAAGTTGGCTGACTATGATGGTGTGAATGAAAGCTTGAAAAGAGAAATCCAAAGTTATGCAATATTTAGGATTAACATCCTTTTCTACATTCAGTATTCTTTTATAAAACAAGATCCTGAAAGCAAAGTTCTCCAAGAAAACAACACAAAAGAGACACACTCTCCATGAAACTATTACATGTAATTCTACTTGCTGCTAACAGGCAAAAGAGGATGTAGTTGGGATGCTTAAATGGAAATAGCTTGATTGTTATACACCATATAATAAAAATGGAGTGTTTCAGAAATGCAACACTAATGAAAAGTTAATAGCTAACAAAGAGTAGGAAACAAAGGATACCTGCCACTGGAACCAGCCAAATGCTACCAATATACTAAATAAAACTTGGAAATCTTTTATTGACTAGCAAGCTCAGCATGTTGGAATAATAAGGAAGTTCAGAATTTCCTCTCTCATTTGGAGTGTCTTTGCAGAAATATCAGCTGGTAACTACATCAGACTGTGCTATGTATAGCTTTGTTGATTTACTGAGATCTTTAGAATGCACACACCCAATGTTTTTCTTCACATGAATAACCCCTATAGGCAAACTGCCTAACATACCCAAAGTTGGGAGAATGAGGGGGAACATTACTTTTTAAAGTTTAGCTCACAAAAAAGGATGATTGTTTAATGTCAGGATTATAAAATTGAGGTAATCCAACAGAATTAATTTCTAACTGTGCAATTTATTCTTTAGAATTCCAAAGGACATCTTCTTGGAACACAAAGAGTAGTTATGAAGAAAAGTTGGAACACATTTCTTCATTGCAATCACTTCAACTAATGTAATTTATCTGCTTTTATTTTTTCAAAGTATATTTTGAGTTTTTCAATAATGTTAATTAATTTTTGAACCATTATTTTTGATAATGATAAATGAAAGAAACTAGTATTAAGAAAGCAAATGGAAACATTAAATAAACAATTGAGTGTTGCTCCTCAAATATTCAAAATTATTTTAATGTTTCAAGTATTTGCATTACAGCAGTAATACATCAGAGATGGGGGATAATGCCTTTGTTTCCCAAAACACATCCAGCAAAACAAAACAAAACAAAACAAAACAAAACAACCCACTGAGTATTATTACTCCTTTTAAAATGATAAAGGGTACAGTCAGAGGTTGTATGATTCATTTCATGTCATATTGGAAAATCTGTGGCAGAGTTCCAATTAAAACTCGGTCAGATGAAGAAAGAAATGCAGTCAAGTGATAGTCACACCAGCAACCTTATTAACATAGAAGTGTGGTGGTTGCTCTGCATCACAGTAAGTCATCTCCCCCGCCCAGCTTGCTTTGCTCTTTCCTTTCTTCACATGCACGAATTCTGCCCAGCTGTAAATGGGAGAAGGTGAGCAAAAGAATGGAAAAAAATACCATGCTGAGCTCTGAGTAAACAAACATATAGTTCTGATAAATTAGCATTTATAATGGAACAGAATTCATATAGGAATTCAAGTCTAATTTCTTCAGAAAATGATTAAAAATGTTGAATGCAAAACTGCAGTTTGGACTGGATCCTGCACGATGCCTACCAGCCATGGAGAAATGTTCAGCGTTCCTATTCCTTCCCAGCATTTCTGCAAATCTGCAGATTTTTTTTGAAGTTGCAGCAAGCTTCAAGGAAAGAAGTCACCGATCTACAGATAACAGAATAATTTCTAAAAGCCGTTAGCATAAGTACTCATCTAGCAAGAAATGCTGCGTGTATGATGAAGCGTTTACTTTCCCAGAAGTGCTTGTGGGACTTAAGATTGCACAAAAGGGCTGTGAAATGTGTTTCCCTCAGTTCTGGCTCTTTGGTTCCTGGAGCCTCAGGTCACATTCAACTCATAGTTCCTATCAAGCTTTTCCCAAAGGACCTCTGGGCTCCTGCGGTAGCCAAACTTCCCTGGAACAGGAAACTCTATTTACACTGATGTCTTAAAGCCTGGTGCTCATCCATAAAAGGGAAAAATAATACTTTTAGGAACTGCATTTTTCTTAACCTTTAACAGACCACAGGTTAGCACATGATACAAATGGGAATTTTCACAAAATCAAGCAAAACTATTTCTGAATCAGTAAAAAACCCTCATACCCCTGAAGTGCCTGCAACATTTTGACAGTGTGCAATGTTTTGACAGGAATGTCACAGAGAAAAGCTTTCAGTGTGTCGTATGATAGAAAGGCTATCTATAAGTATTAAAATAATAAAATGTCTTTTATCTGCATCACTGTAGATGCAGATCAATTTTCTGGGGGCATTGCTTAGTGAGTGGGAAAAGTTCTGTTCCAGCTATCCACTCACAGGGAAGAACTAAATCCTTCCCAGGTAGAGAGCTTTGAAAATTATTAAAAATAACCCTCATGATATCGATGTCACTCCTGAGGAGAAAGGTCCTGTAAGGTCTGCTTCTTATGGGACAAATTACAGCAGGCTATTGGGAAGGCAAAGTAGAAGTATCTCCTTTTCCATTCTTGTATTATATATTTCTATTTGTCACTCTGCTTGCAGTCTGTTATTTCACAAAGAACATACGTGACTTCCATATGTCAAGCAGCTTTTTGATTTTTTTAACTGCCATTTTTCATACAGGAGAATAATCAATTAAAAGATCAAGGTGAGGATTTTTATTTTAAAAAACTCCTAAAGACTCACTGCGACTTCATCTAAAGACACTTTCTAATTTAAAAATAAATTTATCTTCATGCACATATGAGTTTTGATTTGCATTTTTTTATTACTTCAGTGCCAAGGTCAAGCGTTCCTGCATAAGTGCATCTTATAATCACATCCTCTGACTTTCCTTCCCCATAACATCTTTTGTTTACTGCTTTCTTTTTTGTCACATCTAAAGTGAGTGAGACTGCCAGCTCTGTAAGTTTCTCTAAAATGATTAGTACTTTACAAACCACAGAAAATAACAGCACCTGTCCCATGCGGGATAGATGTGCTGAAGACTGCTTTGAGATAGTAAGCAAAACCCTTCTGAAAAGCTGTTGAGTTGTTTGCATGAATGCTATAAAAAATAAGTGTCAGTTCAATGCTGTAGACATCTGAGTCGCCATATAAAGGGCTAAACTTTGTATTCAGACTAAGATTTTTCTTCTGAGAACGCACTGATGTTTTCGGTAGATGTTCCCTAATCAACACTACTCTTCTTCCAAAATCATTGTTTCAAGCTGTATGTATCTATTCAATAAAATAAGAGATTTTGCTTTTGAATTCTTACTCATATTTTTACAGAAATTTACTTTCCAAATATAAACAAAGAGATTCCAATTTCTTTGGCAAACCTCCTTTTGCTCCAGAGAAGAAATTGAGGTGCAGATGATGTAATCTGTTTAAAAGTGAAATTGCCTTTTTAAATCTAGCTGTAAACAATAACATTAAAGATAAAGGTGTTGCTACAATTGCATATTTTGGTGACGACATTATTTTGCTTGAGGTCAGCTATTACAATTTTTGGTTTAAAGGTGAAAGTTGAAACATGCAATCACCTTGCTTACTAAGAATAGCAAACAGTATCTGCATGGCCTTTTCCAAATCATATTTTCATGCAAGGTCTTTAGTACATTTGCTATGACTCTTGGACGGACAAAGCTATTTAATTTGATTTCAAATGTTGGACAATTCTTGACCTCAGACTAGAAGTCTGGAGACATGACAGTTGTTTTCTAGGAGACTAAAGAAAGAAGAAGGACACAGGGGTTTTCCATAACTTTCTTTCACTAATCACAAGGACTTGACAATGTAACATCTCTAATCTGTCATCTAGGAAATGAGTAAGGTCCTAAAAATAATTGGGAGTATCCCAAGGTGAATAAGCGTAGATGTATGAAAAAGTGATATATTATCTCTGTATAATGTTGCTGGTTTATCTTGGCATTTGTCCATCTCTGTCTTGATCTTGTGCTGAATTTTCTTATCTGTCTAACACTCATCATCACCTCAATTCTACAAGCTCTTCAAACTAGCTGGTTGGATTTTTCATTACTTCCTATTACTACAGTCTTATTTAAAACTGAAATGTAAGAAGAGATAAACTTACTATTAATAGCAAAAGTTTTATTAAAATACTATTCGCCCTCCAGTTTTTAAGCATCCGTAATACTGTGCATGACATAAGAGACATTTCCCATTACTATGTAAATGTTATTTTTCCATCTAGGTCTTAAAAAAAATATTAATGCATTTAATTCTACCAGATTTTTCTGTTTTGCACTCATTCTTTTATGCTTGTGACTAATTTATTGATTTTGAAATATAAAGTCTGGGATAACAATTGCATAGCAAATATTATCTAAACACAGGCTTTTGGGTTGCAGTTACAATATACACAACGAACCTGAAAATATATCTGTGGCTTTACTAATCTAAAGTTGCAGCTGAATAGGTTTATAAATGTTTGTTAATTTAAAACTCTTAAGGCACCTAACAGACTCAATTTGAGTGTAAACGTTAGTAGTTTATTTACTACAGAAGGCAAGTGCTTATTGACGTCGATTAAAAAATGCTACCCTATAAAAAACTCCACTAAGCTGAACAAGATCTGACACATTTCATAAAGGTGGAAAGTGGTAATTTTTAAAGAATAAAATGTCCTTCTGATATGACACGTATCCCTCTTTTTAGATGTTTTCCCACAGAAATGAAATAAAATATTTTAAGTGTTCTGTTTTGCATGTACAACAGAGGCCTAGAAGCCTCAGCTCTGAACTCCCTTTCCTAATCTGCTCTCTATTTCAGGATCTGAAAATATCTGGGAGACTGAAAACATAATCATAAAATTTTAAGGGGTTGGAAGGGACCTTAAAAATTATCTAGTCCTGCCCCACCTGCCATGGGCAGGGACACCTCCCATTACACCAGATTGCTCAGGACCTTATCCAACACGGCCTTGAACACTTCCAGGGCTGGGGCATCCATTACCCTCCCACAAAACCTGTTCCAGTCTCTCACCACCCTCACAGCAAAAAATTTCTTCTGTACATCTAACCTTAATTTCTCCTCTTTCAGTTTGTAGCCCACACTCCTTGTCCTGTCACTACTGTTCCTGATGAAGAGTCCCTCTCTGGCCCCTTAGATACTGGGAGGCTGCTGTGAGGTCTTCACAAAACCTTCTCCAGGGTGAACAACCCCAACTTTTCATAGTGTAATTGGATTATCTAGGCTTATCTCTGTATTTATTTGGACCAAATCTCTATGTTCGTCATCTAGCTAAAGCACAGATTTTCAATGCAAATCATGTAGGGCTTCTCCATGTTTGACTGATGTATGAATCCTTGTACAGCACAGTCCCAAATACATATTTTCCTATCCAAATACATATTTTTCTACCCAAATATACAGTTATGAGTTACCTTTTTACTTTCTGCAATTGTTTGTTACATGCTTTCAGTCACAAAACAAAAAGTATCTAAACCTTTCAAAATGACAGCTGATAAAATATATCGAAAACTATATCAACAGATAGTAGCTTGAGCTTCTACAGGTTTGTAGATCTAGACAGAAAAAGCTAGCTTTAATAATTCAAATCTATGCTTAACAATTACAACTGGAAGGTCGTTTTTCAAATGACATAATACATTCAGACAAAGTAAAAGAGATTAATTTTCAATTAGTACTTGGCTAAATAACATGTTTGTCGTAGTTCTAGACCAGCTTGGAGTCATATTTCGGAAATACCAAGAATCAGGGAATCATAAAATGGTTTTGGCTGGAAGGGACCTTAAAGCTCATCTAGTTCCGACCTCCCTGCCACAGGGAGGGACACTTTTTATTAGACCAAGTTGGTGAAAACTCTGCAACCTATACTGGAACACTTCCAGGGGATGTGGCACCCACTACTCCCAGACCTTTAAATATCCTAAATTATACAACCACATAGTAATTATATAACCTTAGCATGACTAATTCCCTGCATGCTGTATTTCAGCAATATAACCACAGACATAAACCCCAGCTACCCTTGCTTTAATGTTATCTGCACAGCATTAAGCAGATAAGAAAGTTCTCTGTTCCTTCATTAAAGGACCTCAATCCTGTCCTTTGTATGGGCACAGGACAGTGTACCCAAATGTATCACATTTAACTGAATTTCTCAAATGCCTCACATTTCAATATTTCCACCAAGAAACTCAAACTCTCTTAAAGCAATCCTTTCTGAAAGTTTTTGTGTAGCTTTTAAACAGTTTTTCACCATTCTTTCAAATAATTTCAGTAAGTATTAATTTCAATTTAGTGCTTCACAAACCAATGGATGAAAACAAAACTGCTGTCCCCAAAAACTTATTATCTAAGTATCCATCTAAGAATAATTTTGCAACACACATTGTATTTATATGCACAGTCCAAGATGCAAAGCATAAAATAAACGTATCTTTACAGAAAAGTTGATCGGAAATGACTAAGTATTATAGTCAAATGCTATGTTGGTTTATTTTTAATCTTACCATGTGCTGTATTTAGATGATCAATTACAAAACTGACAAACAAATCTCTTCATGGTAACTGAACATTATGAGCCTTTTGCAAGTGGTGTATTTTAAGGAGGGACATTTAAGAGGAAAGGGTGGAGATATGAAATGGATTTGTTTAAAGCTGGTGGCCAAACTCACATATAACAGGACACTACCAAGTTCAGATTTTCACTAGAGATAAATTTGGAGTAGGGATTTGAAAGTAGTTTCAAGAATTCTGTTGTCATACGTTGAGAATTGTTTTGTTGAAACATTTTCAGAAATCTGAGTTCAGTCATTTCCTCTTCCCTTTATTCCCTCATTCTTTCTCATCTTAATTTATAGTGATGTGTTTATAGTAATAACTTAGTCAGACACTGTTTAAGCACAGGAATCATCTCAAAGTGATCTCAACAGACACATGAAAATTGCCTTTCACACTTGTCCTTGACCTGGATATGGGAAGTAGCATGAAAACAGGGGGCCTCAGAAACATCAAAACATCCGTAAAACTGACAAACTAAATTGTTTGTAATCATGGGATCTCAAAAGAACTGCATAGTTTTTTTAAAAAATATTTGTTTTAATTCCTGTAATTTCTTACTAAAATCTTTCAACTCCTAACTGACCGAAAATAGTAATGTCTGATGTCTTCTCTTCCTGACTTGACTTTAGAAGTGAGTAATTCTCAGGTCTATAAAGGTTTCGACAATCACACAAATCTCGTATTTCAAGGGAGGCTCTCGGACTTAAGCAGTGTTATACAAGCTCTTCATTTAAAACCGGAAGTTACGATTCTAATGACCAATGATTTCAACACATCTATGGAAATCTTTGTGAAAATTTACAGCACAATGCTGTATGCAGTTGTACCAGCGACAGCATGCAGGTGGGATATACAAAGTCTGACCACTTTTATAAGAGCTATTGAAGTGCGTGTTGTGCACTTCAATATAAGTAATGATTCAGAAATACTAGTACCTTTTCCTCATAGTAGGAATCTATTCTATCACGTTGTCCCAGCAGCCCAGGAAGTCAGGGCCAATAGAAGACTGTAAGAAAAAGTCATGAAGTGGTCAAAAAGGTAAAGATGCTGTGTTTCAGCAGAATGAAACCAAGAGAGACTTGCATCTGTCCGTAGTCCTCCCAAAACTTCAATAGCCCCCGAAACCCATTTTCTCAGGCATGTCTTTATTCTCATTCTCTGAAATAGGAGCTGATCCCTTACGCTTCCCACCTGAAATTATGATTTTCCTTGTCCAGAGTTTCAAAGTCTTCACTGATACCTCCATGTCCTTTTCTCCCCCTTCCTTTTCCCCACGTCTATTTATGCAGTACTGCAAAAACTAAGCTTGCATAAACCTCAGATCAGTTGTAGCATATCATATGGAGCAGCTGGATCGAATGGATCTGACTTTCCTTTATTCCTAGCTAAATATTGAAACCAGTAGCTAAATATGCACTGAAATGCATTAGAAAATATTGTATGTAAATATTATACAGGGATAAAGGCAGTCACAACATGTATCTGCATGACAATCAAAATGTAACTCTAGCTTGTGTTGACAGACAAGAATCAGTTTAAAACAGCATAAGCCAGATATCAATACAGCCCAATAACATAAATTTCAGCATCAGCTGCTAGGACTAACTAAGCTTCCAGGTTAGCAGTGGCTGAATCCTGTGTTATCAGTTCCCAAATTGGCAACATGAAAATAAGCTTCAGTCCATTTCAATGAAAAAACATGCCATCTTCAGAAAGAACTAAAGGCATATATAGACAGAAGAAAGAGATGTAGTCAAAAATACAGTTTGTAAATTGAGATGGACTCTGCAGCTGGATCAAAAGAAAACAAGTTCTCCTTAATTAAAATTAATATTTCTGTAATCTGGTCAATGTATATTAATTATTCAGATAAGTACCACTTCCCCTTTATGCCACACAGGTATTTTTCTACAGATCTTGTTAATACGGGTTTGATGTCCATCACATATGTATTTATTCTTACAGGATATCATTCATATGATCACACAGTAAAACAAAGATCCAAAGAACTACAGTTTGGGTTTATTCATAGATAAGATGGGTACGCTGACAGAAATGCAGGAGGGAAGAATTTCACAGACCAGTGAAAAAGGTCTCTTTAAGCCGTCATAGAAGAAAAGAAGCATTATAAGTCTCTATATAGCAAAAAAAAATCAAAACAAAATTATGCCAAACTTCAAAACAAGGGAAAAAATCATACAAATGCTGTGTGTTATCTGGTGAGCCAGAAGCAGCCACAGATGTGACTTTATGAACCGTTTTCCAGTCAATTTTCAGATTATATTTTAGACACTTTTTAGAAAACAAATAAAAATGGTTGGAATTTTGGTATGGACAAATTCTTTACTGAAAATGTTCACTTATATCCAATATTCTGGTAGTTTTAAACACTTCCAAATTTTGTAATGAAACCTGCAGAAAAATTAACATTCAAATTGGCACTTGAGATTGGGGGACTAAGTGATCTGATGGAGATAGTGCAGAAACTACACTTCACCAGTGTGTGAAAGAAGTTCCTAACAAAACTTTTGTGTGAAAATGGTGTGATTTTTTTTTCCTTTTATTGGTAAAGTTAACTTAAACCAAGCTAAAGAGCCTGATCTTATTGGCATACATGCAATTCTAAAAGTACAGTTAGCTTGGTACAGATGGGAGGGTTACATGTATAGATCCAAACGCAAGAATGACTTCTCAGTAAACCAGCAATACATGTGAAGACACCTGATTAATTTAAGGTCTTCATTTCCATATCAAGGAAATTGCAAAACTAAAATGTATCCACTGAAGAAACTATTTTTCTGTACTTTATTCATTCCAAGCAATTCAACCAGCAAGACTGTGGAAAATTAAAGGCAAAATGTCTTTTTAAAATCTTTTAAAAAATCATATTGGTCCTGCTACAGATCCAGTAGAAAAATTAGTAAAAAAACCCCACTCATGAAAATGATGAGCAAGATCATGTTAGCAGGTCACACTGAAATAACTGACAAAACATCACAGGACCTTCACCATCAATTTAGAACAAGCAGTACCTCAATTTGGTCTTGCTTTAACTCTTATGTGCACATTTTATTGTATCTCTATTAAGTTGATTTTAATAATCTGAATCCTATTGTTTTAGCTATGAGAATCAGTACAAGGAAAAAACAGCACATAGAAAAACCACCGCAACCTTCTTTTCTGTAAACAGAATTAGGGATGTAGCCAGTGATCAAATAATAACTATATGGCAAATACTCAATGTTTTCCTGATATCAGGATACCTTCTCCACTTGGAATTCTATTAAAACTTCCCTGTGATAGAAGCAAGTCAGTAATTTATTCATTTTTAAGATAAAAAGTGCAAAGAAAAGTACAGAAGAATTAAATAAAAAATCTAATGGCCATTAAGCAGTGTATAAACATGACAAATTTCTTTCTGTTTCTTTGGTATGTCAAACTGAGATCCTTGGTGTCATCTGGTAAACTTTCCTGTGTTAACACAAAACTGCTCTCCTCCAAATAATGCCATCTGAGTCAAACTTTGTAGACAAAACCATGTCATCTATGACGAATGCACCGCCCTGACTGGTAAGAATGATGAATATAATGGCCTCTTTTTGAAAAAAAAGGAAACATTTTAAACCTTGTGGCTTATATATCTTTACCATCTCACTGTTGCACAACCCCAAAGTTGGCATAATAGACCTTACCTAAACTATAGCCACTGCCTCAATAAAAGTGTTGTACTTCATAAGACATGAATTATCCCCTCTCTGTATTCCACTTAACATAATGGAGATTCCCTTGCTTATGTAAGGAAATATTTAAGACTAAACACTATTAAGCATGAAAGATATTTCCTTCTTTCCACCATGAGATTCAGTTATTGTACAGAAATCAAAGTAAGAAGCTAAGCTTTTTAACTACTATTGATGGTGCCTGTTCCCTCATTCCACCAGGAAGATAGTTTGCCAGACACATATCTGATTTAAATTAAACTGAGAGAATCTTGCCTGTCATACCACTGTGCAAACACAGACACACAGATGCATATGTATATATATAATAAATTACATTTTTAAAAAAAACCTATGTCTTTAAAATACATTAATACTAAACAGATACTAGTTTTCTACATTAAAATGAATGGGAATGCTTATTAACTATTAATAACTCAGTTGCTAATATTTTATTAACATCTTACGGAAACTGAGATCACATTATTTCTCACCATCAATGGGCACATAATATTTTTCAAGAGCATGAGACAAAACCACGTCAGAAACATGCATGAAAGACAATACTGGACTTGCTCTCAGGGGTTTTTCTTAAAAGATGGCACGCAAAATAAGAGGTATTTCCTAGTAGGTCTTCTACCTTTCCAACCCATAAGATAGTTCACTTTAAATGATTCTTACAATTTCTCAAATCCTTACTGTAATTAAAATGAAGCCAAACAGAAGAATCGATTTTAAATATTCTGCTCCCTCTAGAGATAATTAAAATTGACATTTCTTGCAAGGAAATGTTAGATTAATACAGGATTTGTATTCTTTTTACTGTAAGATTCTGCTGGTGTTTTAGAACCTGCAATAGAAGTTTATTCTCTTTCCCTGCGTGACTCACGATCTTGTCGATCATGACAGCAGGGACTAAAAATACAATGCATTACTGCATGCAGTGTCTGTAAATCCCAGGAAAGAGGTGGCTTTAGACATTTATACAGCGAGACTGGCGACCAAGCGCTGCCGAGTGTGTCAGCCAGCGGCGGGAGAGCGGACACTCTGTGCCGCGGCTCCGAGGACAGGAAGCATTGAGAGTTTCTGCGGCGGTGCTTGGCCCGAGATAATACCATTGTATGGGGAGGCCGGGCGGCCTCTCCCAGCGCTGGGAGCCCGGAGCTGGCGTCTGGCTGCCTGGCCCCCGGCCAGCCCGGGGCTGGCTCTGCGGGGAGGGCGGCCGGTCCTCCGGCAGCTCCTCGCACAGCCCGGCCACACCTCACCTTCCAAAGGAAATCTGGCGAGAGCTCCAGACTTTATGACTTCTTCTTTACGAGTCCCCTCTCTAGTTTTTTTTTTTTGGTTTTTTTCCTCCACTTTGCTCTGGTATTCGCGCTGGGCTCTCAGGCAACTATTTAAAGTCACAAGCAATAAATGAGCTGATGACAGGATTATTGGGAAAAGTCATACTTTGATACCCCAAAACGCACATGACATTCCTCTCACTTTTTAAGCAGTGGCAAATTACTGTCACCGCCACCCATCATGCAGAAGAAAAGATTAATTTCAACAGGCGAGTTCTGCAATCTTCTTAATTTTTATCCCCTTTAATTCTACCAGGTTTATCTGAGATATATGTTCTGTTTAAAACAGACATTGTTCTTAACACACAAAGGAGTTCAAGGATGTGGCATCAGTGTGTTCCCACCCACCATTTGCTCTGATGGTGTTAGATTCTCTGAAAAATACATGCGAGTCCCAGAGCAAGTATTGTGCTGGGTATATTTTTAAATTATGCATTTCAGTAATGGTAAATCAAAGATATTAAAAGTTTAATAAAATATTTCCCTGTACAAAATCTATGTGAAAAAAACCTCACCGATCAGAAAATATAATACAGCACAACTAACATCTGCTACCCTTGCTCTAGAGAAACCTCATTTTACAGCCCAGGCAGCTTCCCCAAGAGCACACCTCTTATACCATTTAAGATACTCTTAGGCATATACATAAATGCTGATTATACTGGATTTAAGTATGTCCTTAAGTGTTCTTTTGAAAAGGTAGCAAATAGAACACTAGCTACAGCTAAATAGTAAAAATGCCAATAGGTACATTTTCAAAAAGATGAGATATATATTAAAATCAATGGAAATTAGAGTAAGACTAGGAGAAGATTTCTATATCAGCATTAAATATATATATATATATTTGTTTTTATATTAGCACTAAATAATTTCTTAAACATTATGCAATATTTAGCCATAGTTTAATTTTATAATAAAATAACTAGCATTTCACAGGTAAACTACATTCCTGTATTTATTTTAAACAAATATTTTACAAAAGCCTATTATTAAATAACACAAATTAAACTGGTATAGCAGTAGTATTTGATACAGCAATAATTCTGACTAGCAATATAACTGGAGTTTGTTTTATTTTTGTGAAATTATTTTTATGCCCATACTAAGTAAAATGACTATAGTAGCAAGGATTCAGTTTCTAAATAGTAAGTGCAAAGGTGCTTTTGTATTTAAGGCTCTACACTTAACCTGAATTTACAGAAAAGCTGTGTTGAGTATGACCTTGTCCACAAGAGGTATAATCCATATACTGTGAAATATCAAAAGCCCCAAGATTCAAACTGTTACACCTGAGTTTATTGACAATTCATATTCTGAGACAGATCTCAAAAATAAACAATGTCACTAGATTTAAATTTGATGTTTTAAAGTAGGGTTTTACTTGTCTTTTAAATTTTGAGCTTCTAGAATTGGTATTTTCAAGCTGCTCTAGAATTGGTATTTTCAAGCTGCTCTGTAATCAAGAAAATGTGCAGAATACTTTAGTGTCACAACCATATTTTTCAAGTCACATGGCATTCCAAAGGAAAAGACTTCAAAGGAAATCAAAATAGCAATTTATTTAAAGTTTGGTTTGATTAAAACAGTTTAGATATATTCTAAAAGAGTATAATAGAAACTACATATCTCAAGTTTCTCAGCTGAGCCAATACAGTCATCAAAAAGTGACCAATTTTAAAAGAGGTAAAATCATTAATAAATTATTTTACTGCATTTGTCATCATATTAAAATACTCAGTGATACATCAACATAAAAAAAAAAAAGGAATAATTCTGGATGACAACTTCACGATTCTTTAAAGTCATATGTTTAGAGATGATTGCTCAATTAACACAAAAAAGCTATCACTTATTTTGAACAATTGAGAAAGAGAAACTAGCACACAGGTTTCTCTCGATTCCTATAGAAGCTGTAGTAGAGATGAAATCCCAAAGGGTTAACCTCTTCCTTGTGCCACCTATTGTTTTTATGCAGTGACAATATATAAAAGCTGGTAGCAGCCTAGACATGACCCCGTAGTAACCCGCCTGTATGCACTGATTGTCTCCTTTGCACTGATCCAGCTGGTTGTCCAAAGATCCAGTAAATATTTGCATGCTCAGCGTAAGGCAGTGGCACTTTCCGCGTAGAGCTGGTAACAAGAGACAACATCTCAGCTCTGAGTCAACAGCGAAAGGCAAACAGTGGCTGCTAGTGGGGAACATCAACTGTCGTGCCACAGTCAGCTCTCAGGTACTCATGACCGTGACCTACACACTTTATCACACTTTGATCAGCATTGTGAAAGCAGACACTACAGCGGTGGCTGCCCGTGGCGCAGCCTTGCAGGCTCACTGGTCCTAAAGGAATCTCGCTGGTCTCTTCCTCTCTGGGTTTCTTCCTTTAAGTAGGCACGACAGAAACAACATGACGGACCATGATATGTCGGTGTATACATACCTATGTAGCTGCTGATCTCAAAAACAGGTGCTAACTCTAAAATTCAGCCTGCAATCCAAGGGAAACCTTGACAGTCGCACACATGCTACCATTAGAGGTAGGAGTCCAAGGAATTAGGCAGCAAGGCGCACTATAAGCTTAGGCACTGAACAGATTAAAATGCGGTGAAATTTAATGAGTCACCTGAATTCAGCATTTTACCACATGCATGTATTTTTCTGCCCAGCAATAATAGTGGCAGTGCTTTCTCTAACGGCTCAGGCTCCTGCTCCGCCTTACAGCTCTACCATCCATTCTAAACAAATGCAGAATAAGTTGTGTTTCAGTAAATTATATGTGATACAAATAGTAAGAATTACTTTGTTGAAGGGAGGTAGCTCTGCACAAGAACTTAAGTAAGATACGGGCTTTGTAGACTCAAGATACTTTCTAACTAATCTAAGACCAAGAAGAATTAAACTCAGGTCTTGCATTAACTTAGTACCAAATTGATGAGTGAGTTACCCTTGTCAGCTCCTCTGCAGCCTCCTGCAGAAAGAACTTTGGGCTGCAGTTTCGTATTGATCTACTCTTATACTACTTTTCACTTTGCTAAATATCTTAATATCAATGTTTTAAAACTGTTAGTCTTGATTTGAAATAAAAGTTAAAGCAAAATGAATTATTAGAGGGAGATAATAAAATATTATCCGTTTCCTTGTCCATTTCATTGACGTGAAATGAAGATTTTCATATTTTCACAAAAATCAGAACTTAGCCCAGGCTAAATGAAAGCACATTTGTGAAACTTCTGGAAAATTTTCAATCTCTTCTGAAGCAACTCCAAAGAGCCATTGTATTACAATGCATTTTATAGTACCAGTGATGATGCAGACTATATGTGTATATAAATTAAAATACAGACAGATTCTGTTCTATTGCCTTCTACAGAATTTACTAAGAGCTTTCCAAAACTTGCAGAAAGAAAATTTAAAATTCCGAGTAAAATTAGTAGTTTTCTAACAGATGAAGGCTGGAATCATGAAAGAAGGAAGGGTCTTTATTAAAAAGGAGTTACAGTCAAGTAACAGAAGAGGTGTAAAAATAAATGTTTGTCATGAGCTCAAGAAGGATTAGAACAGTAAGTTAGTTGGAATTCTTTCATCTCTGCCCTTTCACCCAGAGAAGCCTAAGTTAGAGCATCACAGGGTTCAGGCACGATAGCTTAAGTGATAACTTTAGACCAAAGTGGTTGGCAAGGAATTTTGTGATCAATGTCTTGCAGTGGTTGGTGGATTCGAGACTGTCACAAAGTAACACACTATAGAGCGGAAATCAATGTTCAGACTTGCAAGTAACAAAGATCACGTGGCACTTCATCAGGAACAAAAAGCCCCACAAAGCACGTGGCAGAATGGGATCAGAACAAAGCTGGGAGCTGAAGCTTCAACCTATTTTGTGATTACAAACAAGAGGCAGTTTATCAAAGCAATTTTGAAAATATTCCTCAAACTGTTTTAAGCTGGATGCCAGAGATCCCAACTGTATCTTCCTTTACATGTTCCCAAGGTTTTCATGGGTTTCCTCCTCTTGTCAGCACTCTTCTGCTCCTCCATCAGCCCAGTCTCTCTGCTGTCTCCTCACTCATCCACACACACTTCAGTA
Source organism: Rhagologus leucostigma (assembly GCA_013397725.1). NCBI lineage: Eukaryota > Metazoa > Chordata > Aves > Passeriformes > Rhagologus > Rhagologus leucostigma. The sequence continues at coordinate 32,761 of VZTD01004426.1, forward strand.
GTGATCTGTGCCACGTATTTTCCTGTAGTACCACTGCCTCTTCCACATCTGCCCAGTAGTAGGTTCAGCCACACCAGCAGAAAGCCCAAGCTGCTAAGCCCTCTTGTGGACTGTTATGATGGGAGCAAGGAGAGCAAGGTAAATGGAAAAACTATTAACTTTCCATGTGTGGGTAAACTGTGTAACTTTGACAGCACTGGCTTTATTTCCAGGTTCTGGAAAGCAACTTGTAGACTTTTCTGATTACTCTACAGACTTTTCACTTACACAGCATGCAATTCCTACCTACATATTTGCTTTCTAATTCTAAATAATTTAACGCAATTTTTATTCTCCTCCTGGTTTTGTAACTCTCCTTTGTCCCTCCGATAATATTATGAACTCCCTCATCATATGCCATCTCCTTTTTTCCCCCAACTCTTTGCATTTTAAGTTGCATTCCTATCTTCAGGATACCAGAAAGAGGAGAAGAAAACCATGAGGACTGTCTCTGCCCAAATTATGTAACTCAGGACTAGTGGCAGAAAAGGACTTCCTTAACCTCTGCTACTGCATTTTGTGTCACACTCAGTAGTGGCAGAGACTCTTGATTACATTATAGTTTAAAATCTGGTGAAAATTATATGCATCTGAAATTCCTTATTTTCTATTTATGAAAAGTATAAGAGATATAGAGCCATGGAAATTCTCTGCCTCCTTCCAAACAACTGAAATTTCAAGTCCTTCAGCCAAATAATATAGCTGCTATATTATCACAATTTAATATTAATTAAATACTAAAACTCTACACCATGACTAAGAGAAATGTTGTAGTTGCTGATGAGACTTGGAAAAACCTCAGCTTCAGAATTTACATTATATTCTGACTAAGTTAGCAAACAACATAAAATACAAAAAAACCCTTGTCATGACCCAGAAACTCAAAGGAAATTTTTCCATTTCTTAAAGTGGGAGGTTTGGGCACCCGGGTTGAGGCCTGAGAAAGTGCAAAGCGTGATCAGTTTTGGTGTGATCGCTGTGATGTGATGTGATGTAAGAAGGAAATTCCAGCGGGAAACTCCAGCAGAAAAATAAAATTTCAGGTTCTCTGGCCATTCAAAGATGTGATCAGCAGGGCAATTTTTTCTCTTAAGGCTTCAGTCCACATTAAATATGCAGATAATTTTGAATATTTTGGTTCAAAATTCAGCATCTTATTTGTCAGAAATAAGCACAAAGCTATAGCAATCTTAACAGCTGCACAAGATCAAAGACACCTAAGAAAAGGCTGGTCTTAAGGCGACTGAATAGCACCAAAAGCCATCCTGGGGTCCTGGATCATGACACTGCCTTTCCTCTGCTTTTCAGCCTCACATAAGAGAGGACATGAGGGGAAGAACTCGGAAAAATGTTGATTTGTAATATGATGGTGGAGGGAAAAAGCAGTTCTACATTGCACTTGGTCATCTTTGTGTCCCTTTTAATGCATTTAATTTGTGTCCGTATTACATAGGGATATCTGAATATCTGGAACAGATATCCAGATATCTGGAACAGAGCAATACAGATATCTGGAACTGAGCAATTCTAGGTACAGGGAAATTCTGAGCGCCAGTGCATGGAGTGGGGCTTGCAGGTTGACTGTGCTTCCCAAGAAGTTTGAAAAGGAAACTGAAAAACCCATAGGAAACTGAACCCATAGGACAATGAAAGATGCAGTTGTGCTGATTCACTAAAACAGAGGACGTGGTAAATATATAGAAGTGTGTATAAACAGAAATTCATCTCTATCACTTTCAGGAAGGATGATATTTTTTACTGAAAAGTTGTTCTATTTGATAAAAATAAAAAAAAAATTAGCACAAAAGCGTATCAAGATAAGTGAAACAAGGGAAATAAAATTTCTTTTCAAAGGAGTGGCAAGAATGCAAATCTGGGTGATGAAAAAATATTTGCATGTCTAAAGGCAAAATGAACCACTTAGAGAATGCACATTTCCTGCTTCCTATGGTATACAAACCATATCTTTGCTTAATGTAAACTGAAATAAGCAGTATCAAAGTTGTAACAGATGACGATTTCATTCTATGTGCACTCTATATTTTTATATCTGGTGTGTGTCCAGCTCTATAGGAGCCCTTCCACAGGCACAATCTACTGCACAGCTACTGACTTTGAAATACCTTATCTGCACAAAGGAATCAGGAGAGGGGCAGGCTGACTCACATTCTTGCTGATAGACATTGCAGCATTACAATGTAAGGAAATAAAGTAATGCAGGTTTAACTGAAATAGCTTGAGGGGCACTACTCCAAGTTTTCTATTACTCCAAACTACACCTATGACACGGCAGTGACAATTTACTCTTCTTGTACAGTAAATGCACAAGATTCCAGGGGTAACCACTTCTTTTTAAAATATGTTTCTTTTCTTTTTATATTTAGAATTATACGCATTAATTAACTTGCCAGATATAAACTGCATACTATCCTTTAAATTTGTTTTCAATTGCACGGGGGGTGGCTCCTTAGGCAACAAAAGAAAAAAGAATAGATTGCAGATACATATGAATTAACACTCATTTTGCAGCCTATGAACAGGTCATAGCTTAATGCAGTACATGCCTAGAAATGGTATTTTTAGGTAAAATTTCGCCATGGAAACCACTCACAGCATATTTAATGTTTTGGTTATGAACAATATTTTGTTTGATCTTACAAAACAAGTTATAGCAATCAGGTTTTCATATTTAGATGTTTCTCACTCTTCAGAGGATCGGCTTGCACAGGATGGACCATAGTGGTGACGCACCCATTTTCTAAAATGTTTGAAATTCTGTTCATAGCAAATATTTGATTTGGCATATTTAACAGCTGCATATTTGAATAAATAGAGCCATCTTAGGACTTCAGAAAATTTTAAAATGCATCTACAGAGCCAGTATTCTATCCTGCTTATATCTTCATGGTTTCCAGATGTGCTACATCCTGCTTAAAGATAACCTGTCATGCAGCAACAGTACTATTAATTTAATTGAATTTCTTAAACCACAGAAGCAGTGAAGACAGGCCACCAGCAAGAAATCTGCTTTAGGAAAGTCTTGATAAGATTTGATACCACCAGGCTTAGAAAACAAGCGTTACTAAATCAGCACTTGTCTGTACTATTACTTTGTTACCCCACTCTGTACTACTGCACCAAGGAAGGATCAAGGCTGATGTATTTTAGCCGAACCGGAGAGATGAAGCTAGAAGAGAATGGCTACTGCAATGACATATTAAACCAATTTTTTTTCTTTTCCTCAAGTTAAAATAGAAATTAAAAACCTTTTCAGAAAGACCAAAATAAAACCTCTGTATTTTTACCTGAATTCTTCACTAGAGCACAGTCCTCCAAGCTGGGAGCATAGGACAGAGGAAAGACAAGCTCAACCAACTTGTCCAACACAATCAGCAAAAAAGACTTGTTTTGTGCTGGAGGAAAAAGTATGGAAGCTAAAAAAAGATTTTATGATTTTTAAGTTGCCCAGAATTTGGGATCTTACACACACTCTTACTATTTTCATTTCTTCTATAACTGAGCATCAGCACAACCAGCTCCCTGGCACAGCTGTAGTGGACCCTTTTCTTTTATGTTTAAGACCTGGCATTGTAAGTGCTTTATTCTTAAAAGTACTTCTCTTCTATTGTTTTAAAATCTTCTCACCAAAAATATTTCACTGATTTCACTGACCTCCTGGAGTTTATTTTCAACTTTCTTGTATCTGCCTATATTTTTTTCAAGACATGCTCTGAGATCTGGTGACTTTTGAAAATATTTTACTATCCAGTAGCATCTCTAGTATGGAGCCAATCTTCTAAAGCAGCGTTTATTAAATTTAAATTTTTTTTTGTATATTTTATCTCCAGGTAATTTCTAGTTAAAAGGCACAAATCTCTAATTTCTTAGCTTCAACCTAGGCTACACAATCTTTCCTCCAGTTTTTGCTAAATAAGGACATAAGTTTATTTAGAAAAAATCCCCATTTTGAAGAAATAGGAACACGGTCCTATATGCTATTTTAATATTCACTCTTTACAGGAGGTGCTGCTCTGTCTAGGCAAGGAAATTTATGGTAACATTACCCTAACTCGTTTGCACAGTCCTCCACCAGTAGCAAGCTGTGCTAGTTTTTGCACAGGTATACACAGAAATTTTGGCACCTGTTTAATATAAGCAGGCCTGGTCTTGCATTCTCAGCACAGGCAAGTCTCCAACAAACCAGTGAACCGGCAATTTGGTCATCTCAAAAAAATGCATGGTTTCATTACATTCTTACTTTAACACACACAGAAGAAAACCAGAAAATCCTCACTTAAAGTTTAGTTCTTACAGTCCAGCTGAATAGACAGCTTGATATGCCATACAGTTCTATTAGGAACTCTCTCAACAATTTTAAGAAATGCCACCTCAGGTCCAAAGTCACAAGGCTACAAAAACATCTTTTCAGTTTTGCAAACAGAATGTATGAGGGACACTGAAAGCACCATTCCCTAGACTTAACAAATTTCCATCAAACACAACTGTAGGATGAAGAAAGCAGATCAGCAACCACCACCCCAAAAAAATCACTTCAGTCTACTCATACCAAAGTGAGCATGCTGACATTTTCATGTGGTTGACTAACTTTTCTTTATGGCTACCATAAATTCAACTTGTTATAATTACTGTCAATAAAATTAATGAAATTACAGGCTGCTCAACAAAAGGAATATCAATCTGTAGCATTTTATTAGGTCAGTAAGACCTTCATTTATCACTGGTACATTTTGTGTAAGGCAGGGATTTGGCTCCAGATTTGTAGCTGTTGTAATTTCTTAAAGTTGCATTCCAGGATCTTAGAAACATCTCATATATTGATTCTGCTTGCTTGATCAAGAAAGAGGTTTTCAAAATAAACAGAAATTCTAAAACACTTTCAAAAGGCTTAGAATAACTTTGGTTCTGAGCCAAAGGCAAAATGTACAGCAGTTTAAAAACCAAAATGCAGCAAATTTTCAGTAACTATTCATTTGGAAAAGTATCTTAAATACAACGCCCCCTAAAATGGGTTGTAAAGCTCTCCACTTTGGGGCAGCAGGCATAAAAAAAGTCCATACCGCTCTAGTTTCCTGTTTGCTATGAAACAATAAGGAGAATGCCACACTTTTTTTCATTTGTGATGTATTATTTTCTTTTTTATAATTAAACTGAAGTCACACAAAGACATTTCCAGTATTAAAAAAACCCATAAACAACACATCCAAAACAGAGAGCAACACAACTGTGTTTTATCTTCTTGTATTACATGAACAAAAATGTTCTCAGTGATTTCATGTTCAACTAATAACTGAATTGCTTTATAGGTACTTTGACTGGATTGTACTCTGGTGTCAGAGTTTGATTCTTTAGTCCCAGCCAACAAAGACAATAGGAAACATGCTGGAATTTCAGTTTTGAAGTGTTAGGTCACCTTACTTTCAAAACTATCTAAGTTATTTCACAACCTGACTTCCATTTTCAGCCATGTCCTGGGCACTGAAGAATTCAAACTTCACTGAAAGTTGTTGTGACTTAGAACTCCTACTGTCTGAAACTACATGCATTACTCTAAAGAAACAAAACAAAACCGAATAAACCCCAACAAAATAAAGCAAACAAATAGCTAGACAGGTTTTACTTTTTAGTTAGACTTCACAAAAATTATTAATTTACTTTTTAGGGTCTTCTCACCTTGTTTTAGTAAAAAACAGATTTTGGCAGGTTATGTTTAATGACCACAAGTTTCTGTCAGCATTCTGGGCTCTTAAATGAGACAATCAGCTGCTGTTCATTGGAACAATAAAGTTGTAATCCTAAAGTTGAATTTTTTTTTTAATGCTGCATCTTCTATCCACCAGGGGACTCAAAGTGTTTAAAAGCATTTTTCATAACACTGTACCAAGCTGAAGTCTAATATTATGTAACTTCAAAAATCTATGCTCAAAATCTAGATACATAGGTTACTAAGTCATTTAGGCACTGAAAAGAGAGACATATAATCCTCTTTGGATGGGTTTGAAGAGAAGAGATTGGGCTAGAACTCCGTCATCCATTTGGAAGATGTCTTATATGTGCATATACAAAAATTCTGCTACATATACTGGTCACCACAGACTGGCAGCAAAAATCCATCCTTTTTGGCTTGAAAATATGAGCCCTACCATTTACTCATTTTTGTGACATTAACCCACACCAAAAAATTAATTATGTCTACTTTCTGTTTTGCATGTTCAGCTAAGGATGAGCCTGATCTTTTCCACGGTTAGAAAACAAGTCTCTTTCCTCACTTAGCTACACTGGGCACTGTCTTCAAGTACTACTTCAGTTACTAAAAATCCTTTTTCAGACCAGTCACAAACACTACGAATATTAAGAAAGCAAAATAGATAAGGTAGATTGTTTGTCAAGCCCACACCGAATTTTGTGGGGTTGACATTGCAAGCAACTCTTTTAGTAATCAACTGTAATAAAGTGTTTATTTTTATAGTGTTCTCACGTTTCCCAGGTTAACTTACAGAAGTCAGGCAACTGAAAACATTAAAGAATCTCCTAACCTAGCTGTATGCAAAATTACCTGCTTTAGGACAGTTACCCTGTCCAGTGCAAATGAGGAAATTTTACTATACATTGAGGTTTTAGAGTGTCGTTAGATCTGTTTCCATTTAGGAAATATTCCCATATTGACCAGTTTCTTTCTTTTTCAGTGGTTTTTTTTTCATGTGCTAAGCATTCTCAGGTCAAATCTCAATAAAGAGAAACTTGAACTGATACCATAGGAATTAACTTCAAGCAAAGTTATTAGAACAGTTTAGGAGAAAGCAAATCTGATCTGCAAAAAAAATCTCTCCAAGCTCTACTGAACTGGTTCAGGACCACCAGTGTCCCTCCTAACCAGAACAGCAGCCATGACCACAGACGTGACAGTAATCAGTGTTTCATAAAAAAGTATTTCAAAGCTGATTTAGACATACAGGGACAACACTTTTGCAAGCAGTAAAAACAGAAAAACTTAGGTATTAGAGTAAAATACATGATTTTGTACCTTGAAAAACACTTATCTGAACAAATAATCACATATGCTCCTCATGTGAGGACATCAGGACCCACGAAAAGGAAAAGTAAGCCATCACTTCTCTCTTGATTATTTGCCTGTCAAATACAGAAAAGCAAGACCCTCCTTCATGTCTGGTTTTGGAATACCCTCAGCACAGTCTCTCTGAGAAAATGTTAGAATTAGTTTTTTGTTTGGTTTTTTTTTTAAATACTTATTCCAGGTGAAACACAATTTAAGGCACTTAAAAATAATCTTGGGAGAGTTTATCAAGCAAGGTCACATTAAAGAGTGCTAGGTTATGTCCTCAGATAATTATTTAATTTAGAACAATAAGGCTGTGTTTGGAAATTATATCTGTCACTTTAAAATATGCCTCCTCCTGATTTAACACTGATTCATGGCACAAGACCCAGTTTCAATGTAATGTCAAAATGAAAACAGTGCTTTTTAAATGACAGGTCAACTGAACCTGAGCGATTTTAGTGAAATGTGGTTATTTGTAATTATCATCAAAATTTGTTTGGTTTAGATATCTATTGTTAAAGAGAAAACAAACTCTTGTAAGGTGTTTTCTTCTTGTTTGATGAAGGAAGAATATTCAATGCGAAAATCACTTTCCAGTACAGTAGAAAAAAATCTGAAAAACAGTGAAATCATGTGGGATTTCATTATATAATTATCCCTAGTCATAAGGAAGCAGCACTTAGTAGGCCTGATGAGAGACCAAACGAGAGAACTAACACAGATACAAACCGAATAATTTTTATCCCAAAAAGTTTACACTTCAGTAGTAAGTGATCATAGTCACTTTATAGAGAGTTTTAATTTATCTTCTGTTTTCACCCAGGATGCTTGTGTGAACCCTATTATGCAGCTGTTTTTCTCATCACTTCTAAAGATTTGAAGATTCACAAATATTTTGACTTTTACTGTAAAATACAGTTTTGCAATTTTCCTGCAAATAATGTTGACGAATACTGGGGACAGATTAAGTGTACTTGAGCATTAAATCTCTCTCTTTTCACCAGTTACGGAAAATACAGTTGTTACCAAGGTTCAGATTTTTCTGTGCCACAAAGAACATTTCTTATCTAACACAGATGTGGGTGATATGTCATTTCCTAAGAGCCCTTCTTCTGCAGAATTGTGTTCTGGGTTGCTGAAGCTGATTCAGTAAAGGATCAGACCGAGGAGGGCATGAGGTCTGAGCCGAGCAGAGGAAGATTCCTAACCTTCATTTTTACCTCAATTATGCTATAAATGTTAGGCCTATAGAAGAGGACAAATTATTCACAATTTTTGCTCCCGAAATAGCTATCCCTCACTTATTTTGTTAATTTAGCAGTGTCATTTCAGAGGATAGGTCTGTGTTACCACAGCATTTCATTAACAAACTCAAAACGTTAAGTAGCCTCAAGTCAAGAGGAGACAAGGATCATATTCCTGCAGGATTAAAATGACACCTTTCTATAAGTCACCTAATAAGTAATGGATGCTCCAACCAAAACAAAATGCTTCCAAGCTATTGCTATCTTCTAGTAGCTAGTAAGATGTTATGCATTTTCAATATGCTATATATTACAGAATTTGGATGAAATGGACTTTATAAACAGAAATTTCAATTGAATAATAATTTTACTCTTGGAAGACATAATGCCAAATGAGGCTACATCATTTTTACGTAGAAAATCCATAACTGAAGCCAGGAGGTTTATAGCATTGAATTGGTGTAAAAGGATAAGCTCATGGTATCTTTTTTTACTGGCAGAAACCTACTGTGGGAAAAAATGATATTTCTCAACCCATCTGTTTAAATCAGGGCAAGCGCAGACAAAATAGGCTGTCCTGTCACATCTACTGTACATCCTCTGGCAAGCAGGCCCCAATATTCTAGACAACACATAAACAAGTGTCTTTTCACAGAGGGACAGAATGGCTCCAGTCCCAAATCATAGCTTCCAATAACAAAGCAGGGAAGTGAAAACTCCAGTTTATTTACAAAACGTACGTGCCACAAATGACAGAGATAAAAGTCTTTCCGAGAAGAAATTCAAGGAACGTCTTAACTTGCAGCCTTAGAGTGCTCCCTTTGAAACACATTAGAGTTGGAGATATACGTGTGTCACAAAACAGCTGCAAAACTATGGCACAAGGTGATTTGGAACCTCTTAAAAAAAATAAATGGTATAATAAGAAAAACTAAAGAGTATCTATATCTAACTGGAGAAAGTGAAAGCTGTTACAGGGGCTACAATTTCAGCTTTTGAGAGAAAGCAATACAAAGGTTTTTCTCAGCTCTATATTTTATGGGTCAACAGCAAAGACAACACAGAAGTCAGGAGGAAGAAGGAGTTTGCAACAGAAAGGAAAATGTGACAGAGGAGAGTGAAAGGAAAAAATTAGATGGTCCTGCATATTTCCCATGTTCTAAAAATTTTTGCGCAATTTTGTCATCCTGTTAATTTCTTTCTATCCTTTGTTAGTACATAAATGACACAGATTTAATTTTTCATGGGTATTTTTGCCTAGAAGTACATCATATTTAAATCAGAAAAATGTACAGTGTGGTTTACAGGTGTTCAAACCTGATTACCCTACTTTCTAGCTTTATGATCCATGAGAAAATTTAGGCTAAGAAACTACTTTTGTTGTGAAATCTGTTCTTCACATTTTCCTGACAGAAGTAGGACATGCATGAAGTTACCAAAGGTTCTGATGTCTTTTATAGCATTCACCTGCACCACAGAGAGTCTGATCTCATACCAGTTAATACCTACACAGAGCTGGGACTTGAAGGAGCCTCTCAGTGGTCCAGCTGCTGGAGGATGCTGAGGGAGGAAGGAGGGACCAGCCGTGCCACGGAAGTACTGCTGAGCATCAACACGCAAGTTAGGTACTCAAAAATTTGGCACCCAGTGCCCCTTTTTTGTATCATAAGTATTTAAATTTAGGAAAAAAAACAGCAACAGAAATTCCTGAGATTTTCCCTGCAATTAAAAAAAAAGGAGATAAAGTTTATTCAATTTCACACTTGTCTTTCACTTAAAAAAGGCACAACTTAGCATAAATTCTTTTGGATATTATGTGCAATGTATTACCTTATTTTTGGACAATTGCACAATGACTGCAGCTGTTTTATGGGAAACTATGTTTGAAAAAGCTAATTATATTTCAAGTATTCCAAGGGAAGTGGCCAGAAGAGAGGATAAATGGCAAGGATATTCATCAGGCACTGGCAGGAGCACAAGCATGTTGTGATTGAGGTTTTAACACATTTCAGAAGCCTGCTGCCTGAGATAGTTTTGTGATTACGTACTCACTCATCTATTTCCCCTTGGTGTTTATGTTGGAAAGATGGCACGTTATTTTGAAAGAAATGAAGAAAAAAAGGAGCTTGCAGAGGAAACTGTAGCAACTAGTCCTGATATGGAGTAGTTTAACACAGAAACATACAAGTAAAACACACAAGTCAAATGTTTAAAAAAAAAAGAGAATGTATAATACTAGTGGTTTAATGCTTTCAAAGTAGATTGTGTATTATTGTTGTCCTGAAGTTAGGGTGAGTCTTCCCCTGGGCTCTAATAGATCCTGAATTACACCACACATGTAGATCTTCCTGATTGCTCTGGAAGGATGAAATTTGCTTTGCTTTGTAAGGAGGACAGATAATTCCTTTCAGACCAGAGGCCGGGTCTGCTCGCCACTGTAGACACAGATGTGGGCAGTACCTCTGCCGGAATTTCCTTCCTCCTTCCAGTTGTGTTGCGGCTCCCTGTATTTCTTCTGATTCGGACAATTCCTTTGGTCATCACTCAACTGGAGCAGTAAAAAGAGCATTGGAATTTTTGTCACACTGTATGGCACTCAGGACAAGGCAGGGTCTGTTTCCAAACAGTGAAATACACAACAGTGTATTTTTTTTCAGACAAGAATCTGTTGGTACCTTTGTTGTCCCAACATCTTGAAAGAAGTATAATTTAAAAAAACCCAGCAAAACAAAAAAACATACAAACAAAAACTTGGAAAAGATTGGACGGCTGTGAGTTTTTTAAATAAACAGAATCTTACTAAAGTCTCTACCCATGTTTCATGCATTAAGGAACTGAGAAAACAAATAAAATCACAATTCTTTTTTCCTACAGTCACTGTAAAATTTAACTAAAAGGAAGATGAAAAGATTTTTATCTGCAGAAACTGCTGTCATTTTAAAAGAAAAGCAAAGAACTCTGTCTTGTATCCTCTTTCTGGATCAACCAACTTTCCACAGCGTGACAGAATTTCCCCACTGACTATCAAAAAGTTTGGTCAACACTTTTTTTCAAACAGTGCAGTAGTAAAGTTTCTAATAAACAGATTGACTTCTAATGTACATGATTTTTAAAAAAAAAGAAACAAAACAAAACACAGGTCTTCAATTAATGAAGATGAATTGGGACAAATGATTGTCTCAATCCTTGTAGGCTGTGCACAGAGACTGTAACAGGGTAGGTAAAGACACACTAACAAAAGCAAGACTTATTGTGAACATAAAGTATCTGGAAGCATCTGAAGTATTGTTTGCACTTGGTCCAGTTCACACTGGACACTACTTCCACTCCTCTCAAGGACAACAGTCATGATACAACACAAACAACAGCTTGACCACAAGCAGGGATGTAACCCCAAATATTACAAGCCTGAGGCACCCACTACCTACTGTTAAGACCAAAGCCTTACAGATAAACACACGCTTTAGATAAAAGACACACTTAAGAAAAACATTTATCTTTTGTACCACCTTGTAATACCTAGGAAATATGACAACATGTGTCCTTTTGGGTTAGGTTCAAAATACCTGTCATCGCTACATGTAAAAGAGTTCAAGAGAAGGCAGAGGACAAAGGCTATCCAGTTTTCACAGGATCCAAAAGAGACTACAGGTTAACTTGGATTACAGATGTAGTGATTTTCTCAGAAAAATGCTGTGCTTCAGCTGAAAGTAGAAAAGGGAAATGACACAGATGTATGAACTCCTGCAGTAAAAGACAGGGAAAAGTCCCTGTGCTGGAAGATATTCCACTATAATAAATAGTTCCTGGAAGAAACCAAAGTCAGCGTTCTGCAAGGTAAAATCTTTTTGACCACTCACAACACTATCCTATAAATTTAAATTGGAGAGGTCCAAAGGAGGTCTCATGGCCAATCCGGCTACTTCACTGACTCAGAGTTAACAGCTTTCTTAAATTGGTACATGTGAGTCAAAAATCAGATTTGAAAGCAATTGTCCTTGCCCAAAGCTGAAAATAAGTTTGACTGTAAAACAAATGTAATTATGTCTCTGCAGGAAGGAACACATCCAGAACGATCATGGAGTTGGTTGTAATCAATGACCTTTTCCGAAATACCTTGAACTCTTTCTTTTGTTGATGGGACTTTCTAAAAGTATACTGGGAGCCATAGGTTTCTGGCTTGCACCCATTTTAAACACTGCTTATCGCACAGTGCTACAATTTGTTATCAGATGACCCTGTGCTCATATACAAACACAACCACTATCAGGCACAGACAGGCTATAATCTGGCAATAACTTTAAAAAACAGAAACAAACACAATGTGTAGGGAATATTAATAAACTCACGGAATTCTGGCACAGTATTATTAGACTACTACTAAGTATCTGGAGGGAAGTACAGTAAGACATGATAAAAATCCACATTAATTTCAGTCCTATTCCCTGTGACATAAACTCTCTTAAATAGCTACTGTCACATGAAGTGCTCTCTTTAAAACAGTTTAAAATCCTTTAGCCTCATCTAGCTTTCGCAAATGTGGGAGTTACCTTGTTTTATAGGTTTCTATTGTGGACAATGAATTAACACATAGACATTTGTACAAAACCAGTCTTTTAATTATAACCATTGTTCTAGTTTTGGGAGAAAATTCTTACAAGAAAGACTCTTCCTTTAGCAGATACCATACTAGCATATATTATAGAATAAAATTATCAGATTTCAGAATTCTTCAGTTCTTGTAAGAGTAGTCAGATTTTTTAAAAGCACTCCCATATGTAAAGTAGTCTAATTTCAGCAACTGCCGGCAACGACCATGGTTCATAATGTGGTTTAGGTTGACAATCCTTTATAATATTTCCACCTCAAAACTGACACTTAATCTTCAATAGCAAATCTTCAATACCCTAATCTTCAATAGCAAACCAGCAAATCACTGTCTGTTTACTCTAAAATAGTATTTCCCCCGTCATGAGAATTTAGTGAAAATAAAATCCAAGAACAAGTATGCAGCTATCAGATACTTTGGTGATGAGTACTACATAATTAGCTGAATAGATAAGAACGGAGAATCTAACTGCATGGTTCTTTTGTCAGCATAACTTTTGATACAGGCAATTTGTTTAATTAACAGAAAGCCACCATATTCTGCAAAAAAGGTGCATTTATACTATTCATTGAAAGCTGCACATGACTTTTTGGGGCCATGACATGCAAAACACAAAGGCGATAAGGTTCAAATTTAAGCTTAGGTAGAAATGGGTTTTTGTTTGGTTTTGATGGTTTTTTGGTGGAGAACAATGCATTTGTCCAGATGCAAATTCATCTTCCTTGGTGTAGTGGGTTAGAACATAGTTGATAGACAAGTTGGTTTTCAAGACCCAAGATGGTGTTACCCATAACTACCCAGTGCATGGGTGGTCTTAAATTTCTCATTTTACATCCCTTTCCATCAATTCACCTGCGACAAACCAGCAGGAAGACCAGCCACACAGTCTCTCTTCACATACTGGACCTAAGTTTGGGATCCAGAGGTTAGAATACAACTGCAACCTTAAATTCACAGCTGGAATATAGAGCACAGGGACAGATGTGCTCAATACCAAGCCTCAGCAGACATTTAAAATATTTTCTCTTTATATTAATCTCTAGATTGTTTAAAAAGATTATTGTATCTCTTTTGGGATCAAACCTTGCAACACATTCATGTTATATTACCAAAATCAAAATCCAGAAACTGTGGTCAGCAAGTGTGTGTGGCATGAATAACGATCACTTGGGAATTAAGTTTACCATGTGTGGAAATAAATGGGATTCCATTTAAATGGTGCTTGTTCTGTCTAACCTTATCCCTCAAGCTGATGCAAGAGCTCCTGGAAAACTTCAAACTTTGACATTTTACAGATAGGCTTATTTAAGAGAGCATGGAAGATTTTAAGCCACTCAATACCATTTTTCTTAGATATGTGAGGCACATTCCTTTTTTTAAAGATTTCAGTAGCTTATTTGCAAAATTAGTCTAAAAGAAACAACGTTGTTCAGTAAAAAGTTTAATTTTAGAGAATCCAGTCTCTGGATTGACCATTTTTCTGGGTATTTTAATGCAGGTACTCTTCTCTCATCCTTACCATGATGTCATTAATTACAATATTCCAACTGACTAATCAGGAAGGAGGTTGTGCCTAAACTGGATGAGGTTATGACTCTAAAGTATCGTTATCTTTTTCTGCTAAGGAAAGAGTGGCCAGGGAACTCCCACTTAGGAATCCTTTCTTTTGTCAGCTGAAGGCAGGTTGAGGTGCCAGTTCAATTTGCTTTATCACATACGCTGGGAGATTGCACCCCAGTGCTTAGGCTGTGAAATAAATTCACTTGTTGTCACTTATTACCACAAAATATTTGTAGTTCAAAAGCATTCACAAGTGTCATGGCACATTTACAAATGTAGGAAAATTTAGTTTTCCCTACATATATTTATTAACTAATACTATCAAAAGGTGATATGGAAAAAGAAAGCAGGGAGAGATATAAAAACATTTACATATGTGTATATATATATGTGTGTGTGCATTACGAAGATCAAAAAATTACGTGATAGGAGGATTTCTATGTAGAATAATTTACTGAAATCTCTTAATTGACCCATATTATTCAGCTGAATATGTGTTACAAACAATTTGTACAAGGATAAGAATGGCATGAGGCACATATAATCTAAAAATAGATATTTTTTATCCAGCAAAATTATAGCTCAAGGAAAAAAGTTATCAAATATCTGATAAGACTTATTTTCCAAATAATCAAATTATTTAATGAAAAGTTAATTTAAAGAATTCAGCTAATTTTAAAATAATTATTTAATCATCCCTACTTCTATCCTTTAAGTGTTTTCCAATTTTTTCTTGAGTGGTGTCAAGACAATCAAAAATTAAAACTAATTAAATTTTGAATTCAAAATATGTTGATATGTTCTAGTACGCCCCTAAAATTTAAATAGGTGATCTCAGAGAATTTGATACAGAATTTTATTGAACAAATTTTTCTTTCATTTTTACCTATCACAGTTATAGTGTGCTACGTTTGACTTTAGTGGAGTCAATCCCCTTGTTTCCTAATAGACATAAACATAGATATTAGTTCTTTGACATTGAAAATCCTAGATTCAATTAAAAAAATAGTACTTCAGATCTACAATGTATTGAATATTAATTCACCATTTGTGATTTTATAACTGAGCTTACTTTATCGGAAATATAGGCTTTCAAGGCAGCAAGGAAATCTACAAATAACAGGGAGTATTAAGTAAGAATAAAACGGTAATATCACCTCTTCTGTATGGTATTAAGGAAATAACTATTCACATACTGTGTCTGGTTCTGATGTTAACATCCCAGAAAAATACATTAAAGGTTTGGGCATAATTTTTGAAAGTAAGGGAATAATTTGAAGTTGGAAAATAGACCTTGAAGAAAGGGGCTAAAAAAATAATCTATTGAACTTTTCAAAGAGACTGTGAAGTATTCGGACTACAAATATGTGCAAAAGGAATACACTTTTGATAGTAGACAATGCTTTAGTGTACCAGGAAAACCATAAAATGAGATGACTGGAAACTCATGGAAGTTGACAAAACTGGAATGCTTCTCTAATTTACCCATAGCAGTATTTAACATGGTGTTATCCTGAGGTTTTTATGATGGCAATCAAATTGAAAACTGATGATGTTTGAGATTTGTGAATATCAGAGTTTGGATTAGTGATTATTAATAGTCTCCTCTGAACCTAAAAATGATAATAAAATGGTCTCTATGCACATGAGAAGTTCTGTAAACAATATTTTTGTCCTTAAAAGTATGTGAACCATAGATTACTCCTACATTTAGATGTTGCTATCTTGTTTCTCATGGCTTTGAGGCTAATTGGCCAGAGTATGAGAGAGACTACACTTTTTAGCAAACTCAGTGTTTTAATTTAAAATAGTTATTCAAGCCTGCACATCTGGGTCTAGTCAACTAAAGTCAGTAGAATCATTCTTTTGACATCCCTACATATGAGGTATCGCTTGTAGTATTGCATTTTTTAGTTCCTATCAGGGTAAAACCAGCATTGTAAGCAGAGTTCTATTTTTGCACTGGAGTGGAATTACACTACATTTTGATGCACCACCTTCATTTTTTTTACACACTGAACTTCTGCAATATTCTCCATTTAAAGTGTTTAGATCAAGGAGATGTACTCCTCAACTGATCTAAACTGACACAAGGCTGTTAAAATAGTTGCAATGTCGATTTCATCATCCTGAGAGATGGATTCTCAGATTGCAGAAAAGTGAACCTAAAAGAAACAGGGGAACTTTCCTCTACCCTTTTCTTTTTTGTGTTTATTTTTCTCCTTCTTTTCTCTATTTCAAATTACATATCTAAAATGAAAAAAAAGTATCAGTAGGAAATTAAGTGATCTGCAGATGATAGTTGTTTGTAAATGTAAAGGTAAGGGTATTTCCATTTACTGAATTTAAATGCATTCCAAGTGGCACAGCCAGTACAGTGTCAAGTTTTTTGCTGCGATAAGGCTGGAGGCAGGAAGCCATGAGAGGTCAGGAAGGAAGCACTATCAGGCCTGAGAGGGGACCAAACAGCAAAGGGAGCAGCAGAGCCTCTTGTACTTAGACTGTGTAGCAACTGCGCTGTTTTCCAAAGATGAACAGCTACAAGTGTAAAATCCCATCTACTGTCTCTTTAAACTTACTGGGGAAAAAAAATTCCTTGTTTGCTGTGTTTGTCTTTTGCTTCTAGCAGCTTTGTAAGGGGAAGAGGGAAGCAGGGGAAGGCAACAGGGAAAGTATTATTTCACATAAACATTTCTTCTGGGATGCAGTCCGGTTTGTTTATAGCAATTTAGTTTGACCCTGGGCACACCAAAGGAAATGGCTTTAATGTTGGTTTTGCTCCATCATGCCAGAGCTGGATCCAAGGCATGTAGTTTGCACTGGTATGTTTCCAAACACCACCAACATCACCTGCTTCCCGATATACTGCCCAGTGGGAAATAGGTCAGAGAGCAACCTAAGGAGAAAGGGAAAGCTCTAACAAAATTTGGCTTGTAAAAGAGCCACCTACACTGGGAAGTCCAGGATTGTTGCTCTGTATTACACCACTAAAGGTTTTCAAAGTAGGTTAGTGAGTCCACCTAAACTGGGATGCCAAGTCATTTTCCTATCCCATGAAATGAGGGAATTTGTATTTTCTTCCTGCTCTATATTGTGATGAAATAAAGACATTTTACATTTGTCGTTTGCAAATGAGAGCAGCAGGAGAGCCACTTGCCTGCTTGAGTGTTCATTCCTTTCCTATTTCATCTCCTGATGTTGAAGATCTTGCTCTGGTGTTCACTTATACTGAGGAGTGGAGGGTGTTGGAGGAAACCTGGCAATCCAATTTCTGGTAGTTTAAAGACGTTATCTCTAAAAAAAAACTGATGCTGAAAGAGATAATCTTAGAATAGCTGATATCTGGTAGGACAGCCTTGAAGGAGAGGACAGATCCATACCAGAGCCAGGAATCATGATGATGAATGAGACTACTTAATATTTGTCTTAAATCTCGTTCATTCTTCTTATTTTCTTGTTCAGAGAATATCAAGCAGCCTAGAGAGTGTTAGTGTCTTTCTTGGTTCCACTGTGAATTTTACAGGATTTTGCCTATTCCTCTGATTTTAAAAATCATCATTTTCAGAATGAAAAACAAGCAAACGAGTGTTCTGTCCAAATATTCCTCACTAGCTCTTAAAGTCAGTTAATGTAAAAATATATGGCCACATCTCAGCAGTTCTATGACCTTCAGGCACAGAGAGACTTTAATTTTGTTGCTACTGTTTTATTCTTATATAGTTAAATTGAAGCCAAACCATTTACTCTTGTATAAGCAAAACATAAAGGGTGCAAGCCAGTGCCCACTGCATTTAATGAAAGAAAGATATCAAAAACAGCACCAGCTCCAAAAACCTGTCTAAAATTACAATTACTCACAGAAGCAAACTTGTGCCAGTGCTTTGGGATCTGTGCCCGACTCTGTGCTCAGGAACTCATTCCCAATTAACCGGTGGGATTGTCCAACTGCACTCTCTTGAATCATGGAAGAATAACCAAGAAGCTTGTCCAACCAACAGCAAAAGAGACCAGTTCAATAAGAACATAAAGAAAAAATCAGTAGTCAAGAAAACTGAAAATACACTGGATCATTTCATACCTTTGAAGAGTCAAAGCCCATTCCTGCTGGAGAAAGGTAAAAAAAAGCTCACTTTTGTGAAAATATATTACCTACCAGTGCTGCCAAGGTCAGTGAGACCTGTCCTGCACTGTATTAAGTACTGCTGGAGGAGAAAAAGCAGACTGAGAGGTAGCTTTAACTTATGAACTACTATTTAGCTGCTAAACTCCCCATGGAAGTGAAAATATAAAGCTAAATTCATGAAAAATGAATTCATGAAAAATGAATTCATGAAAAACAAGGTTTATAATCATGTGATTCCATCACCTTAACCATTTTCATATGGAAGTAAGAGAGAAGAATGTGGTTCATGGCATGACACTTGTCTAAAAGTAATTATTTTTTGCTGCCATTAACAGCAAACTTGTGCAACATTATTGTGCAGCACTTCCATAATGGGAAAGTTGGTGGAGCCTGACAAAATCTGGCCCAATTTTAGATCAGGTTTTGAACAAACCTAGGACAGTTTTTGGCATGATCTAGAGATTTTTATTAAATTGGAATAGAGGCAATTTTGGGTTGGTCCACCTAGAGCTCAAAATGAATTTTTACACTTACTTGAACATCAAAGTACAGTTTAAGAGCAAGCCAAAATAAATGAACTGAAAGTATATCCACAAATCCTGCAAGTCAGAGCTAAGAAGGTCTTTAAAAAGCTTTGCCAGCTATCATTTGCTATGCATACAACTCCATATGCATGCACCAGCTACACAAAGTTAATGCTAATACATCATGAAAAGAACAATATTTTGTTTACAGTAAGTGGTATGTTCAAAGGCATGATCAAGTTCAGTCTAATTTTTCTTCCCATAAATTAAATCTGACTGATTTACTTGCCGTCTACAGGTACTTTTCTCCCTGTATTTGTGGCAGAGTCCTAGCATAAAGACAGAGACATGTGGTGTACAAACCCAATATGCGTTTAGTTTGCCAAGTAGGCAGTTCTTCTCAGTATCGTGGTTAACAAACACATCCCCTTTTCTATCCAAGTAGACAGCTAAAAGATATTTTTCATGAGATTACAGCCAGCAACACTTACTCTGTACATTGACAGTAATAACTGATTAAAAATGATACAGTGAAATGAAATTCAGATAACCAAGCTAGAGGACAAATGATCTGACATTGTAAAAAAGTAACAGCATAATGCTGTTTGGAGACTACTTTAGAAATATATCAAAAAATAAATTTATGGAAATGGAAAGGGGCTTCATTTTGTAACTTCTTTAGTCCAGTCATTAAGTTCTATGGGATCTCCCCGATCTTCTTATTCTTGCTTGTTGTCTTCCTAAAAGTCAAATATAAGTTGATTTTCTTGGTTTGAATCATAGCTATTGAATTTCTTCTGTAAAAAAATGTTTTCAGACCAGATACAGCTAGTTACCTACTCCCTCTTGTGTGCTGTTACAGACACGGTTTTTCATTTACAGAACCAGAAGAAATCTCAACTAAAAATGCCATTTTAAAAAATCAGAGGAGCTGGATTAAACATTATCCTTCCCCTGTTAAAGACTGTCTGAGGTTCTCTCATGGATATGCTGGCGACAATTTAAGATAGGGCAACAGTTTGCCTCTCCTCTCTGTCTTCCAGAGATAGCTATCCCCAGAGCATGTATTCACTCTTTGGCAATTTCAGATTATATCTTCTCATTTGAAACAGCTGACAAGGCTGACACACACCACGGTGTTGCACTAGGAACTTGAAAGGCCGAGGTGCAGGCACACATCCCTCCTGCTACCCTGTCACAGGTGCTCACCTCTGTGTTTGTACATCCACCAAAGCTAAGTCTGCCACTGCCCATAAACCTGAGCCTTTCCAGAAAGAACAGAGTACTGAATGATCTTACACTCCCAGAGTGCTTCTACACTAGTTTACCGTAAAGATGAAACCTCTTTTCCTTCTGCTCGAAGGCTGGAGTTGGCTTAATAAGGGGTATAAAACTGTAGGGTGAAAGATTCAGTGGGCGTGTTGTTTGCCATTAGAATTTGGTTTGGAATTCTAAGGAGCTTTCACGAGACTTACCAGATAATGATCTGAAGCCACAAAATTCCTCCAGGCATTTCTCCATTCCACTTTGTGTAACACCATCTTCTGTGGTTGCTGGCTACTTCTAAGACAGGGCTCCCTAATCTGTTCTTAAACGCTTTCATCACCAGATTGCTTTGTGTTTTTAAGCAAAGTGAAATTCAGTGCTTGAGAAAAGTGCAAGGATGTTGATATACTGGATACTAACTCTAGCAAAATAAGTAACAGCATTCACAAACTTTCCATGAGGAAGTGAAAATGAAGTTGTCAGGTATCATTTTGGTATCAGACATGTTACACACCCTCTCCACTCACTTAATAACTTAAAATTTCAATTATATCTTCCTAGACATCTGTTGCAGATCACAGATAACCACAAACATTTGGAAAAACAGGTCAAAATATTCTGCATGAGATTAATGATCTAAGCAGACCTAATTTTAAGTAAATGTTGAAAACACTCACCACCCCCCCACACACGTGTTTGATGGTCCCAGATGCATCAGCAGGCATGATGATTCACTGTCCATCAAAAACAGGACACCAATTGAGCAGACAGGTAATAGAAAAAGAGTTTATTTTTTCTAGGGTTTTTTTGTTTTGCTTTTCGGAGTTTTTTTGTTTGGGGCTTTTCTGGGTTTTGGGGTTTTTTTTACAAAGCCTGAAAAACTTGAATGATATTGTGATAAGCACTAACAAATGTCGAATAAGCAGAGAACAATCTACTTTAGAAAATTTTCTTGGTTCCTTTTGTTGAAGTCACATGTATCTTTTTGGCATTCATACCCTAATTGCACCCCTAAAAAAGTAATCTGCCTTCCTATGCTTTTAAAGGCAAAACCAGAGATTTGGGTACCATAAGGCAGTACTGAGTGTAGAAGACTGATGAATGCAGCTGCAATCTCTTGGCAACAGTCAGTCACATCTTCCTGAGGTGTTTAAGCAAGTAGGGAAGTAAGCAAGTAACCCAGACAGGCATGGACGTGTCATCTCTCATTCCAACCAGCAATAACAGATATGTGGACCATATCTCACAACCCTGAGTACAGCAGAGCAACTAATCTTCCTAATGTGTGACCATCCTGAGAGAAATCCTCCTCTGCAGAAATGGAGTTATTTTTGTTATTTTGTTATTTTTTTTATTTTCTTAGTACATAATTTTGAATGAAGCTTAAATATTCTCCATTCATACTGAGATTTTCACATGGGAACCCAAGATACCACCACTTTTTTTGTTGTCGTTTGGTACTGAGTTATTTACTGGGATATATTCCTGAGAACTTTAACAGGAAAGAACAGTAGCTGACATCTGGCAGAAATATAGACAGTTATGTAGATTATAAACAGAATGATCTATCACTTTTAGCAAATATATACCAGAACAAAAGACATTAAGTAGAAGCCTAAATGGCAAAACATCGATGGCAGGAAGAGATCAAAGAAATCCTGCTCTTTGCTATATGAATAGAATAGGTGAAATTACTATACAAGGAAGAGTCTTATATAAAATTAGCATTGATATGTTTATCCTTGTTTTGAATGCAGCTTTGTTTGAACTGAGAAAAAAATCATAAAGCAGCCAACAGTACTCGAGCGTGGGTATCCTTTATTGCTGTATTATGTTTTCAGGAAAGATTGATTTCCACCCTCTCCTTTTCTTACCCCCTGCCATTAAACATAAAGGTTTCTCCACTAATACATTTTTATTCATTTGAAGGCATTGAATAGGAATATTATATAGAGGTTTGAGCTAAAATATATGGAGAGAAACATTTCCTTTTTAAGAAGCACATTAAAAAAGCACATCTTAATACTATATGTCCTAGTAAAAAAAATTAAAAATTGTAGGACTGCCTACACTCTCTTAACAGTGCTCCCAGATAGAATTTCTTCACCCACTTCTTTTTCTGGGTATTATCAGTGTAAACTCTGTTGTTAAAACAATACAAGAGACTCAGAAGCTGCAATCAAGGTAACTAAATTGTATAATTTTCATTAGATTAATTTTGTTATAGGAGCAGTTGCAAGCAAATGGATGCTATAGCTTGATACGTGAAGGCTGCATTTTGAACATCAGCAAACAGTTCTGTTGCTCCCACAATATTAACCCATTGGCACTTAATAAAAGTTACTGTAGATGCAAGATATTACTGATGTTTGCCTGTGCCTTCGTGCCAGAGTGGTACATTAGGATCAGCGAAGCAGAATATTTGTAGGTGCCTCATATACTTCAATAGAGGATCCAGACTAAACTGTTGGCAAATACGGCTTTAAACAAAATGGCTGATTTTGTTCTGATCTTGTGGTGTTGCGGTGGCTCAGTCCACTTTACACCCCCTGTATTACTACGAAGTGGCCTCTCCCCACACCGCTGTGCTAGAAAGTTCTCCCTTTACCGAGACCCCACGGGACCCTGGTCCTCTCCCCCCTCCCCTCCCTTCTCCCATTGGCCCCTGTTATGTCACTCAACCTTGCCTCTACCCCCAGCCCTCAGACTGTTGGCTTCTGATGCTCTGCCCGCCCCTGGGACCCTCCGGGATAAAATCACGCACGGGCTTTTGTTCTTTACCTTTGTTCTCTTCGAATGTGCTGGTTCCGTTAAACGGAAAATTGCACGCAGAGAACGCCTCTCGCCTTTTCGTCTCCGGTTCGCACATAGCCTGTGTGTGTGCGAGTGCCTGCTCGCAAGTGCCTGCTCGCGTGAGGTCGTGTGCACGCGTGGGCGCTGGCAGAGCGCCGCCTAAGCGTCTCCACGAGGGACCCTGTGGAAAAAACGTGGTGTCGATCCACCGACGCCACCACCACTATATTGTGGTACACGTATATACACATACCATTTAACACTGGGCTTGGTAAGCCGACACGGAGTCAGAATGGGCAATGTAGGACCATGAATTCTGCAGATAGTTCACTGGTATGTCTGTGACAGTGTCTTAGCTGGACAAGCTTTGGTTCTGACTTAGTTTTTGTGCATGAAGACGTTTCAACATAGGAGTCGTGAAACTGTTCAGAATAGTGTAACGAGAGTCCGGTCACACTATTCTCTATCAGGATTTTATTTCTGTACTCTGAAGAATTTTATTTTACAGTTTCTTAAAACTCACATATGTGGGGTTTTGCTATGTAAATGAAGTGGCCTTACTAAAAATACAAAAGTGTAAGATGGATGAGACCATTCCCAAATACTACATAAACAGTTGCTAAGATGAGTAGGTTGAACTTCAGTGGCTCTAATGTCTGGTATAAGGGGGTTTCATTAATGAAAGTGAAACAACTGGCTTCTCTATTTCTTCTTTAGATACAAAGCATAAAAAAAGCAAGTTGGATAATATATCATATAATGCATTTTTAAATTTGCAATAAGGACAAACTGAAGCAAATCAGCAGTCTACCTACACCAGTGTGGCAGTACTCATAAAAGGCAGGGATTATGGTCTGAGAAGAGAGCTTAAGAAACCCTGAAAGATTCATTTATAGAATAATATACACAAGTGAAAGTCCCTTCCTAACTACTTTCAGCATAAAGTTGCCCTCTGTTTAGGGGAAGCAGAGAAATCTTTCAAGCCCCTGGGATGTGGTGTGTATTTAATTATCACTCTATTTATTTAAATTATCTGTGAAGAGGGACTGACACTATTTAATGAGTTATGTTGTTTTTTGTGGCTCAGCAAATATATTTGCCACTAACTTATATCAACCACTGTTTCAAAATTTTCTGTCACTTCTGACAGAATATACAGTTTTGTGGATATTAAAGCATTTCACATGAATATCAGTACCATATTTTTAAAATGGAAGCATTTTGATCTCATGAGGACTTTTATGACTTTCTGTTCAGATTCATCAAGTAGTTTAATATTTTATTTTAACAATAATATACAATACAAAAAAAATAAGGACTTGAGTAACACTTGTTTTGTTTTTCAAAATGTAATAAGAAATTTCCAAATTTCCTCTCTTGCACAAAATCAGAATTTTTGCTCCAGACTAGATATGTTTTTTTGCTATTACAAGTTTTATAGTTAGACCTACAGGCCAGCCCAAATTTACAGTGACCGTATATATATATATGTATTTATGTAACCTACTTCAGGTCTTGAATTTTGATGACAGCCTCTCTAGGTTCCCTATCTAATAGATTCTTTCTGAGAGTCACTCAGAGCAGTTCTTCACAAAGAAGACTTTGTGAATATCTCCTAAAGGAATTGGTTCTGGCCTCCACCCCAAAAAAAGCCCTACAACATAATGGAAGGAAATTCTGTAGAAATAGTAAAATCTTAACATATTATAAGGTCTTTGGAAGGTTTCTTCTCTCTAGCTGTGCAAGTTTGTTAACTTTTTTTTTTTCTGCAGAGGTCTTTTAGTCCTTGGCTGCCAGCCATGGTAAAACAGCTGAACATCTTGATTATCAACAACTTCAGCTGTATTTCCATCCTAGAAATAATTTCTTTCCTGACTCAGGTGGCAATTCAGCCACAGAATAACAGGAAAATGAACTTATGTTTCCAAAAGAGTATAGAACTTCTGACAATCACGCTTCAGAAACCTGACCTGAAATGTGAAGTTCTGCACTTCAGTTTTAAAACCAAAAGGCTCAGAAGGTGCCCAATCAAGTTCACTCTTTGTATAAAATTATATCTTTAACATCTTGAAGCTTTCTTTCTGTGTTAACAATGATAGCAATAGTGGACAATATACTGGTTCTTTTCAGAAAAAATGAATGTGATTATCAGAATATATCAGAAGTTATTAATGAAATTTAAGTCTTTTGCGGAAAAATGTTCCATTGTCCAATCTGAGAGCAACATATTAATTTGAACTCAAGAGTGACTGGAGATTTTGCATTAGATTCACCAGCTGTGAATGACAAGATCGCCACCAGCTGTTTTTGTCTTTTGAAATTTGGGATTAATAATACATATCCCAGATCAGCAGGTCTGTCCTACAAAAATATTATCCTTCAGCATCTCTGAACTCAAATCATTAGTGCATTTAGGGAAAGAAGATGAACAACCAAGGAAGAAGCGTCATCAAAAACCCTCTCCCATGAACTGAAAATGGAATATAATTTTTAGTGGCATATCCATGAAGTTGGTTGTTTATTCAGACTCTGGAGTTTGGAATTTTGCTTAAAATACCTATACAGACACTGTTTCTGTTTAAAATGATGTACAAATATTACTTCTGAAGAGAAGGTGTTAACTTCTAAAAGATGATCTAATTGTCAAACTTTCATAGTTTTAATTTAAATATCTTGGCCTTTATAAATTAAGCATAAAGGCTGGGCCCTACTTTGTAGATGTATAATTTCATTAGTTAATCAGAGATTAATTAAGAAGAGAATCTAAATAAGAATTAGTAATCACCATGCTGTTTTGGGCAAGATTCATTGGCATCTATTCCATGCAGCTGTTTTCTCAAAAAGCATTGCTAGTACATGCAGACACTTCTTATTATTTCTGTTGAAATAGAAGGTTGGTGTATGACTGCCCCTAAAGGACACCTTTTCAACAGCAAGGAGTTCATTTGTCCTTTTGCCATGAACACTGACCATAAAGCTATATTCAAATATGCTCTAAACACTAGACAGTTTTGTCAAGTAGTCCAACTTCTGTCAAATAAGAAATTTTATCTAAAGAAAAATCATTTGTTTTCTTACTGGTGGAATTTTCAACACTTACCATAAAACTACAGACTTCGGGCTGGGTTGCGTAGTTCTGCTTGATCTAGCTAGGAATTTAGTTTCACGAGCTCAAGAAGTGGCCCATGGGAATCTCACAAGGTTTAACAAGACCAGGTGCTGGTGCTGCACCTGGTTCAGAGCAACACCAGTATCAATGCAGGCTGGGGGATGAAGAGATGGAGAGCAGTCCTGCTGAGAAGGACTTGGAGGTGCTGGTGGGTGGGAGGCTGGACATGACCCAGCAGTGTGCACTCACAGCCCAGAAATGTGTCCTGGGCTGCATCAAAAGCAGCATGGCCAGCAGAGTGGGAGAGAGGGATTATGCCCCTCTACTCTGCTCTGGTGAGACCTCACCTGAAGTGCTGCATCCAGCTCTGGGGTCCCAGCACAGGAAGGACATGGACCTGCTGGAGCAAGTCCAGAGGAGGGTTATCACGTTGATCAGAGGGATGGAGTACCTGTTGTATGAGGAAAGGCTGAGACAATTGGGATTGTTCAGCTTGAAGAGGGATAGGCTTCAGGGTGACATAATTGTGGCCTTTCAGTGTCTGAAGGGATCTTACAGGAAAGATGGAGCAAGACTATTTACGAGAACATGTCATGACAGGACAAGAGGGAATGGCTTCGAACTGAAAGAGAGTAGGTTTAGATCAGATATTAGTAAGAAATTTTTTACTGTGAGGTTGAGGAGGCACTGGGACAGGTTGCACAAAGAGTTTGTGGACTCTCCATGCCTGGAAATGTTCAAGACCAGGGTGGATGGGACTCTGAGTAACCCAGTGGAAGGTGTTCCTGCTCATGGCAAGTGGGCTGGACTAGATGTTCCTTAAGGTTCATTTCCAACAGGGCTGATTTAGATTAGATATCAGAAAGAAATTATTTCCTGTGAGGGTGGTGAGACATTGGAAGAGGTTTCCCGGACAAGTTGTGGATGCCCCCACTCTGAAAGTGTTTAAGGCCGGGTTGGATGGAACTCTGAGCAACCTGATCTAGTGGAAAGTATCCCTGTCCATGGCAGGGGGTTTGGGAATAGATGATCTTTAAAGTCTTTTCCAACCCAGGCTATTCTATGATTCTGTGATATTTTTTTACTAAGAACAAAGAAACACAAGACCAGTACAGACCCACCAGCATCACTAAGGCTTGGTGCCTGCAAGGGCAGAAGCCATCTCAACAAAATTCGTCTAAGGGTAGTTATCTACTCCAAAGGTCCTTGATGCAGATGGAGATTCCCCTGATTTTGACACCTACTTTAGTCTCATCCTGAGACACAAATCATCTCTGACTGTGGAAGGACAGTTAAGCTTCAGAAGTTCCTGATGAAGTAGATTTCCTTTTTGCCTTGCAGCACGTTCTTGAAGCCTTTCTTAGTGTCCAACCCACAACGCAGGCTGAGCATTAGGTACATGTTTTGGTTCACTGTACTGGAAAGAATGAGCTTAATTAACAGAGCATGGTAAATAGAAAACAGACAGGGGAGACAGAAAAGAGCTGGAGAAAGGGAAACAGTATCATACAACTCTGTAGGGAAAGATAGTGTCCCTGTTAAAACTAGGCTAATAAATAGATCAATCAATACAGCCAGAAAGCAAAAAAGATACCAGCATATAT
Source organism: Rhagologus leucostigma (assembly GCA_013397725.1). Classification (NCBI taxonomy): domain Eukaryota; kingdom Metazoa; phylum Chordata; class Aves; order Passeriformes; genus Rhagologus; species Rhagologus leucostigma. The sequence goes on from VZTD01004426.1 coordinate 60,710, forward strand.
GGGATTTCTCTTGAAAGTTTCATGTGTCTGAAAGATTGACTGTTTTTTCAACTTATTTAGTTGTCCTAATATAAAATATTCCCTCTATAAAATTTTCCTCTGACATCCTTAATCTGAGAATGCTGTAGAGAAGACAGTGAAAATATATGCTTCTTTATGTTTTTGGTTTTATATTTTACTTTTTTCTCTCTTATTTTATGTAATAGCTTTAAATATAACAGTTTTCAAGAAAAGATCTTACTCTCTTGAGGTCTCCAGAAATTTCATTTTATGTTTTATAAGCACAGTAATATAAATCTTGGCGTACTCTTATTTAGACCTTTTTGGATTTTTCTGCTTATCTGAAATTGCCTCTCCTTTTATGGTTGGAAAATACATAGTCCATTTGAGTCAAGCCATTGTGTCTTGTTGTCATGTGTGGAAGTGTTCACACCAAGCGCCCTGAAGTCCTTCAGCCACTCTCCATAAATTCCCTTTGCAGAAGTAGAGTGGCTGCTGCAGAGGAGAGTTTAGAGCATGGCATTGCATTTCTAATTTACATAATTCTGTATCAGAACCTCTCTTTGGCAAAAACGAGGGACTAAGCAGATTAAGTAAGAAACCTTAATTGGATACCTAAAACTGGAGAGTGTGAATGTTCATCCTGCTATTAAATATATAGTATGAAGAGCTTTGTATATAATTGGGAAAGACATGTCAGTATATAGTCTTCTTTGCAGTGGCATTGTGGCAGTAAGGTCATGACAAGCTTTACACAGGAATTTAACAACCTTATATTATTAAGCCATAACTGGGGAAAAAACAGACTGATTTTTGAGACAACAAACTCTTTAAATCTGTTAAAATTGAGTAGTTTCTCTGCATGGAAGCCATTTACATCAGTTCAAGGGGAACCTGAGAAAGCCAGAGGAAGGGAAATTCGTAAAGGGTTACTACCTACATAGAAACCATATCTAGCTCAGGAAATCCCAGAGCTTCAAATGTTTGAAGGCTGGGAGAGCATTCAGGAAAACAAGATATACGTTTGCCCTGTTCTTATAGTTTCCCTTAGGCATTTTCTTTTGGTCACTGCCAGAAAATGGATAGTGTGTTAAGCAGACCTTGATCTGACCTAGAACAGATGCTGTTATGGACTTATTTATGTTTTTTAAGAAATAAACCATAGACATGACTTACAATTTCTTTTTATTTTTTTTTTTTTTTCAAAAAAGGCACACATTTCACAGTTCAAAAATGTTTTCCAGGTGACATTTCAGAGAGTGTGTTTGTTTTCGCATGCATATAACATTGATAATTCTTCATTCTTTGAAATAAGTTATTTCTTTGTTCAAGAAATACCTAGTTAACAAAAAGCAATAGATTTAGAGAGGCATGATATTTTCTAGGGAGGCACTGATACATTCTGTTTACTAACAAAGTACTTCAAAGTGTTTAGAATGCATCCTCACCCTAATTTAGCTTGCTGTTTCTCTAAAAAGTTTAGGAGATGAAAGCGGAGCTAATCCGCAATCCACTCACCATCCTGGTTATACAGGCAGCACCAATACAATGCCTTCTTGATTGGAAGTGAATCAGGTGCAGAGTGCAAGGAGAAGACATCAATAGAAAAGATGTAGATTACTATTGTTTTAGTTGGGAATGGACGTCCTCTCAAGCCTAATCTATGCAGTGCTATCAGGTGCTAAAATATTCTCCCGGGAGAGTACAGCAGAAAACAAACAGGGTCTTCATTGTACTGCTCCGAAGTAGCTCATGTTCACTTGTGATCACATGCTGTTACAAGAGGAATGTGAAACAATAACATGACAGCCCTGGTGAACACATTCACAAGATTTACCTGTCAAGAGGACAGCGGACGTGCTGCACTGAAAGGCAGGGATGATAGCTCATTTCCTTGTTTTGTCTTGTTTGCAGAAAACAGGACCGTTTGAGGGGCCTGCAGTTGAAGACAGAGAGAGAGAGAGAGTAACTTCTGTTTATTAAATTGTGACTTGATAGTTAAGAGAATTTTAATGCATGATTTGTTTGATCTGCAGTTTAGGCCAGCTGATAGCATAAGCTGTTTAAGGATTGAGTTATAACTCCATACAAGCACAGTGCTACCTGACAAATATGTTGAAGGCCTTCAATTACTGTAAACTGGGGAAACTAGGACAAACCTGTGCTCAGTGATATAAACCATAGGCCTGGCATGATACCTTTATCACATTCTCCTTTTCAACTATCTACTTCCTTAGCAAGAATTTCAAGGTAATTCTTTAAAAAAACATAAAACCATGCTTGAAGCACAAAAAATAGATGTTCTAGCACTGACTCTGCTCTACCTGCAAAAATCAGTAGAGAACAATAACAAGAATAATTCCTCTTTAGGGTCTGGTAGCTACCTAACAGAAATTAATTGACTCACACAGTCCACCAACCCTCAGATATTGCTTTTGTAAGACAAGGGACTGCAGGCTTGGGATACAGACAGACACTTAAGCAATGTTTTCATTGCCATAATAATTATTAATATCCACTAGCTTATACTCTTAAGAAATTCACTTTTAGACTAGACCTAGTAGCTTCTGCTGTAGTGCAAGTAGATTAGATAAAAACTGGATTGTACTACAAGGAGAGACTGAAGAAAAAGACTGTTTCTCCTTGGGCTGGAGAGGAAAAGTCTAAGGGGAATATGACCAAAGGTCATCACAAAGACAGTGAATAAGGTGTGTGTGACAAATCTGAAATGGTCAACCACCAGTTCTGCAGCAGCAGAATGAGAGGAAATTTATTGAAACTATTAGAAATGGGTTTAAAAGAGGTGAAACATTTCTTTGCACAGCAGGTAGCAAACTTTGTGAGTTTGCTGCCAGGTGAGGCACTTGAGGCAGTCAACGGCAGCAGGTTCAGAAGAGGTTAGGCAATTCATAGGGAATAGCTCCATGACAGGTTCTGAAGGGAACAGGCAGAGACATTGCCCTAGACATCCTTCATGCAACAACTGTGGCTGTTGGGAGGTGTAATGGGAAGCCACCACAGGAAGTGGTTGGGCTTGCAGGCCTTTCCCCGGACAGCATCTCGTCTTGTCCCATTGGAGTCAGACTGTGGACACAGACCACACTCAGACCCTGCAGGGCATTTCTCATGTTATGTCATGAGAACTGAATAGGAGCTTCTTCAGTCAATCTTCTTTCCTCTCAATTTAAACCACAAGCCTGAGACTTAAAGGAAAAGATTAATGTCCGTCAGCCAGCTTTCATTCCTATGCTACCCTCAAAAGAGTATGCACTTATGCTTAATCTTAAACACCATAAGGAATTGTGTTGATTTTAGTCTTGAAGTTTAACACATGTGTACCTGAAGTACCTGGCATTCAATTCTTCTGCGAAACAAAGAGAACCTAAGAATTCATATCAGAAAGATAACAGATAAAACCACAATGAATGAACAAACCAACACATCATTAATTACTTCCTGTTACAAGTAGTCCATCACTTTCCTTAATTGATGTCTCTCTCTTCTTCTTCCATCTTTGACCTTATCTTACAAGTGAAGTAAAAGCTGGCCCTCATGTTTGTGTCCTTTCTCTCCTTTTCTTTCTGACTTCTTATTCATCCTTTCCCTACTCATTCTAGCACAGTTAGAGGAGTAAGGAATGAGGGTCTTAACTAAAACATGTAGTGTTTTGGAGAACTTCCATGGGATCTTTGGATCTCCATCAATGAAGAAAGCACACAGAATTTCTTTCTCTTCTAAAGGTGCTCATTGCAGTGTTTGCAGCGTGCTTTTGAGAGGCTTGCAAGGAAATGCTATGTGAACTCCACATACTGCTACTAAAATCCAGAACAAACAGAGGATAAAGATGGATTGCCAAGCTCAGCAGCAACATAGTGTGTATTTGTTTTCACATTTTGCTTGCTCCTTCTAGGTTTTAAGATTATACTGATATTTGATTCAGACTATTAGGGGCTGAGCTGTCTCTCAGACATGCCACATAGGTCGTGGATCCACACAGAATCCTGCCTCTGAAAAGGAGTTAGCACCAAATGCTTTAAACAATAATGAAAGAAGTCCAAACTGTTCACAGTGCATATACAGGGAAGAGTTTCCACCTAGACTTCTAAATTAGAGGTAGCATATGACAAGGTTTGCATTCCTTGTAGAAAAATACAATCTTATTTTTTGTATAAACATCTGATCCCTTTTTTGACATGTAGGAACAAAAAGATGAGAGAAAATAATGATTTCTCACATTGTCTAGCTAAGATCTGCTGACTGATAAGCAGAAAGGTGGAAGGAGAAGACATGCATGCCTGCTGTTAAAGAAAAGCCTATTTGCACATAATGCTCTGGAGAAATTATTGAACATTTCATCCACACAAAATACGAGCCCTGTCACTCTGCCAGGGTCAGTGAGACCTGGGCCAATCTACTGAGTCAGTTCTAGTTATGCAAGTTAAACGGTTTAGTGCTTGCTTTAATTAGGAACCGCATTTTGTTTACAAACTCACAAAAAATGGTAGCAAAGAATTTTCCATGCCCATGCTTACCAGCCCCAGTACTTGTCCTAACCCTCATTCCCCAAAAAGGGTTTCTTTTCCTTCTTCCACCATGCCCAGCAAGTTGCCAGAAACACATTCTGGAGTGTAACAAACATAGGTATAGCAGCATAAAACTGAGATGTAGTACAAAGCATCTCTTCTGTGAGAATCCCATGCAGGACAACGACAAGGAAGGCTAATACATTACTGGCACTGTAAGGAAAACAACAGGAATTTAAATTAAAGAACAATAAAAAAAATTATTCACATCTTCCTATATCTGTTAACAACATCACTGCAAATATTTTCATTGTGACATCAATCTTTCCTTCACATAATGCTTTTTTCTCATTCTTATCTCACAAACATATCCGCACCTTCTCCCATACTGCTCTTTCTTGCAGATAGGAATGACCTTTCATAATCTGTTTGTCCAGTTTCACCTTTACCTGACACTCACACTGGCCAAAGGAACCTTTTTAGCGTGCTGCTTCATTACAGTTCTCAAAACTTTAAACTCATCAAACATCTCAAACACTAAGGATTTGAAGAGTTGCAACGAAAGTGACTTTGTGACCTCAGTCCTCTGTCAAGTTGAGGGACTTAGCATTACTCCAGGTGACATGATGAAGGGACTGGCTCTGACCAACTAATACCATGGTCAGTCATGTAATTTTGTAGTTTGCAAACATGCCTAATGAATCAGGAGAATGACCCTCCAAGATGTACTGAAATCCAAAGAAAAATACAACAAAATTTGGGCTGCAGCAGGACCAGACATCCTGTTCAGAGAAGTTGTTCTTCTGTGCAGCTTCCTTTCCCCACTTCCTCTTGGCTTCTAGTCCTGTCCTCAGGTCATTAGACCACATCACTTCCCTGTTGTTAGCAGGTTATAAATACTGAGACAGATGCATACTGACATGATACTGATAGCAGTTTGATAGCAGCAGCTCTACATTATCAGCTGTAGCTCTTGCCTAAAAGTTAACAGAGGTTTGCTGAGTCCCCCTTGCTACTAAATACCAGCTGCAAATTTTCATCTCCTTTTCTTAAAGCCTTAAAAGTCTTTCCCATGTTAATATTAACTCAGCCTTGTAATTGTTCCTACATGGCTGCAACAGAGCACGTGAATATCTGTCAACCCACAAAAAATACTTTTTTTTGAAGTAGATTTTAAAAACCCAGTGGTTAAAAAACCAAACAGTGCAGCACATTTTATCAGTGGTTAATACCAGATTCTTAAACCAAGGCACTGCTGATCAATGGTGAAGTACCTAACTCTTAGCTTTATTGATTATGTCTGCACAGGCTTGATTCACAGGTTAACCATCCTGGCTCCCCAGATCTCTTATTTGCTGAACTTAGACACAGCTTGCACAGAGTGAAGAGTATCTCCCTATCACATTCTTGATCTTTAAGCCAGTCAATACATTCTAAATCTGTGTTGGTAAGTGCTAGAAAATTTGGTGCTGGTTTAGCTAGAGAGAAAAAGGTTTCTCAGCTTGAGCTCGGTTTTCAGCACAGACTACAAAGAAACATGCTCTCATTTCTGTCACATAAAAGAGCACCAATGAACTGATGCTGTCTGATGTTCTCCTTGTAAAAATCACCTGAATTATTTAGATTTTTTTCCTAAAAACAGAATTGATTCTTTTTAAAATTGAAAATAACAACATCAAGAAAGCTTCCATGAACAAACCACAAATTTCAGGAAAATCTCTGTGTATGATAAAGAGAAAAATGCCAATGCTGTAACAGATTTCAGAGGACACTGTTTGAATACAGCCTCTGTAGTTGCAGGAGGAGTCCAATCAGCAAGACGTCACCCAGCTGACTGAAGAAGTGAAGTTGCACTCTGTGCATTAAAGTCAGGTTCTTGGCAAAATTTTCCAGTTCTTCTCTAAGTACATGCTCTGTAATAGCCAGTAGGGATGTTGTCACTGGTTTCAGGTATGGGAGGAGATGTCTGCTGTGCAGAAGTCTGTGGGAGTGAAGGATTTGAGCGAAGAGAAGGAAAAGAGTGGGAATAGCTGTTCAGCAGGACATCAGTGTATCTTTTCACAGCTGTGCCAACCAAGGCAAGGAGGGGAGGATGCATAAAAATTTCTCCCAGGTCTTGGCCTGTACTCATAAAGGGCATTTAGAGTGAAGCTTCTTTTCGTGGTGTACTGTACAGCTTTCTGGAATAGGTTTGCTGGAAAATCATTTGAGAAGGGAAAGAGTAAGAATTTGCAGCCTTACAGACTGCAGTCACTGCTTAGATGAGCTGACTCTGTTGGCTTTACTGCCTCTGTCACATTTTTGGGACCATGGGTATGATATTAGTTTCTGCCATATGCAAGTTTACCCCAGCACCTACATTTCCACCTTTTGTAAGCAGAATTCAGCACCACAGTACAACAACTTGAGAACCACAGCGAAGAATACAGCAGTTGATCAACACTACAGCTACAGATGCTTGGGTTCTGGCTTAGCTTAAAGTGAATGTGATCATAAGAAAACAAAGATGTTGAAAATCTTGAAAATCTCACAGCCTGGCTGTGTTAAGGGACATCAGTTATCTGAGGCAATAGCACAAGGTCAGTTTGCAGGCCTGATCTGTACTAGCACAGACTCTCTTTTTGCACATCTTGTGATTGCTTTGCAAACCTTGGTTGAGGATTTCTCCAGTGCTGTCTGGGAGAGAAGAGTCCTGTCTGGTGACTCTCCATGCATCACATTCTGTCCCCCCGTATCTCCCACCTAAGCGATATTAGGCATTCTTAGTTTCTGTATCCAGTATCTTATTTGAGGTTGGCATACTGAGCTGTTGTATTGAATACTGTTCATGCCTTCCAGGCAACGACCTAAATGGTTTTTAAGATATCAGGTAAATTACAGATGTCATTTCAGAAACTTCCCTAAGTTTAAAAATAGATGTTGAAAACCATCTGCAGGATCATGAGCCTTGTTGTTACTCTCACAAACTCTACAGATTAAATTACTTATCTGTTTCCTGGAGGTGGGGTAAGACATCTATTCCCAAAAGGCATTTCCCTCCCAAGGCTAAGTGATTTCCTTAGATGTTCCATTTAACGGGTGGAAGAAACTGGACAGAAAGCTGCACCAGCCAGGGACTGGCAGTCCTCTGAAGAATGGAGAGAGCTTATTGTGTGGAGTAATAACTGTGGGTCCCCAAGGAGAGCGAGAGATGGAGGGGAAAAGAAGGGAGGGCAAGTGAAGCCCATAGCAGATTAAGATCTTTTTCCCTCTTTCTTCTTGTTGGCTGCAGCTGGGTCTCACCCACTGTCCGTCTTGAACCTGTCAGCAAGCCAATGCCTGGCACAACGGCCAAGTAATTACTGATGACATGTGAGCGATATTTTTCCAGATTGGCTTTCCTGCCTTTCTCCAAGAAAAATAAACCAAAAGCTGTACCCCAACAAACATGACAGGAAAAATAACAATACTTGTATGGGACTGATACTGGAAATGTGCTGGTCCTCCAGCTGCAGACTGAAGAGAACTACTACCACCTTCACCCTTTGTCGTCTCGGCAAGGAAGGGAAAGATTGAAGGCAGGATAGGAGAAGGGTTCTTTCCAAAGGTCAGCACATCTCTTTTAGTCAAACTCAATGCCACACAAAAACACGGAGCAGGCAGCAATATAGATATCACTGGGTATGGCAGTAACTAAGACAGACATAGAACTGCTTGTATTTGATTTACTGGAAAATGAAAGAACAGTTCAGTCCTCTCCGCTCCTTTCAATCTGAGGTATATGACTCATTCTGCCATCTTTTAAAGACTGGTAAACTCATGTCTGACCTGTCATGCAAGTGGGTCCTCCCAAATTATGGTGTCTACAAGTCTTTATCAACAATCAAGCCCTTCATTTTAAGATGGGAAAATCAAATATAAAATTCTACTCTATATAAACTGGCCTCAATGATTTGTACAGATCTAGCCTGAAAATATTACCTTCTGGCCTATGTAATATGTTGTCTTATTTAGTCTCTTAAAATCAGGACCAGAGATCCCATTATCTGAAGAGAAATCTATGGGCGCAAACAAGATCTCATTTCTACCCAGAAGAGTGACTCTTTTATTTTTAATTTTTACATAGAACCTTTGTTCTATGATTCTCAGCAGGAGCCACAGAGAACAGATTTCTAACTTTCATCTTCTGCAGACTGTGAGATGCTTGCAATCTCTCCTTTTGTGAACAACACAAACAGAAGTACGATGGATGGATGGATGGATGGATGGATGGATGGATGGATGGATGGATGGATGGATGGATGGATGGATGGATGGATGTGGTTCATTTGGTGGTCTCATGTCTCCTTTTACAGTTTAAGGACATTGTTCCTCTTCCGTTCATACCTACAGACATTAGATTCAGTAGAGCAGCCCTGGAAAAGGCTGTTTTGGTTATATAGTTAGGCCTCCTGGAAGGTACTTATTTTAGAATGCCATTTACCATTCATGATTAGAAGATAGAAAATCCTAAGTCATTGTATAGGTCCATGAATGAGCAAAGGAATCGGGATACGATTTACCACAGGCAAATTAACTAGTTAATGTGAGATAAAGAAGGAAAAAAATTTAAAACTACAAAAATGGAAATGGGAAAACTCAGAATGGGAAAAAATAATTCATACTACAAACATTAGCAGTTATTGCTACAGTTAGTGGTAATTCTGAAAAACTCTATTCAAAATCCCTGTTTTTATATGCTTCTCACTAGAAAGCATTTTCAGGGTAGTTTTTTCATTCTATTCACAAGTGAATTTGTTCATTGAAATTTTCACTAACTTACTATGAAATCACTTCAACTATGTTAAAGTCACGCAAAAATAAAAAGTATCATTAAAAGAAAAAATTCTGTCTAACTAGGCCTGTGAGTTAATTCAAAATACCCTGCATTTGAAAGCCTCAAATTTGGGGTGTAGTCCTCCTAATGAGACCAACCAGCCAAAGTACCTATGATAATCAGTGAGATATGTAGTCTCAAAAGAGGCCTGGTAAAACTTTATAAAAATCTAGATTTCCTTGAAAAAAAAAGTGCAAAAGCTGGGCTTTCTCCTACAGAAGCAAGTTATCAAAATAGCATGCTTTAAGATAATTTAAACCAACCCATTGTCCTTAGCATCACAATAGAGCAGAACACACAGAGCTACTGTTCCTCAGCTGAAGGATAATAACTTCCTGCTGAGGGTTGGTGACTCTTCTGAATGTGTTAACTCGTTCATTTTCAATCACATGCCCACATCTGTGAGCAGCTCACAGAAGGTGCTACTTGTGAAGCAACTGGTATTTACCTAGCTCTACTTCCCTGAAATCTTACCCCAGTCATTCTCCTGGTTCAAGCCTGTGGCTCATGCTCCTGGTGGATGAGACTACTCTCCATCTAATGGGGCAATTGTCTCTGACCAAAGAGCTAAGCTCCTTCTGAGGCAGTTTCTGAACCACTACAGTGTGTCCACAAATTTTTTAGTGACAAAATATAAACCAGTACTCAGTCTGTGATTAGTGATAGACATGATCTGTACATGATATTGTAGCAGGACAGGTTTAATACAGCCAAAAAGGACAGCTCTGTGAGACAAGCACTGCAGTGTCAAATCGAGAAGGTAACAAGATGCTGTACTCATGAAAATACTGAGCCTTCCTTGTTTTTTTTTTCTTTTTAAAGTATATTCCACTTGTAACTTCATATAGAATTATGAAAACATGAGCAGAAATTTAAGAAAAAAAATTACAGAAGCAAACCTCTGTGTAAGACATACCTGTGTTGCTCATGAGCAAGTTTGGACCTTCTTCATTTCTGAGTGATTTGACACACATAAACCTGCCTATGAAAGAAAGAAAGAAATGCTTGTGGTAAAGTTATTAAAAAATGAAATTAATCTTCAGAATATTTGGAAAGATCCTAAGTAGTGAGTGCATTTATAACATACTAACAGCAGAGCAGTCACAATCTGCCTCACAGTTACTTAGAAAATCCCTTAATTTTACCCATTTACATTATGCTGTCTTCTGCTCTGTGACTCAACATCCGTGTTTCTTCCCAGGGAGTTGGACAAGCCGAGTTCCTTGCACTGGAAAAGAATCTACCTAGGCACTTTGCAAAAAACAGGTGCTGTAGATATGCTGGTGTGCACCACGTCAAGGGTATGCATTTGTTACGGTGTATATGTCCTCTACTTTTAGTTCAGGTTACAGAGCTCATACTTCAAATAGCCAATGTAATCCCTAGCCTGTCAACCAGGCTAGCAGTAACTATCATCCCTCGTAAGTATATCTGTTCTGGCAACTGTGGGTTCTTTTCACACTGCTCTCCTAACAATGTCTAGAAAGTGTTCCACTGGCCCACACGATACTGAATAGTCAGAATTCGGCTTTTGATTCTTCAGCTCAGCAAATATCTGGTTCTTTTCTAAGTGGATGGTTTCCTTTTTGGCATGCTTCTTGTTTCTCACTGCCATTTCTTGCAAGAAAGAAAATGTGAATAAGGAGACATATACAGGAATTTGTCCTTAGTAAAATAAATCCCAGTCTTTCTGCTCCAGCCACAGTGTGCTTTTTACACAGTCCTCTTGAGCACAGAGGTACTGGGATGAAAGAGCTGTATCTCCAATGTAATAGGCAGATGTAGATTATTTCTGTATAGTAACATGAAAGAATCAAAAGAGGATAAATAAATAAATAAATAAATAAATAAATAAATAAATAAATAAATAAATATATAAATACCTAAATAAATATACTGAGAGGTGTGTATGGCAGGCTCTGTATTCTTAGTTATGTTTTCTTCATCGTTTTTTATTTTGCTTATGACCAAAGCCTCCCAAAGTCTTTTCCCTGCAAGTATCACATCCTCTTGCATGAGCCCTATTCACCTGAGCTGCAGCAAACTTTAAGTCATAAGATCCTATGAAGTCTGGGTTTACACAAGATACAGAAACCTCACTTGGAATTTTGTTACAGTTAAAAGATTCAAATACCGTAAGAGTTTTTTTCCTCTCTCTCTCTCCCCACCCTTCCAATCCTTATTTTCCCCCATTTTATAACACTCACAGGTTGGATTTCAGGGTGTTAATAGAGCACTGAGCAGAATTTTGGAAGATGTCCAGCTCTACACCGCACCCAGATGAATACCTGGAAGCACACTGTTAATATGGCTATCCTGCCAGACCAAAATCAAGTGTGGAACAAATGTTGAAAGGATGCCCTCTGAAACAGGTAACCACAGGACTGACACAGCAGTACTTTGTTTCCAGTTTTATACCTCTCTGGTAAACAATTTCATTTTACTCTACAAATCCTTTCATGGTAGGACCAGATGTTGCAAGCAAGTCTTAATATTGTCTGTTTTTAATGTACTTTATCTTGCTGTTTTCTAAACCAATCTGATATTTTTGGCAGAACATAGGAATTGATCAAGTTTAGGATGTAGGATTTTGCAGGACTATTTAGTATCAGCTGTGCTGCCCAATATCTGGCTGAAAAATATAAAGCATTTTCTTTGTATGTCAGCACTAGAAGTGGCTAGGGATTTTGTAGAGCATAGAATGCTTCATGTGCATTGCATGTACTTCAAAAAGCTTTCACCAAACCCAAGGCAGGCAGCCAGTGGAACTCTTCAGCCACTTCTACACACTGATTTAGAGCCAGGGATGTTAGTCCTCTCTTGGGTCCTTGGCTCTATCGCCAGTATGCTGCAGCAGAGGACTCTCTACTTCTGAGGTCTAAGGTTTGAGTACAGCACCTCCAACAGTACAACTCCTCATTTATGCCAGAGGAACCTCTAAAATCCCTGGCTCCAAAACCACTGTTCAAGGCTTTCTGGTCCTGTACCATGGACTGAAGAGGTTGAGATTACAGGTTTCCATCAACCACCATTGGCCTCATGGATCTGTAGTCAGGCTGATAGTTTCTGGGTGCCCCACCTTCCTTAAAGCCACCCTCCTGCTCCAGGATCCCATACACCCTCAGGAAAACTGCATGATGGTCAGTGTCATGGCTGAGTGGCAGGAGAGGAGTGACTGGAATTAAGGAGGGTTTTCATGCCAAGCTGTCATTGCTGTCAACACACTGTTCTGTGACATTGTTTGAAACATGATTTGGATGGTAGCCACATCAAAGAAGATTCACAAACCAGCAGACAAATCAGCCCAAGGCGATTGTCAGTGCTAATTCAACAGCTGCCTTTCCAGTGCAATCTGTCCCTCACCTGCCCAAAGGAGGAACTTCTGTACCTTCTGTGCTGTGACACAGCAATATCAGGGGTAATGCTGGACCCTGCTCCCAGAGCTGGGCAAAAGCCTTACCTTCTTCACTCCCCTTCGCTCCACCCGAGACAGGCCAGAGGGCGAGAAAGGCCATCCCTTACCTCACTGCCTTCCTCTGTTTTCTGAGCCGAAGCACAAAGCCCTTCTCCTTCAGGGTGGTAGGACTGGCTGATTTGTCCTCTGTGACAAATGGGGTTATGTCTCTAGAGACAAGGTTCCTCCCAGGTCTTCCTCTGTGACAGCTGGCTCCACAGAGGCCCTGCATTAGCCCCCATGTGTCTGGCACTGAGTCTGACTGTATTGATTTAGTAGTCCATTGTCCTGTGGGAAAAGTGCTTAGTGCTAAATACCAGAACATGATCAATAGCACAACACCAGAGTCTGTGTTAGAGCTTCAGTGCCAGGCCTTGGGCTCCAGAAGCACCACAGTAACACCACTATGAATGGGGCTGGTGAATTGAATGGATCAAAGTAAGAAGCATCAGAAACAGGCCGTGGACACACAGTTTGCCTTCTCCAGGTGCCTGCTGAAATAAGCCATCTGATTGTAACATATAAAGGCTCTTTGAAAATCTGGGAGTTCAAAAGCGAGAATCTGATTTCGTGTACATGATTTTAGGAGACACTGATTTCAGTGCAATTGATCCTGGTTTTTAGAACTGTGAGGTCAGGCTCCAGCCTTTTAATTTTTGAAATGCCAACATTGTGCTGTCACCATCTCCAAGCCTGGAAACATTGGCAGTTCATGACAGATATGTCACATCCTCCTTCCCCTTTTTGGACCCCACTCCCTGCTACCCACTAATACTCCGACTATGGCACAAGTAAGTCGGGAGCAGTGTGACATATTCTCGTAAAACAAAATAGATGAGGTTTGAAGAACATAAACAGCAATGTACTAACCCAGTTCATCATACGATCCCAGGCTCCAAACAAAAGGGCATGGGTGGGGCCCACAGACCAGTCCAAGTGTCGGGTGGGTCCATGTTTTACGAAAGATAAGAACATATTCTATTAAAAAAAGTCTTTTGTACAGTTGCTCTTTGCGACCCTGAAGGGGGAAAAAATTATCTTTGTGCACAGACTGCAGTGGTGTGAGGTGGTGCACGCACATACACATGCCCTTGCAGTGGTGTTGCCAGGCATTGGGGATGTGTCAGCACTGCCAAGGGAATGTCAGTGGAAACTCCATCACGCAAGGGCAGCATAGCAACAGATTTGCCCTATGGTAAATTTTTATCTTGTTGCGTTGTTTTTTAACTTCTGTCTTTGGTTATTATTGTAAATGACAGTTTTAGGATGCTTCCTTTTCCTATTAACAGGATTTACAAGGACTGGACATATACGTGAATGAGGACATCCACCGTAAGGGTTCTGCCATCAAGACAACGTGAGAGTCTTCTTGCTTTAGGACACTGCTGTTACAGTGACCTGCTCATGGTCCTGATCCACAGTGAGACAGTTTTATGTGGGCCTTGTGAGGGCCTCAAATGCGGGGTGTCCCACACCACACCACTCCAAGCCAGCCCACAGCCCCTTAGGGAGCAGCAGCATGGCCCACCAACCCCGTCGAGCTGGGCTGCAATGCACCCAATGCCCAATGCCCTAGTGAGACCGTATGAGAAACCCAGCAGGGATGCAGTGAGGAGCACAGATTAAAAACTGAGGGCAAGCTATCCAAGCAATTCTTGCCATGGGGCAGGTACTCCCTGAATTGCCTAGGACAGAATTTTTATCAGTTTCAGAGGCAGAGAACAGAGAATTGGTTGAACCACAAATATAAGCGCAAGCATAAGCACAAGCACCTTGGAAGTCTTATATTTCTTTGCTGCTATGTTGTTCTCACTGCAGCTGAAACATTTTGAAAGTAAATTGGATTTGGTTTTAGTCCAAAGGAGCTAGATTTAAAATACTCATCTACATCTGGGTTCAGATTCCTCAACTGTTTTTGACTGCTCAGATGTAAGAGCCAGGGGTCAGCCCATTTTAGGAATCATCACAAAACAAGTAGTATTACTGAAAGAAAAATATTAGCATGCTCCTCTGAAACCAAAATAACAAATAAGTTCATTTTTTTCCTGTTTCTCAATCAGAGAGATTGAAAATTTTACGTGATTGACTTTTTGCAATCCACATGTAACTCTTAGCAATTTGGCCAAGGATTTTATTCCAACCAGATGTTTATTCTTTTCAGGAGGGGTTAATTATGCCTAAACAAAATGTATGTTTCTTAGGAAGTAACTTTAAGTGTTTAGGAAGGCAGGTTTGCCTGTTTATGCTAAAGAAAATCAGTCCATCAAATTTAATGACAAGCAATATTGTCCCTAAGAGAAGCTTTGTAATTACCCATCTATCCCTTTCTATTCTTTGTAATTATTCACTTGCAATTATCTCCATCCTGCCTGATGTTTTTCTAAATCCTGCATGAATATAACGTAAAGCAACAGTCAGATAAATCATAATAGTTCTTTACATTTCTGCAAGGGTTTCTGCAGTCAGAAAGAGGATGGTGTGGAAGGGGTTACACTTTGTGCTCAAGTTCCTCTTTTTGTCCCCAAGGAGAGGAAAGAAGCAGAATACCTCCAGAAGCTAATGAAACATGGAAACAATTTGTGTACAAGCGAAAAACCAAGGCTTGTCGTCTCTCACTGCCAATAATAATACTTTATTTCCTTTTTGTACTGTATAATGTTCAGGATGAAAAACAAGTGATATTACTTGGTAATTCCCAGAGATGTCATTTTATAGGTAGTGTGCCATCTCTCTTAGCTCACAGTGTGTAGAAATAACTCTGCTTTCATGCAAAAAAGAACCAGGAGCTACCCATTTTGTTTAATTCGAGAACATTGAAATATCCTTGATACAAACTTCAGGAATTTTGGCTTCTTTGACGAATAAGACTTAGAAATTAAACTATTGTAAACCAATTTAGAGCTCTCCATCTGCAAAGGAAACCCAGTTCAACCTCCTTTACTGTTAGTATTTTGTCCAAAACTAGAGAAGATGGGGCACAACACAGGGTAGATAGCGTGTGAGGTTGATTACAGATCAGCACTGATTATCATTGACGGTTTCCTCCAGAAAGAATTGGTGTGAAAACCAGTCCAAGCTTAACCAGGATGCAGCCTCACTGCATTCATGGAAATTTCCCTCTATTTTCACTGGATCTGGATGTGTCCAGGGAAGCAGCCGAAACTGCCTTCTAGAACAATGCACAAGGATGCTGAATTTAGACCCCCTGCAAATGACCACTGGGATAATTATAGCAGGTGTCAAAATCCCTAAGAATAACTGAGAAACAGGACCTCCCAGCCCGCCTCTGGTGTCAGATCAACAGAGATAAAACAACAAACAAGGTCCCAGTGGGTCTCCCCAGGCACTGCAGGCGGGGAGCTGAGCTTGCCGGCAGGACTCGGCCTCTCTCTGGGAGTTTGTTTGCTGCTCTCTTTGGAGGAAACCTCCCTGCTGGTGGCATGCATCCCCTCAGCAGGGACAGCAGATTAAGAGCCTGCTCTGCTATCCAGGAATGCAAGCTAAGGCCAACAGCACTCCCATTACGTGCTTCCAGAAGCCTGAGCAGCTGACGCTTGCTTCACTGTATGCAGTGACTGTGTATCTAGCAACTGCCTTGGCCCATCTGCACTTAAAGTTCTCATGAAAACCACAGTGGGCTTGCCTTCAATAAAATAAGGTATAAAAATAACAGTACCATGTAGCCCTACACACACAGAGGCACTTTCAAGGGTCTGCTACTCTGTTATAACCTGTTTCAAACTTACAGAAAACTGGAAAACTGCTCACAATACCTCCTGGCTTGGCTAATCAGCACTGAGAACAACCCGTACTATGTTCTGGTCTAGTGAAAGGTGTCCCTGCCCACGGCAGGTGGGTTGAAACTTTGAGGTCCTTTTCCCAAACCATCTATTATTCTACAATTCCTGGTGCTGTCTGCTGTGTGCCCCATCTGCAGCAGGTTAAATTCTCAGATCACATGCTAATAGTGCCTGTATTTTTTCAGAGTGGTAATGATGGGACAGTTATTACCAGAAATATTGCCCAGACCTGCCAGGTTTTAAAAAACTAGCTTGAGCATCATGCCATGTAATAGCTGAGATCAGGCAAAAAAAGGAGATGCAGCCTCAGCCCTGTCATAGCCTTTTGCTTTCAGGTGCCTCACCATCAGACGTGCACTGGTGACAAGTTGCAAGTGGAAATACAG
Organism: Rhagologus leucostigma; assembly: GCA_013397725.1. Classification (NCBI taxonomy): domain Eukaryota; kingdom Metazoa; phylum Chordata; class Aves; order Passeriformes; genus Rhagologus; species Rhagologus leucostigma. The sequence goes on from VZTD01004426.1 coordinate 77,728, forward strand.
CTATGTTTTCAATAATTTCTTAACCCTCAGACAGTCCAGGATTTAAACAATGCAGGAGTGACATTGCTTAGTCATATCTTTGCAAAGTCAAGAAGGGGGAGCTCTGTCTGTACCTCCCTTCCCCGGTCACCATGGCAATACTGCTATAGCATGTCCAGTAAATACAGGCTTTGGAGATGGAGTTTGGGAAGCCAACTCAGTAACAAAGGATGCTTCAGACAAGAACTCCCTATTGCCAACTCCTTGCTGCTTAAACCAGGAGGCAACCATTCAGTAGAATATCACATAAGGCACTCTGATGTTGGATGTTTCTCCTTTATTCACAGAATCACAGAGCAGTTTGGGTTAGAAGAGACCTTTCGAGGCCAGCTTGTCAAATCCCTCTGCCATGGGCAGGGACACCTTCAATTAGATTAGGACCCTTTAGTTCAAATTTAACAGCCACCAGCAGCAAATACATACCCTAAAGCAATATCAAGTGTACTCATCACATAAAAGCCCCCTAATGTATGTGTCTTGACTTCATTAAATTCAAGTGCTCTTCTGGTCATATCCACAGAAGTTTTCTGGTATGAGAGAAAGCTCCAACGGCAAACCCAGGTTTTGCAGTCCCAACAGGACTAGATACTATGGAAATGAATTACTAACACTGTTGACCGGCTCCATTGTTTAAAGCAGCACCCTCTCAGACTTCAGCAATAATTCAACAGTGAAATAAACAGCTCTGATCAGATAGCCAGGGAAATTAGATAAAGAGCACAATAGCTGTGAAGATAGGAGTATTTCATGAAGAGTCATATATCAGTTTATTCCTGATTTAAGTCCCTTTTGATTACTCTTTGTTTATACCTCACATCTGCATGACAAGTCAGAAAGAAAGGCAAAGATCTGTTCTCACAGAAACTGTTTTCCCCCAAGATGACATGTGCATATTACCTTCATGACTTAGCTCTCCGCCATCTCCTTGTGACTCTTTCATGTTACTTGCTTTGAAATAATGACTGCGTTTCAGGACATAGCAATTTCCTCAAAGCTAGTTTTTATACTTTAGTGTGCTCCCAGGATACCAAACCATTCAAAAGTGCTCTTTTCCTCTGCGTCTGTTCCCACAGAAGTCCAAGGCAACTCCTTTGAGTCTCAGGACAGTATCTTTGAAATTCCGCCCCTGCCATCACTTTGAACATTAGCAGGTTAAACCCAAGCTTAGCACTTATATTATGCCCTAACATTTCTTTCAAAGGAAGTACTTTAATGACAAAAAACCTCAAACAATAAAAAATCCAAGATGTCTGGATATAATGGAATTAATGGGATCACCACACTCTTTTAATAATATACCTCCTAAAAATGTTGCAAGGGGGGCCGAATGTGGTTGCTCTGGATGAAAGAAGCTGCAGGCAGCAGGAGTAAGTCTTCAGTGCTGGGAAAGAAGAAATCTCCATCCTTGTCAAATGGGGCCACTGTGGAATTCAGGATGCTCCATACACACACCTGGCTATAAAACTCTTCAGATCATCCAGCTCTGCCTCTCCCCTAGAGCAAACAATTCTCTTTGCATTTCTTGTTGCTCTTATCAAACATAAATAGGTTGGGTATTTTGTAATACTCTAGGGTTCTGGTCAAGCCAGAGGACCCTATCTAAGGGAGGAGAGGCTGTTCTCTTTATAGTTTTGGGGGGATATTTTTTGAACTAAAACATTGTGAAAGATATCTTTTCTTCAGACAGTTTTGAGGGGTAGGTTGATACCAAGGTAAAACATACCTATCTAGGTTTTATAACCATCGTAAATAATTTTGGTATCTGATTTGTTATCATAAATTCAATATTGAATACTTTCAAATTAGTAAATTTAACAAAAGACACCAAAACTACTGGTTTTCCTTTGCCTTTTTATGGACATGCCATGCAGCTACTGGCCAGGCATTTCCACCCAGTGTTGTACTTTCAGTTTGTCATTGTATATCTTAGGAAACTATGCTTTAAATAGCACAGGTAATACCTACCAATAATAAAGGGCTAAACACCTTAAAAGTTTTACTTTAAAAGTAACTACAGAAATCTAAAAATCCTTCAAAGATATCCCCTCCACCTCCAACTTGTGAATAAGGATCTTGCTACCTCAGAGGATACCTTGGTACCCTCTTCCAGTGCATCTTACTCTGAGTTCCCTGGATTTGAGGACTTACTACCTGCAACATTCCTACAAGCAATACTATGTTTTAATCACTATTAATTATTCTCAATCCTAATTTACCTTCTGCAAAATATTTTAAGGAAACTACCTTTGCTTTTCCCCCCAAACAGTTCTACAGAAAGAACAATTCAGTTGCAGTTAGGAGAACTTCATTATGGAAGGAGAAGGTTTTTCTGAGGTGATGAGCAAGACTTAAGCATTGCATAGAAGTCCCCAGAATTCCTTCATACTTAGTCAGCCTCCTTTCTCTCCAGCTCTCCAAAAGTAGATCCTCTTCCTCCTGCAGTTCAGATGCTGAAAGCCAGAGCAAGTTGCAAATAGTGAGAACCTATGCAGAATCAGCAAATATCAAACTTGTGATAGATTACAGTTTTCAATCACAATGATAAATAAATCACTAATAATCTCTCAAATTTGCTCCATTATAAATATAGAGTAGATTGACTAACTGTAATAAAGTTATTTTGGAAATACTTCACTGTAAATGAGGCAAAGTTTTGACTCTCTTTCTTGATGACAAAACACCAATAGAGAATATCTTAGTGTGAGAAATCTAAAAAACCCATAGTATTTATGCTCAGGCATAGTAAGTGCAAAGTATTTTTAAAAAGCAGTAAAGTACTTGAGAATTAGGGTGAAAGTCACAGGCTTTACTTATCATTTAAGCAAGACTAGCAGAAATGAGATTCTGGTTTGTTGTGCTTATTAGCAAGGGGAGAAGCAGAGGCATTCACTTTAGTAGCAACTGCAAATACAGCTTCTCTGAACTGCAAGACCAAGTTCTGTAGATGAAAATAAGATCTGAAGATAATTTTAGATAACAAACCTGAACATTTAACAGTGATCATTATTTTTAATTTTTCACAAGTTGCTATAACTAGATGTAAGAAAGTTGTGTATATATTTTGCAAATACTCCACTGTGGCCAAATCCTGCAACTCTTACTTGAGTGAGGTATTCCAGTTGGGAGAGTAGGATTTATTTCACAAATTCATGGATTTTTTGTACCAGGATTTGTAGCACGAAAGTCTTCCCAATGCTGTTTATTCTTTTAAAAACTCCTCAGCGTATCAACAGGAACGCAGAGCATATCTTGGGTTGCATCATTAGCTTCAGTTTCAGGAATTACTAAAATCCCCTAAGCTGCAATTTGTCATGATTCTCATTCTTGGGAAATCCTTTAAAGGAACTGTTAAAGTAATTAAGCTAGTGTCCTCGATTTAATCTTTAAGGCTGCTTAGCCAACATTGAGTCACCGAAGTCTTCTAGGTCAGACAGGAAAAGAATTGACGTCATTGCAAAACGCCACTGCGTAAGTGTCTCTGAAAAAAATGGCAGCCAAGTGTACACAGTTGGATAATTAGATGCTGTGAATAACAGGCAGCTCAACAGGTGAGCTTATGGAATTTGGCACCTCAGAGATGAACCAAGTGTGTCCTTATGCAGATGATAAAATATCTGCGATACACTTTCTCTGACATAACATATTTAGCAAACTTATCAAGATGTTTCCTCTGTCCAGAAAGTCAACCAGCCTATTAGGAGTGATAATTTGGCACAGAATATGCTCGAGGGACAAATACGATAAGGGATGTTTCATACAAAGGGGCTTCCACTACTAGCCACTTATGTCAATCTGCAGCTAAAAACAGAGCAGCATAAAAATAAACTTTAACTCTTCACCCTGAGCAATTAAGCTGTTTTCTAACAAAATAAGCACAGCTTAAACAGGCACCAGGAAAGACAGCTACAGCTCTGCTGTAACGCTTACTCTTGAAAAGTCAAAACCAAGCATTTAAGCAGGGCACTGCATTCTAGATATTTTCCCATCCCATATTTAACATTTCCAAATTCCAGATGAACAGAAGCAGAACCACAGAGTTCAAAGAGAGACCCCAGTTTCCTCAGAACCTGAAGACCCTTCGGACCTGAACTGTTCCTGCTCACACTCATTTTTAGAAAAGTCACAAACAGGAAGTGCATGTGCTGTTGTCCACAGGCAAATGGAGGGAGAATAAAGCTGTGTTTAGGCATACACTAACCTTGAACCTTATCCCAGTGACTTATACCTGCCCCAGCACTAATCAGAAGACTTTTCTCATGACTAGCAAAAGCCCAGATCCTTGCAGTGATTTGAATGATTCAGAAATACATCTAGCTCCGGCTGTCTGAAATCCTTACCCTAATCCCCAGAATAGCCTCCTTGCATCTCAGAAATCCTTCCCACAGCAGAAATAAAAACAGCTCATATTTGTTCTTTAAATATGTTAATGGTTCTGGCTTCAATTTATCTCTAAGAGCTTTATCTATCTAACTATAAAGCTACAACTGTTAAAGTTATCCTAAACCTGAGCCCAGACCCAACCCAAAGCCCACGTAACTCATGGCTGTCACAAAATTCTTCAATGTGTTGTCCACCCCAGTTCTTCCTACAAGAACAATGACACAACATCCAGTAACAATCATCTCAGTTCTTCAGCCTTCTTTCACAGGCAATACGAAGTAACCATAATTTAATGAGGGCCCTACAGCATCTATCCACAGCAAGAAAACTTCCTCTGTCAGTACCTAGAGGAGTTGTGACTCTTCCAAGACCCAGCACAAATACGCATCTTGCACGTCGTGAGAAACTTTACCAAGACCTATCCTGAACCCAAGATTTTAAAATTTTATATTTTAAAACATGCCTTAAGTTATTCTCACTTGTCAGACTGAACTTTTATCCTAGCACTGCAGGGCTTGCGGGATCCAGCAGTGAATTGCCTTCACCTTTGTGACTCAAGGTTAAGGCATAATCATAGTACAGCGCCTCTGTGTAGCTTGCAGCATAAACAATGTTACAAAATGCATATTTCAAAGCATATATCTCTGCTAAGTCTGTCATCATCTTTATAAATATAATCAGGCTACAGTTGCACCTTGAGGTTAAAGTTTGTGCCCAGGACAGAGCTGATTTAATTATCGGACATGCAGAGTTACAGTAGGATGAAGACTAAGCCAAAAAAGGTGAACGAGCACTGAGTTCTGGCAGAAACACAAGTTTGCTGTGCTGTACCTTACCCTCTGTGCTGTACCTTACTGTTCAGTTAGAGCTGGGCACAAGAGATGAAAAGATTGCTTTATCACTGAATTTTACAATACCTGGAGGTCTATGATGAGGGCAGGCACCCAGAGAGATGCCTGAAATGGATAAGATGCAGACTGGTGTTGACACAACCAGCACTGACAGGGTTAGGCTTAATGAGCTATAAAAGTGGGGCTAGAACTGGCTGAAGCAGAAGGTGGTGTGCAAAGCCCAGTGAAGGCTGAAAGCAGTAGCAAAAGACTTCAAATTTCTTAATGTGGATGGTGTCAGTCATGTCACAGGCCTAAGTTAAGCATAGCATTAAAGAGGGGACTCTGAATTCAGGATAGTAGGAATTAAAAATCTAAAGAGGTTGCAGGAACCTACAGGGACAGGCTATGATCACCTTAGAGCAGTGACTGAATGTAAAGATGGATTGAGTGCCCGGTCTACGATAAATTGGTTAAACACAAATATAAAACTACCCAGAATATGTTTACTGTTAGGACTGAGACAGCAGATTTACCTATTGACCCACATACATTTCCACAATTTACTGTCTAAACTTGTAATTAGAAACCCTGCAGTTTTTGCAGGATCCAGCAAAAAAAACAAAACCAGGAGCAAACAATTAGTACAAGGCTTATTATCTTAGCCGTAGCATCCTGGGCCCTACCCCTCACTCTAATACTTTGGTTTTAATTGTGCCATAGAGATTTCTAGTAGTCAGAGAACCAGCTATGGAGTAATTAATGCTGGTCTCTCTAACTCTTTTCCTAGCTCTGCATGTTTTGCAAGATCCAGCAATAAAGCCAGCTCTTCTTTGCCCCCTCCTCTGAAGGAAAACTCTTTCCCCAGACAAAATGCTGGCCTTGCCCAAACAACAGTGACTCACTAACAAGAACCCAGTTGCTTCTGCCTGCCCTGGCCCTTATCCTCATGGCGCCAGTCTTGCTCTTCATTCCTCAGTGCAGAAATTGTTCTCAGATTGGGATAGGTTTTTTGTGAGGAGGACTGAAAAAGACCATGGATCGCAACAGTGAAACATTTCAACCTCGATTTTGCCTCTCCCCTCATTTCCATTCTTAGTTTCCTGTTTCTCTTCCCCTCCCCTCTGGCCCACTAGTGCTCTCCTCTTCTCCAGCTCTTCTTCTCATCACACAGTGTTGATGCAGTGTGCACAGTGGAGTAGCTGGGTGAGTTAGGCCACAGGATGCTTCACCACACAGGTTTGGCAGCAGGTGATTTGCTCCTCTCTTCCCTTCTTTCTTCCCTTTCCCCATTTCTCCTTTCTAAGTGTTGGGAAACCATAGGGCAGAAGCTGCCCCAGCCCCATGGGAGCAGCAATTTGCTCAGAGGATGCTCAGGCTGGTCAGGACAGTCAGAACACCAAAACACATCCTCAGAGTCATATTTCTGTGGGAATAATGGCTCCTTGTAATATTTTTGACATAAGCAAGAGGCTCAGTGACCAGGGCACCTTGGAGCCGACTCTGGCAGCCCTGGTGCTGCAGTGACTGGGTGCTCTGAGCTGACCTGGTCGCCAGGAAAACATAGCACTGGTTATCTAAGTCTGCATGTCCCCACCATGCCGCACTGCAGACCTTTGGGAACAGGGCGCAAAGTTGCTGAAGGCACAAGGATTTTTTGGCAGTGGAAGGCAGTGCTGGGTACGAGAGTGGCTGGAGGTGCAGGAGCAGGATCCAGAAGCAGTCGCACACAGACATGCAGGGATGACAGCTGGATAAGGTGGGGGACGTGTCAAACCACAGAATAGAGATGAGGACTTAGTCTGGAAAGTTTGTATTTCCCTGTTAGGAAAACTTCTTGATTAGGGGGATAATCAAGAACTTAAGTGACTGACACTGGTGTTTCTGATCCAGACATCTTGTGTGGCCATGGACAGGTTTCTCTATGCCATACAGCTACCTTAAGTAATATAGGAGAACAATCTTTTTTCTAAAGAGTGGCAAGATAATTAACAGAACACTGCGAGGTGCTCAGATAGAATTGCAGGGGATGCTGTAGCCATGAATCAGCCAGTCCTATTCACCTCAGTGTATGAGAATATTATTTAACTATCCCTAAAAAATAATGTACACCTGCATCAGATTTTCAACCAAAGAACTCCCCAAAGCTTTTGCAGTTTTGGTGAAGAAATTATTCAAAATACTTAAGGGTTTTGTTCAAATATGACAGCTGAAAAACAATGAGTCATAAAGCACATGAAATATGTGTCTCTGGTGATATTCCTCAGTTCTACCAAGTGATTCTTTTACGATACAAATATCTGATAAGTTGTTGTTTATGTGGACTTGTGCCCTGATAATCCAAACAGACTTTTTTCCAGTTGCCTTTAATATCCAGTGCAGGGTGAAAGCATTGTAAAATCCAGGCACAGTGAGTTCTGGCTCCCGCTTTTCTAGTTTGCACCAGGAAACTGGAAGGCAAAGATGGGTGAAGTGATAATAGAGGCATCCCTGTGAATAGATGCCCCAGAGCTGGTAAAGACCAGCACAGAGAGTGGCTGAGATTTATGCTCAAAGCCTCGGTAAATCTCCTCCCTAACCTTTAGAAAACCAGGTCTGAAAACGCTGTGTAAACAAAGCAAACAAAAGACAAATTCTAATGCAGCTAACTTAGTCTCTAAAAATAAACAGACATTAACACTTAGCCTCATCCTTAATTAGATGAAATAGCATTCTTCCTACAAATAGGTAAGAATGACAGTTAAGATACATGAGTATTTGGCAGAGAAGATGTTCTAATTTTCTAGAATAATCTCCTATATTTGGACAAAGAGGTGGTCAGAGTCCAAAGAAAAACAAGCCCTTTTTAATGAAGCTCATCATAGGTCTGGAGAAAATGTCCTATGGGGAGAGGCTGAGGGAGCTGGGGTTATTTAGCCTGGAGAAAAGGAGGCTGCAGGGGTGTTAGGGGGGAACAGACCATGACCTTATTGCTCTCTACAACTACCTGAAAGGAGGTTGTAAAGAAGTGAGTCTAAGTTTCTTTTCCCGAATAACAAGAGACAGAACAAGAGGAAATGGCCTCAGGCTGCACCAGGGGAGGTTTAGATTGGATATTAGGAAACATTTCTTCACAGAAGCGGTTGTCAAACGTTGGAACGGGCTGCCCAGGGAAGTGGTTGAGGCACCATCCCTAGGTGTACTTAAGAGATGAGAGTGGCACTTAGGGACATGGTTTAGTGGTGGACTTGCCTGTGAGGTTTACAAGAGGACCTACATGATTCTATGATTCATTGATTTTGAGCCTTCCAAGCAAAGCTGACAAGCCAGGGTGTCTGACGCTGGCTCCCTCTTGGTGGCTGTGCATGTCAATCCACAGCCCCTTCGTCTGCCACCTCGCCAAGCACCTTATTTACATGCCAGCAATCTTCACCCTCTTCAATCAGAGATAATAAGGCTGCCTGGTGACAGAAAGGGATGGCCATTTAAAAGGCAGACCTATATTTTTCGTTATCAAAACCATAAATATCCAATGTCATTTTAAAGCACTGCAGAAGGGGAGGGATAAGTGGAAGCTATGAAAGGACTAGCAATAGCTGTAAAATTCGGGCCAGTCTGTCTCTCTACCACAGCACCTAAATTAGCAGTGAATGTGAGCAATGAGTGGGCTGCCAAGCGCCATGAGTGAAATCTCTTCTGCTCAAATTTTGAGCAAAGATTCTCATTTCTATATGTCTTAAAATTTGCTTCCAGGACATTACACAGCTTCTACTTTTAATTTCCATCTACTTTATTAATGGTTAAACAAACAGCATAGGCAAATGCATTACTTCCTCCTCACCCTCGTACTTGATCAAAATCAGAATCATCCTGAAGATCTTTTCAGATGATTCTGATGGTCACTTGGCCAACCACACCAGCAATTACTTCTGCTAAATAAGTTCCCCTCCTTGAAAGGTTAGCTTGGCATTCTTGCTTCAACTAATATGCAAACTGTCTTCTTAGGGACGCAAGAACAGGCTTGTCCAAAGGACCTTGTATGTTTAGCAGTCCTTCCTTTCCTCTCCTCCTTCTTTCCCCCATTAACACTGCACTTTACAGTGGCAGACAGAAATCTGAATCGTGAACTGCTTAGCTCCTGGGAAGAGTTTGTATCAGATGGGCTAAGTAGTGTTTACCTCTAATTAAAACCTTAGTTACTACGAGGGACTGTCTGGCCACGCTATTGATTTGCTCTTTGGAACTGCGGCATGTCAGCACCTCCTCCAGAAAATATTTTTCCAGTTGAGAGTCTCCAGAAGCTGCCATAAATAGCTATAATTTAAGCACACATTTTATACAAACATCACCACTATTTTCAAACTTTTCTTTAGATCTTGGAAATAGTTAACAACTCTTCTAAAATCAGCTGAATGAATGCACAAACATATTTTTGTAGGTTTTGAAACCCTGAAATCCTTTTTTCATTTTATGATCTTTTAAACGTTTACATATTTTCAAATGGTCACTTTTGTTCAGGTGTTTGTAGGAGCCACTGGCAAAATTTGAAAGACCAGGCAAGCTTATAAAAGCAGGTTTGTTTACAAGTCAGTTCCCAATTAAGAAACTAAAGTGGAACAGAGTGTTTCTGGGGAAAACTTTACCATTTTTTTGTCCCTGTCATTTACTGCCATACTAGAGGAATGCCTCTTACTACAGAAAGCCTCTGCTTGGCTGGCAGAGTACATTATGTACAGTCAGGATACTGCATCCTGGATTGTCATACCTTTCCCAGACCTGCCAGCTTGGCTGCCAGCCTGAGGTAATAGGAGGTGCTCAACTGTTTGTAACAACAAGCAGTACTTTTGGGTCTTTACTGGCTGGTAGATGAAGTACAGTATGTGCTGTAAATTACGTTTCTTATTCAAAAGGAGAAACTGTCCAAGCAGGGACTATAAGGTAAGCACAGAAGGCAATTAGGCAGAATCAGATTTCGCTCACAGATCTCCAGGTTTCTACCTTTACCTCAATGTTATTTCAGTGCCACCTGAAGCATCTGAAAGTGACAATTTCAAAAGGAACTAATTAGCAATAACATTGATTCAGGAACCCATAAGAATCTCAGCTTTACAGCAGAGAGGAGGTAAGCCTGTCAAACATCTAAATAAAGTAAATGAATGAATGCAACCGTCTGTCACATGTGCATTGTGTGTAACAAAGGTAAATTTAAGTTGAGCTAAGGATGTTTTAAGAGCAAGTGTGCAAAGCTGCGCTTCTGAATAGGTATTATGTCCTATCAAGGACTCATTGTTTAGCAGATCCTATATCTAACAATGCTCATTGTGAAGGCTCCAAAGATCAGTGCATTAAATACCAGTTTTTCAGACCCTTTCACATTTTCAGTGTCTTCCAGTGCTGCGAGCACTTGGATATTCCTGCTACACTCCTACCTGTATGTGGTCTATTGGCTGTCTCTATGCTGTTCTGGGAATGGGAGAAATAGCTCACATCAATGGGTTGGATTCTTCAAGAATTTTATCCTGCCCCCTTCCAAAGAAATCTTCCTTTTGGAATACTGCACACTTGGAGAACTAAATCTGGATTTCGCGACTGGTTCCATCTGGATGGCTATTTCCAACAGAGATCAGGAGTAATAGCACTGTGTAAGGCCATGGGTTAGCACGCATTTACAAGGGTCAACTCTGTGTGTACAGCTGGAGGGAGGATATGGCCTTCTGCAGGGAAGAAATTCCGGTTCATTGCGCTGTGTGTAGGAAGTGGCTTTATGCAATGCTGTCACGAGCACAGGGAGACAAAAACTGCTTCCCCACTGACAGCCTAAGTATGTGAAAATGCTGTGATCTGATTACCAAAAATGAGTGGAAGGCTGATGACAGAATCAACATCAGAGTGGCATCATGGTGTAGGAGTGCCAGCTGAGAGATCTCCACACCCCTACTGCGGAGAAGGTGAGACCTAGCTCTGGATTTGTAAAACCAGTGTCATGAATTGCAGCTAACATTTAATTGTCATTAATTCCAACAGGAGCCGTGTTCATGGGGCAGATCTCTGACACAAGTGGTGATGGTGGGGTATCAGTAGCTCTCCCAGCCATTAAGGGTGATTAAAATAAGGATCTGCATTTTCTTTCTGGCACAGCCTGGAGGAGGAGGAGGAAGGCAGAGTGAAGGGGGAGGAAAGGGTGTGTATAAGGGGAGGAGATCTTTGAAACCACTGCTTAGAGATGTCAGGGGAATGCCTTTGTGGCTCTGGCAGCTCTCTAGACCTCTGCACAGGAACAGGGAATCTGGTGGGTTTCAAAGAAAACTGAAACTACTCTTTCTTTTGCTGGCAAAGGTGAAAGATTGCTATAAACATCCCTCACTTACCCTTGACAAGTAATAGTTAATAAATGTCATATAGAAAGATTTCTCTGGACTTGTCCCCCAGGCTAGCTATTTTCAGGTTTGAATCCCAGATTTTACAAACATGAATCTCTGTTTCATCTTTGTGTCACATCATAGTGATGCAGGGCATGCAATTAGACACCAGCACCACAGCAAGAGGAAACATTGCAATCCAGTTTTGTCACTGGATAGCAAACCAGCTTGCTGGCAGTTTGAGCTAACTCAGCTCAGCTGGGTTTCTGAGCAGCACATGCTGCATTCAGTACATCATTTACAATAAAATTATTGCTTCAATCAAAACCTATACATTTTACACATACCTGACACTCCTCTATAATAGCTGAAGACTAGTGAATTAAATATCACAAAATCTTGCATGGGCTAGACTTGCTGTTTTCAAGCATCTTTAGAGACTAAGGGCAGCCAAGGTCTGTCTACACAAGGATAGGATGAAATTCAAAAGGCACGTCTGTAAAGCACTATAAGTCAGAGCAGAATGTGGTCACACAGTTGTGAAATCAGCCGTGTTAAAGCACAATTAAGGTTAAGGATGTTTTCTTCACCTTTGTGTTCTAGTGCTCTTGTCACTGTGTTTGGTTAATTAATTTACAAAAGTCCTCCCATTTAGAAAAATTTCCCATTCCGGAAAATCAGTGTAGCAGTTACTGCCAACTCCCCCTGTCCCCACTCCCGACAGCCTTACATTAACGTGAAGAAGGAAAAAAAGAAAAAAGTCTGAACCTGTCTGTGTTCAAACATAGCAATCCCCAGCATTCAAATGTTTCCAAACAGATTTTACTTCCCGATTATAACTGGTGAGAGATTTGACTCATATTGACCCCAGGGCAAAGTAACATTAAACTCAGCACCAGTTTTGAACCGCAATTCAAAATGAAATGGCAGTCCTTCAGAGCTGCTCAGCTCTGCAAGTCAGGCATGGGTTTTCCAGCTTGGGCCAGCTTAGAATAGTTCTGACTGAGATTTAAATTTTGTCAGCACAGAAATGCTCTCCGCTATGTCTTCCCCCAGCATTCAGTGACCCTGAATTTCTGGCACTCTCATTCTTTCCTTCAAAACTGTAGAGTTTTTATCTGATTAGCTCTAAGTGATCTCGATAACTACTCAGATCCAGTTATTTCTTGAATCCATTGCTTGGAGATCAAACATTACACCACAAGAACTCTATCCTGTTCCAAATGAAGCCAAGGACAAAACTTCCACTGGCTTTGGTGTGTTCACGATAAGGCCATAAATCTTCGAAAAACTGAGTGTCCAATTTTCAAATTAAAACGTAATGAACTTAATAGTCACAGATTTAAAGACTGTTGCATTTTGCATCTTGCATGAGATTCTCTAGCTGAGTTACAAACACTTCTAAAACTTTGATGCTCTGAGGGAGAGTCATTTTCTGGGAGCTCCCATCTTTATCTATCAGGCCAGTACACAAAACACACAATGGAAGTGATACTGCCCTGATGGCAAACAATGTCTTTGGAAAGCTTCAAACAATTTCTTTGTAAACAACTGATCAGGGTAATTACATTTTCTAATCTGAAACTGTGCTGTGACATTGTTTCAGGTAACACATGAATCATGCTAAAGGGTTTTCCTCTGCTAGCACTGGCTACCTTATCTAAGAAAGCTCCAGTCTAAGGATGGAGACCTAAGCCTGATGAAGTATTGTACTGGCACTGCAGGTAGTGGCTCCATCACCTGCCCCCAAGACTTCTCCAATCCACTGCTGCCGTTGGGCAGACAGCTCGCCAGGTAATTAGAAAACCTGAGGAAACAGTGGAGTGGTGCCTAATGCCTCATGATCCCAACTCGTTTTCTTTAGAAGATGAGGTGTTAGATGGGACAACCTTGCTGCATATTTGAACGATGCTGAGTCCAGGTGAGAGAGCTGCAGCTCCACTTAGCAGAAGGCAAAGATGGCTTTGATGACTTTGCACTTGCTAATGAACACAAATGACCTAAAACACAATGAGTGCGTCTCCCACAGCCTCTCAGCCAAGCTGCGATGTAATAACGTGGCTGTCAAACCCTCACCACTTCATGAGACTGTGTTAACAAACTAGTCCAAGTATATTACACAAATCATGTGTAATCTTGCAGAAGAAGCAGCCCTAGCTTTCTGGCTTGTTTGGTTTTGTTTTTAACAGCAGTTTCAAAAGGAAAACTGCAGTATGACCTGCCTCTGCAGTATTCGTTTATTCTTCAATCTCTTGTCATAGATGCAATCTGCACACTGCTTAATTTTTGTTATCATTTCCTTGGATATCTACCAGCTATGATTGTCATGATTAAATCAGTATTAACTTAATTACAAAGCGCTTTACTCAAGATAAACAGCAAAGAACTGATCCAGAGCAGTGAAAACTGCACTGCTGAGTGAGAGTGTCTGGAAAAGGCCTTTCAGACACTCCAAGCCATCTTTTTCCTCACATAAGTTTTCTTTCTGTTTTGTTTTTCAAACCAGATGTGTTGTTTTTGCCAAATCCCAGAAATTAGATCAGTCTGTCACCTCTGAGTCTGACCCCTGAGCCCTGTCAATGCCTTTGGCCACCTTTGCTGCTGTCGGAAGCTACATTTTCAATTTCACTCCAAATTCGATGCCAAGGTGGTCTGCCATGAGTCAGGCATTGAGGCTTTCTCGAGTTTCCTCCTCACAGTGCCATGAACAAAGGACATCCGAATTTCATACCGTTCCCATGTTTATCTCCTGCTCCTGCTCCTGCAGGATGAACACGTGGTCATTCAAATAATTATGATGGAGGGAATTATTGCATCTCTGCTCACCTGTCTAATTTGACCATGCAAAAGTTTAGTTATAATTTAGACACTGAACCTGTCCCAGGTGAATTCTACAGCAGAGCTCTCACTGATTTTAATATTATTATCAGTCCTTTTCTAATTAGGATAGTGATCATGTATTGCTGACACAAGAGATGACAATCTAGCTTTTTTGAAAGTCTTCAAAAAATCTCAAATATTTTTTGAGAATACTGCATTGAAAATAAACATAATCACAAGGGACCATTTTGGGATTTCAAGTGAAAAGCTAAGAGTTTAACACAAATTGTACAAGATTTGCTTAAAAGTTTAGGACCTAAATAAAGTTTTTAAGAGATTATGGACTATATATTCAGCTGTTTGATACACAGTCTGTTGCTAACCACTATCTATTCACCAGGGACAAGCCTAGTAGAATTTCCATCAGGTGTGCAAATGTCCTGGTTTTCCTCAAAGTCCTGCCTTCTCAATAGACTCCTTTAGCATTCTCCTGAATACTATCACCAGAATAGGAGACATGGAATTCAGTATAGAATTCAGTCCTCTGAGGTTCTTTTGCTACCACCCGTGATAAAAAGAACATACTCCCAGATAATGAATGTTTCTTAATTTCTTATGAACATGTGTCCAGAAATTTCTCTTCTTTTCCAGTAGGAGAAAAAGCTGCTATTAGGCTCTTTCTCACTTTCAAGAGCTGAAATAGAGTCCTGTTTATGAGATATTTCATAGCAACACGGAATCATAGAATGGTTTGGGTTGAAAGGCACCTTCAGAATCTAGTTCCAACTTTCCCTGCCGTGGGCAGGGATACCTTCCAGTAGACCAGATTGGTCAAAGCCCAATCCACCTTGGTCTTGAACACTTCCAAGGATAGGGCATTGACATTGCCATAGAAGAAAGGTCAGGATGAACTAACTGATATCTTCTGGTGGCAATGTCTCATATGCTAATTTCTTGTATGCCAATTGTTATATGATAGTCTTCAGGTTTTGGTTGTGTTTTTCTTTTTTTTGTATTTCTTTTAAAAATTTTCCCTAATTATTGAATACTTTCTCCAGAGGTTTGAAAATTGCCTAATTAGGTTTGTGTCTTTTCTGTTAATTGGTTTTTTCTTCATTTTGGCCAGTGATACAATCACTTGAAGTCCTCTCTGCTTTTTACCTAACACAGGGTAGTGTGCTCATCTGAGGGAGTTAGACCTACCCTCAGCTGTGAAGGATCTGATAAATCCTATCTGGGACTACTCAAAGGCAGTAAAAAGTCTTATAAAGCACAGAGATTCTGTGGTGCAGAGCCAAATTTAAGGGATGGAAGCTAGTTACTTGTCCATGGGCTTCTGACAAAAATCAGGAAGTTAAAACTCAAAGACAGACACATAGGAAAGGTCTTCTTGTGGAGGAAAGGATGATGGATTTGCTGATATACACCATATATCCTTTCTGGCTGACAGCAACGTCATAAAGTTCGTCAGAACAGGTGCAAGGTCCTTCACCCGGGACAGAAGAAGCCCCAGCAGCAATGCAAACTGGAGATTGACCGGGAGGGCAAGCAGCTCTGCAGAGCAGGACCTGAGGTGGAGAACTTGCTGAAGATGAGTCAGCAGTGCGCCCTTGAGGCAATGAAAGCTAAAACATGCCAGGCTGCCTTAGCAGAGAGCAGCCAACAGCTGTTCCCTTTCAGTGAGGCCACGTTTGGAGTGCTCTGTCATGTCCACTCTTGGGCTTCCCAGTAAAAGGCATTGATGTGTTAGACCAAGTCCAGTGGAGGAGCACCAAGGCTGTGGGGCACAACATGCAAGGAGGGCTGAGGAAAACAAGGTTGCCGGTCTGGAGAAGGAAAGGCTGGGGTTGGAGAGGAATATGACTGTGATCTTCAGTTGCTGAAAGAACAAGACGGAGTCAGACTTGTCTCAGAGGTGTGCAGCCAAAGAGCAATAGGCAATGGCCACAACCTGTGTCCGGGGAAATTTTCAGCATGGATAAAAAGAAAAAAAATTTGGGTAAGAGTGGTTAAACCCAGATAGAGAGGTGGGGGAATCTCCACCCTCAGATACTTTTCAAAACCTGATGAGGCAAGGCCATGAATAACCTCATCTGGCTTTTAAATCAGGCTTGTCAGGAGCAAAGGGTGGGACTGGATGACCTTCAGGGGTCCCTTCCAATCTAAATTATTCTGTGGTTCTATAAATAAGGTAGAGGTTGCAAGAAAAAGGAGCTAAATCGGATTCAGGAGGGGCATGAGTCTTTCCTGTGCTGAGAGGAGAGAACAAGCCTGCAGGCTGTTGCTACTGCTGACCTCTTTAAGAGCTGGGTGATTGAAAATCACCCCTGGATGCAGCAGAGCGTGTGTTCCTGGCACACCACTTGCACTGAGACATTCCCAAGTTTCCCTAAGCAGTGGCCTTATCTGGGTGGGGTGCTGTCAGTCAGGCATTTTTTCCTTCAATTTTGCCTCACCCCTTGCCATCACAGTGTGTTAAACAGAGCCTGTTAAAAGGACTCACCAAACTTCCACACTTCAGGAACAGGAATGTGATTTTTGCAATAATTTTAATATTGTTTAATATAATTTCTTGGGAAATAATTTCTACCTTTGAGGACCGAAGTGTTGCTCTAGTAAAATGACCAATTACACACAAATCCCACTTCTAACCTCAATTAGAACACTGGTCAGCAAGAAGAAACAAATGGACTTGCACTAAAAATATTTTCCTCTCTTTCTGTTAGTTAAAAATTATTTTAATTATTCAGATGACTTCAGAAAGTCAAAGGCTGTAGTAACAGCATTTTATGTGTTAGGTAATTAAACTGGTGGAATGTATGCTCTAATTTCTAATCAAAAAAATGTTCTCACACATGCCATAGAAAAGTTTTATTCCTTCTTCAGCCACTCATCCCACACATACAACCCGACTTATGTGTATTAACTCAAAAAGTTGTACACTAATTTAAAAAAATAATAATAATTTGAGTTTGATTTTCAGACTAGTCAGCTGGAGACAAAAATAATTTTATTTTGATAATGCCCACCCAAAAGACTAATCAAGCTGCCAAAAAAGTGTTGGAGTTTGGATTTTCTTGCTGTGAGCAAGGACATGTAAACCAATGAGCACCCTTGCACATGCAAGTAATTCTAATAATGTGATTTCTCTTGTGTTTGAGTTGTTCCCTGCTGATGTTTCATAGGTTTAGGGCCTATGAGAAGAGTTACAACATATGGTAACAGTAATAAGAAAAAGTCATTATGCATAAATTCAATAGACTTTTTAGGATCCTACATGTTTCACCAGCAGTGTGTCACTCCATTCTTTCAAGACCCCAAATTTTCACATTTCAAAGAACCTTCTAATTTATATGTCTCCATTGTTTTGTGTTACTGTCACATTTCCTTATATTCAGAATTTGACACTGACATGTCACAGTTAGTAATTTTCACTTCTAGGCAAAATGACAAAAGAAACATCTATGCTAGAAAGTCATCATCAGGCCTGAGAACAGGCTCACGATGGGAAACTCCATTCTCCTGGTCCTCATTCAGAATTCCATACCATTGCCTTTTTGCCCAGGTGGAGCTCAAACTCCAAACCCTCACGTTGTGCTTATTGATGAGCCAGACTCAAGAAATCTCGCAGGGTCTGTAATATCACACCTGATCTGTCCAGCCTGTGGGAAAGGAAGCTCAGGTCCCATCACAGTGGGACTGTGATCCACCTTTCCCTTAGCAGGCCACATCTGGAGCCAAGCCTAGTGTGTCCGTGGGTGTGTGTTGCACAGATGGCTGACAAATTGAGTCTCAGTCAGGCTCATGGAAACAGCCTGGCAGTGGAAGTAGCCTCAAGATGGTCCAAATCTGAAACATGATTGTGAAATGTGCCCTCTGTTTAGCAGATGATGATTTTACGAGCTTCATTAAAATATTTTACACTCAATGAGTTTTGTTTTCAGCTTGATTTTGGGTCAAGTGTCTCACTGTTTCTTACGTATATAAAAGTGCCAACTCTTTGAAATACATTAAGGTGAGCACTTTCCGACAGAAAATTGTCTTCTTCATTTTCAAGGGGACCCAACTTTTGGCATTTTCTTAGCCATTAAACCTGGGATCTCAAAAAAGACATGCAAAAGTTACATGAGATAAGATGTGGAAAGAAAAGACTGACGATGGTAGCTCACATGTCCCTAGCTCTTGTCCAAGTAGTCCAGCAAATCACAAGGATTTTAGTACATGCTGCCACATCCCAGACCTTTTACAATGCATGGCAAAACTCCCAGTGATTTCAATGGGAGTAGGTTTTAACGCAAAGTTGGCAGGCTTGGAAAAAATAAAGCAAAAGTATTTTTAAATCTTCATGTTAGAACAAAAAGCATCTTAGAGGGTCTATATCAAAAGTGAAAACTGAGGCTGGAACTTAACTCCAGCTTCATGCGTACTTCTAACCTTTATGCCAGTATACTGACCAGTTTCTTTAAATACAATAGAAACTCTGTCACTTTGAAGATAAGCCCTCACAGTTAGCTTAAAACAATAATTCTGTACTTTCTTTCCTGTTTCTAGATTTATTTTAAGTATTAGTATAAAATGTCAGAGTCTGATAGCAGCCAGATCAGTTTGTATAAAAATCGACTGCCTGTTTGTAGTATATTACAGGCTATATTTGACACAGGAAAGCACTTAATCATGAATGCTATCAGCACACCACACCCATCTTTGTAAGTGCCTTATAAGCTAGATTTATCACTGTGAACTCGGACTGGATAGAGACAAGTAATAATGAATAATGCAACCCCCTTCTGCAGAGGTAGGGTTAAAGGTGTAATATCCACAATATGACCATCAGGCTACAGTTCGAAAGCCGTGCTAGTATTTATCAACGTCACGAAGGCATCAGGAGCAACTTTGGATTGATGTCCAGAACATTATTTCCACTGGAGTCATCAGGCTCAGATAAGCAGATAAAAGTGAGAAGAATCTGCCTCAAATGCACGATCACACAGGCTATGCCCATTTAGGTATTTTAGATCTATCAGCTCATTGTATTTGCACAGCAGAACCGACAATCCTTAAAAAAACTTGAATTAAAACCAGAAACACCTTTGTCAGGTGTTAAGCTTGATTTTATTTCACTTGCCTAACTCTTTGTCTCTATTCTAGCTTTCGAGCTAAAATATGCCACTTCTTGGATGTGTGGACTTCAGAAACATACTGAAAAATGTACATGGTATGGAGGAGATAGGACCTTTCTGCTTTTCTCTGTTGTCTCATGCAGAGAATACTGCTCCCTTCCACAGAGGCTGCCCCTGTAGCTGGGCCCTCTGTGGTTCTGTGCCTATCACTGTGCAAAGGCTTTTCCAAGCTCACATATGGAGTCACCAGTGGAGAAGGAGCTGAGCCAGTGAGGCCAAACAAGCCTCAGCCATTCCCCCAGCTCACTTCTGACCTTCTTGTCTCCCCAGCTCCTAAGAGCAGCACTTCTCGGAGAAGGGAAAGATTTGGGTGGCTGTAGGGACTGCCTCTCCTCTGGGCTGCCTGTGACCCCCTGTCTACCTCTTCCCTTCTGCCACTATGCCCTACACCAGTTAGCCCATAGGGAAAGAAAGACAGAGGGGTGCAGCAGGAGGTCCATGGGGCTGGGGCTAGACCAGAAATGTCCTTCTCTCCTTAACAGAACATATCAAGAAACCAAAATCTTTGCTAGCAAAACAAGCGAAAAATGCTTCCCAAAACCCACAGCATTTGCAAAAGCTAACTGGAGAGTAAGATATGACAGTCATTGTGGGATATGCTGTGGCCATTCACACTTTTAGCACGCACTCACTACTGAATATAGCCAACAAGAAGCCCCTTTGCCTATTAATTCCATTTGTTCACAGCAGCCCAGTTAGGAGTCACATTTTAAAATCTGAGTCCTTGGACACTGTCTTTATAAAACAAGAGGCATTTTTGCTGGGGTTTACTAGCATATTAGTTAAACCTAGCTCAATCACTTTTTGTTATACAGGAAAAGAAAGCTTTTTGCCCTCTATATCCTCCCAGTTCAAACGATACTTATTGGAATAGTGCTAAACCCTCAAATATATTATAACTTAATGCATGCACAGGACTGTTACTAATTTGAATCTCCTGAACATGGAAGGTACTGAAGTTACTGATGAGCGTGCTGGTCTATATTTCATCAGTTCAAGAGAAATATTCATAAAAATATTCCTTAGGTAGTACACTGTCTGTGTAACAACCCGGAGAAAACACCCTGGAGTTTCCAAGGTTCAGTTTTGTACCTCATCTGACAGATGCCACCTCCTTCAACAGACGGTGCCCAGGTGCAGTGGTGAAGGATTTTTCCATGGAGACTCAGACGGCAGAGTGCCAATTGCTGCGCTGAATCACCAGCACTTCCCAAAGCGCCCACAAGATCCCAGGTGGCCCAGCCTTGCCAGCTTGGGATGAGGTAATACGGCTGCAAACTAAATAAAGACAGAAACCATCAAGTTGAATTTAAATGGGTATGGCAGAGTGATATATTTTGGTTTTCAATAGATAAAGGTCATTCTCATTCAGTGACCATGCAGAACAGATACCCATCCATTGAATCACTTCTTTTTGGATGTTGCTAATAAATATTTTTTTATTAAATTAGTAGTCCCATAATATATGTATTCAACTGCATAATGCTGTACCTGAAAGAAATAATTTGGTACACCTATTGAAAACTTTAAGCACTGAAAAACAAGATAACACTATGAAGTGTGTCCTTTACTTCATCCCTCCAGCCCTAGCTTTTTAGTTGAATCTGGCAGCCAACACTTTGGGCTTCCAATTTATTCATTACAGGTAGTGACCCACATGTACCATATCTAAGGTCAAAATAATGTACAAGAAAGAAAAAAAAAATCTATTAATGACATACCATTGGTATTCAGAGCCTTACATTACATGAAACATTAAATTAGCAAAGGAAAAATCAGGATAAGGAAGATGTACAGGGCAATCAAGATCCCAAATCAGCTCATTCCAGATGGGTGAGATTAGCAAGAAGATTCAGAAAGAGCAACTGAATTTCTGCATTTTGAATTCTGAACAGTATAATAGCTAAAACTGAAAAAATCTCATAGAGAGCTCAAACAGAGGTTAAATACAAAGATTTTGAAGTCACAGGACCATAGAATGGTTTGGGTTGGAAGGGACCCTAAAGATCACCTCCTTCCAACCTGTCTGCCACGGACAGGGACACCTTTCACTAGACCAGATTGCTCAGAGCTCCGTCCAACCTGGCCTTGAACACTTCCAGGAATAGGGCACCCACAACTTCTCTGGGCAACCTATTCCAAAGCCTCACCACACTCACAGTAAAGAATTTCTTTCCAATATATAATTTAAACCTACTCACTTTCAGTTTGAAAACATTCCGTCTTGTCCTGTCACTACACGCTCTTGTAAAAACCCTTTCTATCTATATCTTTCTTGTAGGTTTCCTTTAGGTACTGGAAATCTGCAAGTTGGAGGATTCCATGATAGACCTCACCTTCCAGGTAATCTGTAGGTTTCCTCAAAACACTGTTTAAGAAAATAATTCAAATAGGATGCATTATACTTAAAAGTCCATGAAAACCATAGGCAGAAAAATAAAAGAAGACAAAGGCAGCATTTGGGCATGGAAAAGCTTAAATTTGCCACTAAACTAATGGTAAATGAATGGACAGCAAACTAAATAGCAAAGACCTATAAATTTCATACAGGTAGCATTAGAAAGAATAAGTATTAATCAATCCTAGCTCATTAAATTGCTAAGCCATCTTAGCCACTGTTCATCCATGGATTCCTAAGCCTGCAATCCTGCCTGTGACCTGCTTTTCAAGATTCCCTGGCCAGATTTATCCTTAAGGGTAATGCTGTGACCTACAGTCAATGACACAGGAACAGAAACAGAAAATAAATTATTATGTCTAATAATTACATTTAAGGCTACATAAATTGATTAGCCCTCTTGGGTTTTTTTTCCTTTTTTTCACATGAAGTGAGCTTGCATCACCTTTTTGTCTATTCTCTTTTGGTGTACCAAGTGGATCAAATGGGAAAAATGCGCCTATTTTTGTTATGGCTTCGAAGATCCTCTGGAGAAAGAGACTTCAGCTGGAAAGGGGTTTCACAACATGAATACCAGGAAATCAGCGGTCTGAAATGAAAACCTAAGAAGTTCTGAATCTATGTTTGTATGCTGCTGTTCTTATCTTCCATGTCCTTGCCAGGCAATATTGCAAAGATCCCTGCCCCGAGCACTTAGTGTATAATTTTAGGAGTGAAGCAATCGTGAAGGCCCTAAAGGAGGAACAGAGAGATGTCAGAAAACATCTCCATGGCACAGGCACTCAGCCTGGCTCCAAAACCCACATATGAGCCAAATCCATGTCCCTACCTCAACGCTGATGCTCTGCTGCCCTGCTCGGTGCTGCAGACTCTGATGCTGACCCCAGGCTGTAACACAGCAGTATCGGCTGCCCCAGGGCCTACCCAAGGAATGTGTTCTTTGTGTGAAGGTGTCCAGCACCCACAACAGGACTGCTTGCTCCTGCTGCTCTGGCACACACATTTTGCCCAGCTAACATTTTAAAACTCGCCCAGCAGAAGCAATGCACTGACCTGCAGGAGAAGCCCATGACCACTCATCTGATGGCACTCAGCAGCCCACAGTTGCAAGAAGGAAAATGCTGGAAGAATTTCCTCTCTAATGTCACCCATCTAGGCTTTCTTCCCCCTGGAAACCTGGAGGTGGTGGCCACTGCTCATCAGATCACACATATCTTCCACATCTCCTTCTCATGGAAGCAGCCTGGGTTCTAGGGAACAGACATACCCGCCAGCCATCTCCACAGAGAGCCGACAAGAGGAGTGCGTGGCTGGATCCATGCTGTACTCTGCAGCTGTGGCCCATCTGGGCTGGGGGTGCAGCTGCTATGGGGTGTGAGCGCACGGCTCCTTTCAGCCTTTGCCCTGTGCTGGGCCCATTCACAGAGCTCTCTGCTCAGGACTGCAGGTATTAGCAGGGGCACTACAGGTGCCAACACTCCCAGCTTCTATTTCTTTGGAGAGGACCTGTAGCTGGACATCATGCTTGGGACCATGCTTTTCCTGGAGCTGGATAAATACAGAGGAAATGGGAGGTGGTATCTAAGCCCCACAAAACAGTGGTGTGCCTCACAGAGGGTTCAAGCATTGTGGTGGCAGACTCCATGCAGAACTACTCTGCGTAAAGTGGTCTCTGTGGCTTCCTGAAATGTAATGCAGCAGTTCTAGTGCAGGGCAAGCAGCAGAGAGGGAAAAATCAAGTATGCCTGACTAGGAGAATTTTAAAGGTGGAAGTAGATCTTTATAAAGCTACACAAAGAGCTCAACTCTCTCAGTCGGCATCAGGATGCTTGAATAAAAGATGACTTATAGATCCATCATAGGGTACCTAATGCTGTTAGTATTCAGAACTAACCCCAGCACCCCACAGGTATATGGCCAAGAAATTTAGTATTCCAATTTTCAGTGTAATGCTAGCAAAGGCAGAGGTGGCTGTGCCTTGTGAGGAATGTTGACACTGCCCCAGTTGCAGAAATCATATGATCATTTAGGTTGGAAAGCCCTAAAGATCAAGTGAAACCTTTAACCTAATGCTACCACATCTACCACTAAATCCTTTCCATCTGATTTCTCAGCTTTCACTGTAGCATTATTATTAGTTCAGCTTAGTCACAGTGTCTTCCAGGGACAAACAAACCCAAATTCCTGATGTTAAAAAACAAACAAACTAAAGAAACACAAGCAGAGAGGGGAAAAAAATCAGGAGGAAAATGTGTCCTTTGTGCACTGCAGCACAGTCAAAGCAAAACACACCCATGCTCCCCCCTACTTTGTAGTTCACTTTTAATTTGTGCCGTGTCCAACAACTGAAAGCTTTTTCACCGCTAGACTGGACACAGGGATGTGCCAGATTCCCTCTTGCTCGCATGGGTGGGATGTGAAGAATTCCTCTCTTCATAGTTGACATTCCTGCTGCACTGAGACAATAACGTGCAATTCTTGTCCAAACAATCCTAGATAGACGCAGTGGTTTTTTTCTAATATTTTCTCATATTTATATTATGAGAATGTCCATTGGATATGAAGCTTCCTGGCCAAAACCTGTATTAAAAACAGAATATCCCATGCTCACCACCTGCAGTTAAGTGACAGACTTAGGGTACCTTCCCAAGATTAATTATTCAAGACTGGGAAGGGGATTCAAATTCACTCATAGCTACTCAAATAAATTTTACTCCTGGGAGATGCAGGAGTCAGTAATACGGTCAACTGCTCATTTCCCCTAAGAGCAACTGGCACAAGCACTAAAGTCTATGGTGATGTGTATTGTACCTAAGCATAAGCCAGGTGCTTTACCATAAAGCCATAATACTTTACCAGCAGCTTTAGAATAAAGTATCATTTTGTCTGACATGTTTGTGCTGCAGGGATGGGGTAGAAACAGAAGGGTTTGTGGTTGTTTGGGGTTTTTTTAGGTTATTAGTTGGAAATACAAGCATGAGTCAAAATTGAATATGGGTCACAAACTGCCAAGGTGCTGTTTCTGATATGAAGACATTATTATAGATAGTTGAAAGCAAATTTCACTGTTATCACTGTCATCACTCTCATAGGTGAGAATCTGGTGGAACCCAGTGCAGACAAGTAGAGGAAGGAGATGGGTCTGATCTTCAGTTCAGGTTCTGTGTGTTAAAAACCCACAAAAATTGAGATGTTTATGTTTGTGGTTCCAGAGCAAACCAGAATGAAAGAGAAGCCTTAACTGTAAAATTAGGGTTTGGGGGTTGGACAAATTTCCCACTGCCTTGCCAGGCTGAGGTTGTCGATATCAGTGATTAATGTCCATCTGGGTGGTGAGACTGTATCTAATCAGGAACAGCATCAGAGCTTTGCGTTCACCAAAGAAACACTGCGGTGTCAGACCTGTTTCGTTGTGTGAAGTAGTCATCCCTGATTAGGTTATACTTTATTACACTCCAAAGATCTCAGAAAGATTCTCCTTGTACCTTTGCTCACATGAAGCTTGCTCCTTTCTGTGCAGATTGCCCAAACAGAAAACTCTTTCTTCTCTCAAGATTAATTAAAAGTGTCAGCTTTTCATTTTGTGGGGTTTATATATTTTATTCAGTTTTTAAAATCTTGTTCGTTTTTCTTTGCCTTGGAATCTGATGGAGGAAATTTGGAATGACAGCATAGCAGATCCAGTGTAGCTTGTACTCTGTGCAGAGCAAGGTTATCTTGCCATTCAAAGGTAGACCTAGGGAAAACAACAGGATTAATCGCTTTAAAAAGTAAATTTTCTTTAAGTAATTTAGTGATACTGTAGCCCATGAGTGAGAGGTTCTGGCTCCTCTACAGAGCTGCTCCTTTATGGAGCAGACAGAATTTTGTTGATCATGATGTACTCTTGAAATATTCCTTGAATTTGTGGGCTCATATCTCAGGGCTACTTCGAGTTGATTTGGTCTTTCAGATTTTACATATACAAAATCCAACAGCTTCAGTCTCTCCATGAGGTCTTGGTTTCAACTGTGCAGAATAGGAATAATTTCAAACTGCAGAAAAGCTTAGTGGTAATCAGACATAATTTTCCATTCAGTTTATCCAATTCCCATAGAAGAGACAAGACCCTCCAAATATTGGCTCTGCCTATAACCATTTGTCCACAAAGGAATTTGGATTCTGGGTCTCGGGAAATATATCAACAGATGTTATGCACAGATAAGAGTTCTATCTCCAGCAAGGAACTATAAGCAGAATATCCATGGGATAAGCTTTGAGAGCTATTTTAATATAAAAAGATAGATTTATAAGTGCATACTTACAGACGCTAGAACACGTAAAAGGGTATTGATGCACAGTACAAGCTAATTTTCACAGAGCAGACATCATTTGTGTTCAGCGTCTTTCCAGGCAAATCACTGGCTTTCAGCCAAGTAAATTTTTTTAAACACAAGAAAAATGAAATCACTTACTGGAACGAACCTACTGATTCATTTTTGGTCACTTTCACCTCTCAGTCCAATGTCCAGGCAACAAATGACTCCTTTTCCTGAGCTGGTCAGGACTATGAGATGCCAGCCAAAGCCAGGTTGTGCAGAGCTGTGTGAGGAGGGGAAGCCTTTAACCTACAATCTGCAGGTGAGGAGCTCACTGGGAAGTGGGGCTGGACCCTGCCAAAGGAGAGGTTCTTTATTTATCTAACCTCTCATCAAAATACAAAACTTTGGATGCACAAACACACACAAAAGATAAACTAATTTTTTAAGTACCATTTACTTTCCTAGTACAAAATAATATTTGATCATTTGTTGCTTTTTTTTTTGCCTTTTCTTTTTTTCTTCTTTTTTTTTAGGAAAACAAAATCAAGGGCTAGAGTGCAATGTAAGGAGTAGTGGTATACAATACTATGTAGTAAGCACGTGTTCTTTACTGAAAACTTGGATGTGGCTTTAAAAAGCACAGCAGCTACAGCTTTACACCCCACAGAAAGCATGGTTGCCATACCATGACTGTAGATGGGTCTGGGCCATTTGGTTTTTCCAGTCACGATTTCAAGAGTCAATACATAAAATCTCTGTCTTGTCTCACTGTATAATGAAAAAAAGCCTTCTCTGGTATTTTTGCTGTTCTTCGTCCTCCTTCCTAGTAAATTTACTAGTAATGTTACAGCAAGCATGGATTTGATGTGGTAACCGAACCTCTATTAAAGAAAAATTTTGTATTGCTCGTTTTATTTAGATTCAGAATTAGGCAGCTAAGGTGTTGTAAACAATCCTATGTGGCCACTAAAATTACATTATTACATTACTGATAGCAACTGCCCATCAACATGCAAATGTAAAAGAAAAAGCCAACTCTTATTTTTTCTTAAACACAGAAGTAATGCATATTAAGTTACTCTAGTGACCACATGCAATAGGGAGAAGTGATTCATGGCTACATACCACTTGCATTTTTTGCAGTTTCTCCTTTCTGTCTCTGTATGTTCACATTTGATTTTGAGGCCCTAGTTAACATTGTTTTGACTAAAAATCATCTAGTGTTCTGTATCTAGGTACAAACACCTTTACCTTAAAAAATGGTGCATTTAATAAAGAATGTGAGATCTTGTCTCTCACTTCTAATTTAAAGTGTTTTGCTTCTTTTCCTCTTCAAAAACACAGAATACATTCTTGCTGCAAATATCTCTAGACTACATGGAGGATTTTTTTGTAGATTGTAGGTTTGCAGATTTTGTGAGCTCCTTCACCAGTAACTTGTGCATGAGCCTGCGATCAGGAGCAGGTCAGGCAAGGTTCTAGGGCTTCATCCACAACACTGTCTTTCTAATGGAAATGTGGGGCAATGCATCATCAAGAGAGTTGAGGAAAACTTAGATTTCTTTGTTCAGGCTCTGATGCACTCATTTAGTGTTGACAGTAGCTTTAATGTTGGGTGTTTCTCCAAATACCTTCCATCACTTGACCAGAATAGTGGTTTTGGTCCTGTCCCATGAATGATCTCTCTCAAACAGATGGTGGTGGATCTGCAGAAGCCAGCAGCTCCTACACACACTTTCTCTCCAGTCAAAAGAAGGGGAAACAAGGAACAGCCATGATATGTTTCCAAACGCAGCACTTGCTGCTTGTTATTATTACCACCATTATATGACTCAGTGCTGGTTCCAGGTTGCTCTATAGATGGTATCACAGAGGCATCAGTGGGTGTTTCACTGGGGATGCACTGATTGCACTGTTGATAATGAAGATCTGACCACTACTTTCAACATGCCAGGGAAAAACAGATAAACCCTGTTCTGAAATGGAAATCAAATTCTTGTGATCAGCTGAATATTTCTTCCGCTTCCACATTCTCCTTTCGCAAGATGATTTTTTTCACATATCTCCTTTACATAAGCCTTTTACAGACAGCTTTACCTGCATGTTGTTTTAGAACCATGTCATGCTTGCTGCTCCCCCTTTTCTGGTGCATGTGTGTGTGCTTTTGTTACTTGTATTGTATAAGGTGCCTTGGGATATTCGCATCCTGTGCATTGTGTGGCATTGTGTTGAATAGGAGGTACAGAAATTAAAAGCAGGTCTCCTCCTACCCACATATGCCTTTTCTTTGCAGGTTTTCCTGGAAGTTTTGTGCGGGGAGGGAAGGGAAGAGGTAAAATATGACTTGGCTGAGACTGCCGGATGCTGAATCAGCTGCGATTGCCTCACGTTTTCCTTTCTTTTAAAATAAGGGGTACAGTTTTCAAAAATGCCCATCTGACTTCTCTACAGGCCTTACCCAGCCCATCACTTCTCAGTAAGTCACTATTTGAAAATGGTGTATGTGCCTCTAAATCACATGGGACTCTGGATAACATCTTTATAATGCCTTTCTCCTAGGTTTAGAAATATGATGCTCTGGAATTACAAGTACCTGGTGCAGCTGCTGCAGGTTACCACAGTGCTCATGATCAGCCACACACAGTTTTCCCCTCCCAGAAATGTTTTTTGCAAAAAAAGATGAGGCAGCCATACTCATTAACTCAAAAAAATGCACCACCTCCTAAACTCCAAACCACACAACATCTTAAAGCATAATTTTGTTCCACTGCACTGCTCTGGTCAAAGGAGCTGATGCCTGAAGTGCTGGCTCCTTGCTGCTTGCACCTGCACACACTGGCACAGATTGCCTTGATGAGGCTAGTCAGCCACAGTGCAGTGATGCAAAAGTCAATGAACAGGGAAGCACTTCAGAAGAAATAAACAAGGAGTGTGGCATCAAAATCCTAAAAGCCCCAGAGATGGCCCTTTTCAGGAGGCTTACCCATCCTGAGGTTGCAGACAGATGAAATTAGGCATTGGTTAGAGGTTAATAGCAGCTCTCTGGATGTGTGTCATCCATTTTTAGCAGGGGGTCACTATTTTGCTTCCACAGCATCCTTATCTTTATAAAAAAAGGAGGAGTTTGATGTGTTTTAGATAAAGGACAGACAGACCCATAGCATCCAGCCACATACATGGTGTTCATCTTTTCCAAGGCTGCTTCCCTGCTGTGCACTATCTCACACGACTAAAGGTTCATCCAATCTCGCTTGCTACTGTGACTGCATTCTTGAAACCCTGGCAAAAGAGCAGAGGAAAATGGAGTGTTAATGAGGGCTGTGCCCTCCAAGCTGTGCAAGAAAAAGACACCTGACAAGCAATACCTTTGCATTCAAAGGTGACAAAAGTAATTGTCAATTGCTTGTTTTCCTTATTTTCTCCTTTGTAGAAATGTGTATATATCCACCTGATAAAGCTAGCACTGGAAGTCTTGAGAGCTGGTTTTATACGCTTTCCTAAAGGTTATTAATTCTTCCTACACTGTTCCCAGTTAGACGGGGTACCTTATAATATAACTTCCTCATTAACATCAAGAGCTGTGATTATACAGTTTTGTTACCAAGGGC
This sequence comes from Rhagologus leucostigma, assembly GCA_013397725.1. NCBI lineage: Eukaryota > Metazoa > Chordata > Aves > Passeriformes > Rhagologus > Rhagologus leucostigma. The sequence goes on from VZTD01004426.1 coordinate 107,622, forward strand.
TTCAAAGACATGAAGCCTAAATATAATCTTACAGTACCTTGTTACAATACAAAGCACATCCTCTAATACATTTTTTTTGTTTGCATAAAATGCAGCACAATAATGGTTCACTTGACCTTTGCCCCTCTGTATAGTCCATTTTAACATTGTTTGAGGAGCACAGAGTTTTCATTTTGCAGGGCACAGGTGCTCTGCCCCACGCTGGAGGCTGAGGCTCGGCCAGGCGGTGTGGTGCACCACTGCTCCCCGCCAGCAGCTGGACTCAGGGGATTGCTTTTGTGGTCCACCAGGAATTTCCTGTGATAGAATATCAGAAACCTACTGGTGACTAGTAGGAGGTGACTTCACAGGGCAAAAGTTCTCTCCCTACAATAAACATTCTCAGCACCGCTGTGGAGATTTCCTACACAGACCTGACAGCCGCCAGCGCCTTGTCATCCTGACAGAGAATGGCTCAGGGAAGGCATCGTCGCTGTTCGCAAGCATTTGCTACCATAAAAGTGAAGCTGCACCCTCGCTGCTATTTTATTAATGCCTCCTGAGAAAAGGGAGAAATCAAACTACCCATGATAATTTTTAAAACCCCCAGAATATTGAATGAAAAGACTTTTACAAATATACGAATCCACAGTCAAAGACAGAATATACTGATATCTATATAAACATACCATATATCCATAAATACCATATATCTTGGTGTCTATAGGTACCGTGATACACATATCGTCCATATATACCATATATCCTGGTACCTGTAGGTACCATGGCACACGTGGTCAGAAAACTAACACAACAGTTAGGAAAACACTGTACTCTCTCCATATAGGGTTTCTGGGGAAAAAAATCACAGGGATATTCATCGAACAGATCTCTTGCAGGGCACTGTCATTTGGAGGATCCAGGTAGTAAATCTGAGCCTGACATAATTCCCTTGGCTAACACTACTAAAAGGACTGTCAGGGGCACTAGATTTGTTTGGCTGGCTGAAATATCGTGCAACTGGGCAGACTGCAGTGAAGTTTAGAGACTGAAATAGCTTTGGGGAAACAATACATTAATTTCCTGTGGAAAATACATCTATTAAAATGGAGACTAGCCTTGGTTGAGTCCAACATGGTAAAAAAGTGTGTTGTAAAGCCTAGAAGAAAATACAGCTTGGTGTTGGCTTGGAAATAGGAAAATGCTGAAAGGTAATATCCTCAGAATCAGGACTGTGCAAAGATTCACCTTGGTAGAGGAGTGAGATAGAGAAAAGATTTCCAGAAGGTTTCTTTAAGCTGTCTCTACCTGCTTGAGCACTTAGGAGCAAAGCCTGCAGCCATGGTCTTCACCATGCACTTTCTGAGGTTTCCAGTCTACTGGACAAAATTTGACCCAAAGCAGTGCTGATTTATTCTGCTTCTGAAATCTCATAATCAGCTGGTGGCCATTTTCACAGGTGAGTCTTCATAAGGGCTGGATAGAACTCACCCATTTCACATCTCACTTGGCTCTGCAACTCTTGCATCAGGAAGAAGAAGAAAAAGGCAGCAAGAGATCTGTAGGAGTGCTCAGCAACACTGGAGATGCTTGATGCTGCACTCCTTGTTTGCTGTTCCTGAAGTGCTTCTATATTCATTGGCATTTGCACAGAAATCACTGCCCAGCCTGGTCACAGCAGTCTGTGCCTATAGGCAGAGGTGGGAGGACTTTGGGGTCAGCACTTCATCTCCTTTAAGCATTGCAGTGGGAGGGACCAAGCTCTGATTTTAAGAGTTGTTTCTTCTATCTGATCAGATAAAATTTTCTTTTTGCCCCAGCCATGACCATTCCCTCTTGGAGGGATTAATTTGAAGAAACAACATCCACTTTACCCCACAGTCTGTTAATGATGCACTGAGACCAGTGTATTCACCAAACTTTTAGTGGCAAATAGATGTTTGTGCTGAAGGAAGACTAAATCCATCTGTCAGGTGCTTTTTTTTTTGTGATCAAGGCTGATATTTTTAGTCTCAGTGACTGGATTTCCAGTCAGTCACTGTGTACTCAGGAGGAAGAAACCAGTTTGGTTAGCTTTTTTTCTGTTTCTCAGCAAGTGGAACACTGTATTCCATTTCCGTGGACCGTGACATCCCATGGCACATTAAAAGCCTTATTTAAACCACAAGACAGCCATATTTTACACTCAGCAGGAGACTCTAGGAAGAAGTATGAGGCCAGGGTTATTCTGACTCTGGACAGCTTGTCAAACAGGGAATTAGGAAGAAAGTTTAGGACATTCTCTACCAGTTCATGTGATTCTGAAATAAATAAGTGGAAGATTACCTCAGTATGGAATTTCTTTATATTACAAGAGACTCTGCATAGAAGAAGGTTTAAATTCAGAAGGAGTTGAACCTGTCCTTGTGCTTTTGTTCTAAGTCTCCATCCATTGTGAAAGGATCACAAAATCTGTGGAAACATCAAGGGCAGTTCCGAAATAAGAAGGATTTTATTTTCTGGTCTACACGTGAACAGAGCAATTGAACAGTAAGATCTCAGCTTAGTTCATAAACCAGGTTCACTAATATCTGGGAACTCGTCTTCGAACCTGGGCCATATTTCATGTGCTGATCCATAGTTTTACCTCAAAACCATAAGAAATTAATCAGATAGTTGGAGAGCTTGAGAAGTCCTTTATTAGTCTGCTCAGAATTTTATTCTGATTGATCTTTCCAAAGGCATAATGACAGAAATTTCTGCCTTCTGAAACAATAATCTGCATTTCCTGAACTCTGCAGCAAAAGTCTCAGGCATCATTCATCACATAAATGCAGAGTACATCATATTTCCTATGGCTATCCAGTGTATTAGACTGGAGAGGGGTCTTATATATCAGACATATATCAGCAGCAGAAATACACTGCTCCCACTTTTTGTCATCTTCAAATTGGCCATTTTGTGCTTGGATCCACAGAATAGCAAATTACTTGATTTTAGGGTGAAAAGTATCCCTTTTATGTAAGATATTTAGAGTATCATATAATGAACAGGGACCTCACATTACAAAACTGGCTTTCCACAACACTTTGGTTATGGAAATGAATATGAAAATGCTATGTATTTGTATTGTATCTGTTTTCCCAAGGCTACTTGTTCCCATATTTGACTGCTTGGTGCTGTTTTCCCACCCAGAAAATTAAGTCTCAGTATACCTTCAATACTTTAATTTGCAAGCAGAGCACAAGAGGAATAAATTTACTCCCACCAAACAGTAACTTCACAAGCAGGTCAGTGGGGGTGTTTGGAGAATGATGCAGCTTAATGTAATTCTAAGCCTCTTGAAATCCGGTCCAAACAAACACATCATGCTTAATGAATACTTTCTATCGCCATTTAAATCTATTAAGAGAAAGAAAAGGTGTCTTTACAAGAGACCTTTGCTTTTTGTATAGCTAATACTTCTTTTCCTGGCAATCTTAAAGGGTTCACCACGACGTCATTATTTCAGTGTAATGAGAGTATTCATCTTACCCTTTCTGACTTACAGACATCCTCAAGGATTGCAGCTTTTAACACCAGGAAATGTAAAGGTAATATAATGGCAGCTTTCCCATTTACTAACCACTATCCTTCAAAACTCTCCTTTCCTTCCCCCCAAAGCTGTTGCTTCGTTAATCTCCACGCGTGACTGAAAGCGTTAAAAGCTTTCACGGGCAATTCGTTACAAAAAAAAAAAAAAAAAACACNAAAAAAAAGACTTCTGGGGGACATTTCCCACCGTTTTAAAGAGCTCGCTCTGCTGTGGTACAAAACACGTTTTGAAGTATTCCCGCTTCGGAGCTCCCCCCGAGACGTCCGGCCTCAGATCAGGGGCTCTCAACGCCAGTGCCTGAGCAGGACGCGGAGCCCGGGGTGCCCGGGGGAACATCTCCCCCCAGCGGCCGCTGCGCCGCTCTCCTTCTTCCTGGGGTTTGGAAGTTCGTTTTGGGGAGAAAAAAAAACCCAAATGAACACGCTTCAGCCCTAATTATAATTTCTTGTAAGGCAGTGGAGGTGATGGGTGTACCTCTCACTGTATAATTCTGCGTGCATCTCCCTGCCGATAGCGACAGATGCTGCTGTACTCGCAAAGCCCTGCAGATCACCACCGCGACTGGCAAAGCCATTCCAAGCGTATTAAACTCAAGTTCAGTCCTGTGAATTGAATCTTTTCACGCTGCTTTGTATCTGTCTCCACTCTGCGCATTTTTTCACTTGCCATTTTCTAAACAAGAGCAGCAGATTTTGTCGGTGTCAGAAACACGTTTGACCAGGTTATCCACCAGTGGCACAAACCCTGCAGTGAAGAAAAACATGTCTGCAAACTGGAGACTGCTGCTGCTCCTGCCTTCCTTACTCCTGGCCCTTGTGGCTGTGGGAGACATCCAGCTCAGCCCCAGCCCTCACAGGGCAGCTGGCTGCTCCACCTCTTCGGTGCTAGTGTTTTAGCAATAAGCATATTTTGGTGGCTAGATCCCCTTGGGAGATGCCAGGAGCTACCAGCCAGTCTCTTTCTTGAGCAGTGAAACCTGTTGACCCTGCTAGCCTCGTGCACGTCTCAGTTAGTTTCCTTCTTGCTTCCCACCAAGTCACCCAGGCAGGTGCATTCTCCCAGTTCCAGAGCTGAAAAGAAACTAGTTCCTCTCACGAACAAGACTCTTAGGAATGAAAGAAGGACATTTTTTTAGGCAATTTGAAATTAGTCTACATTTGCAGCATCAGTTTAAGCAAAATATTATTCTTTATGGTTGTCTGAGCAATCAATAAAAGTAACCACCAAGTCTTGCATGGCATAAGTTAGGAAGAAGAATAAATGTGCCTTTCACAGAAATTTAGGAAATTATCCTGTTAAGGAGAATCTTCTAGGCTGATAGCAGCTACCAGTTAGAACTTTTATTCTCTGTATTGATCTGTGCTTTATATCTATCTGTTCTGACACTGAACAGCAAAATGTCTCACTTGTTTAGAAGTGGCAAGTGAAAAAAAAAGCAACATAGTAGCATGTAAGAAGAGGCAAAACTGGAACAAAGTAGCATGTAAAAATTCAACCTGTAGAGCTCAATTGGTGTTAAACACACTTGTAAAATTTTTGAAAATTTTAGGCCTGTTGATATGAATGCAGAAGGTTATAGTTCTAAATTTTCCAACCTTAAAGGGCTGTTAAGTTTGTATAAATCACAGCACAACTGAAAGAGTAGTATTATGACTGTTGTGACTATAAAAATACTTCGGGGAAAAATGTTTCTATTTTACTTTTGACAGGATATTTTGGGAATTGGTTTCATCCTTTCCCTCTCCAGTCAGTACATTTGTGTGTAGATCTTTCCACCAGCCTCAAGGGCAGCAGACGTGCCTTCACCCACAGCTTATGAGCAGCACCCCTGCGAAAGCCTGGATTCTCCAGCTGAAGTCTGGCAGCCTATGTTTGCTGTCTGGTGAGGTGGTGTCTGCTGAGAGGAAAAGAATTCGCTTCTAAGCCCCAGTCTACAGGGAATATGTGAGCCTCCACTCCCAGCTTTCTGCTTGTCTTCATGGGGCTTGTGGGACCTTCCCCTCTCTAACGCTCCTACTCCTCTATAAATAGCAGAGCTGAAACATTTCAAAAGGTTTCAAAAGAAATGTCCAGGGAGCCAAATGGCTACACAGACAGGCAAGTGTGTGCTGCTGCACAACACTTTTTTCCTTAGGAAATCAGACTAAAACACAGGAAAAGTTGACTGTAGCACTCCCTGAACCCGATTAAGGGAATCAGCTTCTGACTGTAAGTGGATATTATAAGAAGCCATCATATTCTAGGAATGTCAGCTGACGCTACTGTTAACCACCAAACATATTTTCCCGGCTTCCCAGGTGTGCCTGCAGCTGAGAGCTCTGCTATCTAGTGAAGTAGTGGCTATGCCAGCATGGCCAGCTCTTGCTCTATCTGTGCCTTCCAAACTTTGTGAGCAATGCAATACTAGTTATCAAACTCCCAGAAATTCTACAGATTGACAGGCATCCGGGTCAAAGTTTTTACTTGAAAACTCTGTAAGATTATATACAAGGATGATATATTTTCAGCTACCAGGCTGAAGTTTGATGATATCAGTGGTTTATATACACTATGATTTCTACCAAAACAAAGTAGTAGCCAGGGAGTAGCTTGCTGATTGGATTTTGATTATCAGTCAAAGGGCAACAAACTACAGTATTTTCATAGCAAATAAGGGACACATTTGTTTTCAGATTGGATGTGAAAAAATGTGAGATATGTAATCTAATCGAACTGAACAAATTAGTACAGATGGGTTAATCAGAACAGAAACCTGCCATGAGTCAGTATGACCTGTGTCCTGTGGGACTCTCAGTCATTTCTCCCATTTTTCTCCATGTCATAGCAACTTTTCCTTTCATAGTAGACCTTTGACCTATTTATTTTAGTGAGCATTTTCTGTTCATGTTAATAATTTGAATAAGTTGATCAGACATACAAAAAGAAATTAATTCATTCTCCAATGGCCACAGAAGTTCCATCATTATTTAAGTAACACTGTATAGTATAGCTTAATGCACAAACCTGTACTTCACCATGATGTCTTTATTCAGACTAGTTGATAAACTTTTATAGGAAAGTGGAACTAGGAATTTTCAAAAGTTCCTGTTTCAAAAAGGAGTCGATAACCCTACTTCTGATAAAAGTATTAGTAGACAGAGATATAAAACAGTTTTTCAGTGTAGAATTATGTATTTCCTGGTGGTTTCCTCAAAAAAAAACCCCAAACCAATAAAAAAACCAACAAACAATCTCAACACTGTAAATTCTTCTATCTAGGTTTTTTCAATTGGTATTTTTAAAACACAGCTGTGTAAAATACAAGGGAATGTGCAGTAGGGACACATCCTGAGTCACAAGAAGAAAAACTAAGATCAAATAGGTACATTGAGCTTTAACTTTCATTTAACTGTAACTTAGGCTGTGAATGAAGTCAGCAAATGCCGCTGTACTTCATATTTGCAAGTGTATGATGAATTCAGTAGCATTATCAATAAAATAAAGGCAAAATCCAAGTGAAGTGGTGGTAAAGCTTGTTATATGAAAGGGAAGTATAAGTAGCCTGACTCCTTGGATAGTCAGAAGTATCACTAAAGGTCTGGCAATTTTGGATATGATAAAATCAGGAGAGCCACAGAGCTACCTGCCTTACTTGTTGGTTCCGACATGACTGCAGGCAGAGTCCTGACAAAGGCATGTGAGCCTGAGAGATCATTATCTGATTTAGGATGATGGTAGTTGGTCTTATGAGCATGCAGAGCCAGGCCAGTGACTGTCCTGACTGGGTTTGACACCGCACAAAGAAAGGAATGTCAATTCTTCCTCCCTTGCCATGTGGCAACTGATAGTGGGACAATAGCAGGGGAGTTCTGCCAGAGGAGAACTCTTCCAAAACCCAGTGTTAGGAGGCAGGTCAACCCTTCAGCTCCCAATCCAGCCACAAAGTAGTTCAACTCAGAGATCCAGGGCAGGGGGACACAGGCTACTCCCCATCCAGGTCACGGTGCTGGAGACAACATGGGAGCACCTACCTGGGTCACAGCGTTGTCTGTGTGCCACCAACTCCAGGCTGGTACATTGCTAGGGGACTGTAGTCACCACATGAAATAGGTTTCAGGGGGAGTTTTGAGCACAGGGGATTGCTCTGAGTGGTTTCCCTTGTGTCATGGCTTAACCCCAGGCAGCAGCCAAGCCCCACGCAGCCACTCACTCACTGACCCAACCAGCGGAAATGGGGAGAGAATTGGAAGGGTAAAAAAGAACTCGTGGGTTGAGATAAAGACATTAATAAAGTGAAAGTGAAGGCCATGCACACAGCAAAACAAGGAATTAGTTCACTCCTTCCCATGGGCAGGCAGTCCCGGTGAGCAGGGCCCCATCGTGTAACAGTGGCTTGGGAAGACAAACACCATCACTCCAAATGTCCCCCCACTTCCTTCTTCTTCCTCAGACTTTATAAACTGAACGTGATGCCGTATGGTCTGGAATATCCCTTTGGTCAGTTGGGGTCACCTGTCCCAGCTGTGTCTCCTCCCACCCTCCCATGCACCCCCAGCCTCCTCACCCGCGTGGCAGCCAGAAAAGCAGAGAAGGCCTTGGCTCTGTGCAAGCCCTGCTCAGCAATAACAGAAACATCTCTGTATTATCACCACTGTGTTCAGCACAAATCCAGAACACAGCCCCATACAGCCACCGTGGAGAAAATTAACTCTATCCCAACCAAAGCCAGCATACCTTGGCTCTGCCTGCGTGTGTTCCCATGTCTGCACTGCTGAAGCTCCACACCACGTGTTATTTTGGAGCAGACATATGGACCTGGATCTACCTTTGGGCACCTGCTACTTGGGTACTACTGCCACCAGTGCAAGAGCACAGGTCTGACGAAGACTGAGGCTCTGAGCAGGTTTTCCAGAGGTGGCATCTACCAGTACATAGAGATGGTGCTCTAACACATGCCCTGGGTTTTTTTGAGCCTTCTTATTTGATACTAGAGAGCTTTATTTCTCCCCTTTGCTCTGAACAAAGGCAGGAATCCCGCACTTGTGGTCTAAAATAATGAAAACAATTGGCTTAGCCTGACCAATTAACAAAATTTCCATTAGACACCAAAAAAAAAAAAAA
>VZTD01004426.1:116372-148747 GCA_013397725.1 Rhagologus leucostigma
AAAACAAAAAAAAAAAAAAAAAAAAAAAAAGGGTAATTATTATATATAGAATTCCTTATAAACTCAAGGATCACATTCAAGGCCTTCAGGTCTTCAGAGTCCCCAGTATTTCTCTTTCAAAATGAATAATTTGAAGTCTATTACTTAGCCCTGGTCAAAGCCATGTTTACCTGTTCTGAGGCTCTTGTTCATATTAATTAAGTAATTAAAATTAAGCTTAGAAGTCAGGTTTTGTGAATTTTAAAAAAAATTATTCAAAGTTACTATGCAAATGAACTACCCTATAATCTTGTTTGAGAGAGACACCAAAAATGGCTGCAAGCACAAGTGAGAAAACACAACTTTCTCGTCAGGCAAACAGTACTGGGTGATGGTTTTGAGACATGGAATTGCACCATCAGTTTTCAGAGAGTGAAGAAGAACTTCAGTGTATTTATGTGTTTGGGCAGTTTTGCTATTCTCATTCCTAGGGTCACATCACTGTGACGGGGAATTTGCCTTAGGAATATGCTAGCCTTCTCCCCAGAGGCTCATCCTACCAACAATAGTTAGCAGATGAAAAATCAGTGGATTTTAAAACACAGACCCTTTATTTATTCATGGGCTAATTAGAAACATGCAACAGATAGAGAATCAGAGCCATACATAAAGTTCTGAGTGAGATATAAAAGATTATCTGAAAGAAAAAAGCTTGCCTTTTCCGTCCAACAACACAGGGCTTGTGCAAGTTCCTAGTTATTTCATTCAGGAAGAATCAAAGTTTCCTTTCAGGCACAGAAAAACATTGAGCTCTGACTCTTTGTATAGTCAAACACAGTGCTAGTAGCAAACAGTCATGTTGTACCAACCTTATTTCCAGTACTTCATTTAAAAGACAAGAGACATTTAAGAGACAAAATATTCCTCCAATCCCAAGGACTGGTCCAAGAAGGCTTTTTTAGGGCTTCAGTACAGGGCTTTGTGTGAAACCCATTAGCATGGGGAACCACTGAGACCCTCTGCAGTCTACTTTTGGAGTCAACACAGGAGATGACTCGTTTGGTTCATGCTGGGGGGCTGTTTTCCTAAATTTATATGGCTTTTGGTAAAGGTCACAAGCAATTCTCATCAATATGTTATACCTTTGAAATGCTAATCTATGTAACCAAAGAAAAGTAAGAAGCATTCTGGAAGTCTTTTAGCTAGATTTTACTCTTCCTCTTTAATATGCAGTTTGCTAAGGCCCAGAACTCAGAGCACTTCCAGCAGGATCTGCAATGATGATGGAAACAGGCAGTGCTTTCCAGGTGGCAACCTAATTGTAAGGTGCTACCTCTGGTCAGAAGATATCTGTAGGAAGAAAATTCTGCAACTCAGAGAATATTCCACTACATTTGATTTTGAATCCTTTAACAGAGGATGAGCAAAAATGATACAAATACTGCAGTCAGCCATGATTTTATTAAGGAAAAGCCAAAAAGCATGATGTTCTAAACTTACTGTTGATTGTAATCAGCCACGTCAGTTTGCTCAGAGCAGCTGGCAAGAATGAGTCCCAGGAGACTACACGCAGAACCCTCTACAACATTAAGTGTGAACAAGCCTGCAAGGTAGCTGAACTCCATCTTCACAAGAGTATATTAGAAACAATGAAAACAAAGGCCAAAAACGATGATGAAGTAAACTAACTATTGACTCTGAAGTTTAAACCTTCCAGACCTAGAAAAGAGTGAATCGTGACTGAACAAGAACACAGTGAATTCCCATAGGAATAAACGCGTCTGGTCACTAGGTGTCAGCCTTGCCTCTACCAGGAGGACACCGGACCTTCTCCCTGTCCCCACTAAGCGGACGCAATTCTCAGCACTACAAACGACCATAGCAGTCTCGTTAACTAGTGGAGAGGAGCAGATGGAGAAGGATGTTTGTGCGGGTTGCTTGTCTACCTGGTAATATCATATTTGTTACCCTCAGGTTTGGACGCTGGAAACAATGACAGGTTTCTCTCATGAGGAGATGTGACTTGATGTCAGCTGCAGAGACAAAGAGAAAATATGCTCTCTAACAATGAAAATATCAGCAGGGTATAAGCAATGAATGAGTAAGTGTTTTGCAAGCCTCACAGTATTTATTGTTTATCCTACAGCACCAGTTCCTGGAATCATGCCAGCACATGAAAATGCTGGCTCCCACTTCTTAAATTTGCTTCTAGTCTTGCTGGATACAGGAACAATGCTTGGAAACAAGATCCCTGCAGAGCTGAAAACTCTAAGGACAACAAAGAAAACCTAAAATGTATTCTTTAAATAATTTCTTGAATACTTACAGTTCCTAACAGTACAGTCAGCAAAAACAAAGAGTAAACATGCAGCAGAGTTTCAGCGGTGTTGAAGAATACACATATGTTTCTGACTTTGGAATCTCTTCAAGCAGAGTTTCATACCTTGATTCTCATGTTCCCAAGTCTCCAAAATTATCTTCCCTTTTGCCCCAGCCAGCTATGGTACCACTGCTGCGTGTCAGTGCCCACGGTGGTCTGCTGCCACTGCAGTTTCCTAATATGTCGTAAGCAAAGTCATCCAGCTTAGCCAAGAACAACAACTGGAACGGGGACAACATGTAGTTTTCACAAGACGCAGCAAAAATTACTTGACAGCTTTTTACCTTCCATTTTCTGCTTAGGTTCTCTTAGTGGACAGATAAGCTTTCCCACATCAAAGACAAAATCAGAGCATCCCAGTGCTTCAATGCCCTCAGGGACATACAAATGAATGCAAAAAAACTAACCCAGGTAGGATTTTACTACACAATCACATCCTCACTATGGTAATTCATTTCATGATGATCCCACAGTAAACATCTGTCTTTAGTGATGAACTTGGAAGGGCTGGGGCCTTCCAAAAACAACAATAACAACAAAACCCAACAACAAAGTCACAATTAGCCCAGACATTTTACCTAGAAGTCAGGGCGGCAGCAACATCACATCAGCCAAGTCCAACATAAAAACAGTAGAATAATATTTTGTCTGGAGCAGTCTCAAGCCTCGTACACAGCCCATACTCAGACTGCCTGGTGCAATAAGTGTAATGGCCTTGCCAAGAAAAATAAAAGAAAAAACAAGAAAAGAAAAAGAGTGGATAAATGATTGTCTGTGCACAAAAAACCAAGCACATCAGTACCAAACCTGTGTTTTATGCAAACATCACAAGCTGTCAGAGTAGCTGCAGGGGTTACCCTGTAAGACACACTGGATGCATCTTCTCAGATAGCAGTGAGACAACATCTGTGTTTAAGCATCTCACTCACCTTCTCTATCCATTACAAGCACTACTTGCTGAAGCAGACACCTCAAGAGAGGCACCATCCTGCTCTCCCATTTTTTCTTTCGCAAATGGAGGAGAATTTAATTTCTGTGCTTTGCTTATAAACATATACCTTAGAACTAGTACAAACACCAGCACATATTACACAAGGGTCAAAGAAGGCAGGCTGGCAAATTTGAGTGGAAATACCAGTGCAGGGCTGGGAACTGGGCGTCATCCACCTTGAAAGTCAGAGGCTGCCAGGTGGGGATGTCACCAATTTCCGTATCCTGGAGAAGCTGCTATCTCCAATAGTTTTAAAATAACATTGTCTGATTGCCAGCATCTCACCTCTTGTGGCACCAATATATCCTCTAGATTGTCTTTTTCACTAAATAATTAAAAAAGAATGCTTATTTTCAAAGGCAAATACAACCTAGTACATCAAGCTTCACAAGTTCCCAATGGCGAGCTAAGCAATCCACACTGGCAATCCCGAGGAGAACTTCTGACCATTATCTTCAAACATCTTGGGTCACTGAAAACAAAGAATGCGATTCAGCTCCAGATGCTGAAGTGTTGGGCGCATACAAGAGTGCTGTGTTACAACTCCTGTTACAGTCAGTGGAGTCTAGAGTGTCACCGAACTGCTCAGATGTCTGCTCCAAGCTGAATGGCAATTCTCTAGGCTCTAGATACTGACTGTATCGATCACATGACTAAAAAGGCAGCGAAACTCCTATGAGAGGAGTTTGAAGTTTTGTCTACATGTGAGCAATAAAAATTTAGACTTGCATTAATTTTGAAATTAACACAATACCTTGCTATACTAACTTTACATGGAACTTGGATTCAATTTTTGAAGCACTGAACCACAGCTATATTCAAGTAAAAATGCATCTCCCTTGTCAGATATCAAGTGAATTTATTTTCTTAATTTAAGGTACGCCACACTAGGAGCAAACTACAACAGCATCATAAAAACCCCTAGAGAACTAGTTTACTATAAATTTACACATCAACTTATTTTTCATAGACTGCTCTATGTCGACAAACTTCTAGCTATCATTACCTATCTGAGGCATAATAAACAGCAGATTTTCAGGCTAAATATGGATTAATCTGCCCATATTTATAGACTAAAGCCCAGACAGAACAATCCTACCATGAGGCAGAATGAATCTTACAGAGGCTGGAGAAGAGTGCAAGGAGAGACAGATTTGGGCATTGGGGCATTGAATGCAAAATTGCCTATCCTTTCATATTGCTATTTAGTGTGTGCAATTCTGATTTAAGTGCACACTTCTAGGAGTGTTCATTGACTGATAAACACCGAATCCATTGCTCAAAGGGCCCTCCAAGTTGCTTGGCATGTGGCTTGGAATCTACAAGGTTAACAAGTAAACAACATTGCTGTTGACATTTTTAACAACAAAAGCAACACCAGTCCAGGAAACTCAAGCCAACCCCCGCCAACCCCCTCATATAAACAGATGCAGGAATGATCAACACTTTTCCTGCTCCAGAGGCACATAAAACAACCAGATTTTCAAACTCAGAGTGGGCCAGACAGGATGACACTGTGAGAATGATTGAGCCCTGTAGTTCCCACCACTACAACGGGAAAGGTGAGAAGAGACCTTGGGAAGATGCATGTGCATCAGAGGGAATATTGAGCACAGAATAGATCTGAGGATAGTTTGCTTCCACTGAGAAACCATACTTCTTTAGACAATGCCATGTATTTCTGCTACAAAAGACCAAGATGAGTCATCTGGGCAGGAGATAAAGGAGCTTAAAAAGTTCATAATTTTCCTCTAATGGGCAAGAATCCTGTGCAACTTGGACCTCTCTTTTCATAGACTAAACCATAACATTAAACTGAAGTGCAGATTGTGAGTTATGTAAAACTATTCCTGTCTGATCACCTTTTCAGAAAATTTTAAAACATAAAGCTGCATATAGAATATTAAGCTGGACATTTTGGATATACACAACATCTTCCTTATTTTAGATGTATGTAAATATAACAGCTAAATATTTAAAATACGGGACTCGTGCAACAATTTCAAATTACTTACAGAACTTGTGTTAAACAGTGCAAAATTAGTTTTGCATTAGCATTTAAGGTTTTAATATAGAAAATAATAGAAAATAGAAATAATGGTTGAAAATAATAAAATAGCAATGGGAAGCTATCTTCATAATTGATCACTTTTATATGACTTCCTGGAGGACTAACATCAATTATGCTTCTACGTCAAAACAATGCTGGCACACTGCCAGCGAAGACTCAGATCAGGGCCAGTGATTCATTATTTTATTCCTTTTTGGAAATCAGTGGACTGTTAAACACAAATTCTATATGAAATATAATGAAGCCAGGTTATCACTGTTGTACATAGGAGAAGAAGGGAATTTTAATTCACTTCATTTTGAGTCTACAGTCAGCTACCTGTAAGTATAGCACGGACTGGCTGCAGTCAGTAGAGTCTAAGAAACAGGTGATTTCCAATTATCACAGTATGAAACAACGAGGTGTGTACTTGTTTACAGGCCTGTATTTTGATTGCAGTCTCACATCTGTAATCAGTTTTATCAAGTAATCATTCTGAAGTATGATGTTGCTGATAAAAATTGACATGGCTTTCAGCATTTTGTGACACAAATAAAAGTTCCTTTTCCTCAGGTACCCGATAACGCTTTTCCAGCTACAGCAGACTGGGTGCTTCTTGCTATGTCACACATTATTGCACCCCTGTGAAAAACCCCTATCAAAACAGGATATCCAAGGCAATCCTTTATCTTACGAACATGAAAACATGGTCCATATACCTAAGTAATAAGAATGGCTTTAGATGCCAGCATAGGCTTAGTCTCGCACCAGTAAGCCTGACATACAAACAACAGTCCTTTGGGACACTGTTTATCATGGGTTTATTAGAAACCTTGTCAATAACTTACGGGTGCTTTTGATAATTCTGTATTTGGTTGCTAGGAGACTTGTGTTCCTGATGAGATAAAGTGGACAGGAAATCCTCTATAGCCTTGTGACTTTTTGCACTAGTAAATAAAAATTCAAACAACTGATATAAAATACAGGCTACTGTTAACAGAAGTGAGAATAAAAGACAAGCATTGCATATTTTAAATAAAGGCACATATAGCCCTTTTCTGCCCTCTCCAATTATAAGATGATAAAAGATCACCTTTATAAAGTAGAATGACCGGATTTTGTGGAACGTGGCTGTTTTGGCTCCAAGGTATTTGTACCGTTGTAGTATCAGAGCCAGGATACAGCTGCCTTGTGACTAAGACATCGTTCACTGAATAAGTGCTATCCAATCCCTCGACGTCACCAGACATCTGTTTCCTGTTTTCATTCTTTCTTTCACTGTTATCATTTTATCCAAGTTACCCTTTCACCTGAAAACCATTTAGAAACCTACAGAAACCAGCGCATGCACGCATGTGTGTATCAAAGAAGTTGATTTAGAATAAAAATTGCTGAGAGCAATTTGTTCATTTTAATACAAAGAGCAGAAATGGAAACAAACTTGCCTTCCCCCGTCCTCTCCTCCCCAAAATACACAATGATACATAAACACTTTTGTCTTCTGGTCTTCACTAATATGACTAACTTCCTTCTTCACTTCCAGTTAAGTAGCTTTCCTGTTGAGTACCACCACCTCCACAAAATACAATTGTGAATTGATTCATAAAAACAGAAGCATTATGGCACAAATAAGGGAAGGCAATAAATACTCTTCCCCCTCTCCAACTCCTTCCCAAATGGAGGCAGTAGTAATATTGTTATTGTGAAGTTATTGTAATAACAAAACTTGAAAAAAAAGAAAAAGAAAAAAGTATTGCTTGTCATTTAAGGTTCCAAACCAACAATCATCAGGATGCAGAACAGGATACATCTAAAGTGAGAAAGTTATTTACTTCACATTCAAGTTAACACCAACTGTACTTTTTTTGGCACACGGTATTATTCTTAACGTGCCAAAAAAGTGTTGGGCACCTTATAAAATATGAATGTTAATGCCACTAAAACAAAATTCCTGCTATTCATAGTCCAATTTTATATTGCTGTTGTTTTGCTGTGTTTCACCGATACTTAAAACCCCAAGTCGGGAGAATGACCATTACTGATAGCATTTAACACACATTAACAGGGAACAATAGAAGTTGAAGAGTAAGTTGTCAAAATTTAATGACTTTATATTCTTAATCTCTTGATTTCAGATTATTTAATCACAGTGAGAAGACTTGTTTTATTTTGTTCTGTGATTACAGATGCTCATATTAATTGATAAGGCAGGTTGTTGAGCGAAGCAAAAATCTGGGCTGGTTGACAAACACCGACAAAAATTCATCTGCTTCTTTTTATTATCTGAAAGAAAAAGAAGATTTTTCTTAAATCCTCCCCCACTGAGGTATACCAGCAAAACAGAGATGTCATACAAGAGAAAGAGGAGATTCTAGCACACAGAGGACTTTCCCTATGAGAGGAGATGGTTTGGCAGTTACAGGAAATTCTGAGTAGTATTTCCAAAGGCACATGAAAATTGGAAAGCAAGATGACTGCTTGTGTTCTGGTCTCCTGGACTGTTTCCTGAATTCTTATAATCAAATTATGACTATTTTAAAGCCAAATTCAGTTTCCATTAAACCATGTCATGATGAAGCAGCTCATTAACTTCCAAGCAGTCAGAGCGCGTTCTGATACATCATCTTGGTCTCCTCTCTCATCCTTCTTTACTGTCTGGTTCATTGTCCCAAATGCCCAATCCTAAGCTTCCACACAAAACCTAAAATACTCTTGAATGCAGTATTCTGGAGAGACTGATGAAACAAAACTTTGTTGGAAAATATTTTTCAAGACTTAATCAAGTTGGTGTGATTAAAATGCTGTTTCCCATAAACAAAATTTGTTCATAACTTTTCACAACATTTAAATTCATTTGTCCACCGTCACACATGCAATCTGTGATCAAGCTGAAAACTGAATCCTAACTGTGTACTTCACCCATCACATCCCCATCCTTCATAATTTGTTGCTCATTGACTCTGGATCCTGCTATACATTTTTATTAATGAGATTACCTTTGTGTCAGGACAAGTTTTAAATTATGTTTGAATAATAAAAGCCATTGAATTAAAACAGCTATCTTCCCCTCCTCACTTCCCCCCAATTTACATAGAAAGTTATTTTAAGCTGCACACCCTTTCTCAATTGCATATGAAGAAGTAAGACAAAAAGTCAAGACCTCTCAGGCTCTGGTGCTATTGATGGCAATGGCAAAATCCAAGACATGGCTATGGAATTCAAGAAGTTAATGAAATCTTTTGTACTTTGTTATTTTTGGTTATTTTTATTTTTCCCCAACCAAAAACACCTTAGAGCTATTCAGGATACATTTGCTAGAACTTATAATTTTATGCAATACTACTGTAAAACTAATTTTAGTTTTGTACAGACATGCTTCTGATTTTAAATTGAGGGGGGAAAATATAAACTAATTATTAGGTCAAATGACTCTTTGGAATGATCCTTTAAAATAAATCCAACACCGAAACCTTTTGTCTGAAAAAATAACTGGCAAGCCATTGGAAGAGAAAGTGCCCAGACCCACGCTTTACGTCAGACTCCACATTGTTTTCAAATGTTAAGACTTTTGATACACTCCATTATGACAGTAAAAAAGTTGAGAGCTACACCAGAAGATTACATGAAGAAAAATTTATGTGTTGTCTAGTATAACAGGAGTCTTAAAAACAAACAAGCACACACCACTTCTATCCATTATTTCATACCCAGATGTTTCCTGCACACCTGCAGTTGTCTCCAGTCCTGAATTCATGAGCTATAGTATTTCAACAGACTGTCATCAGTTGGTTTTAGAATTTTCTTGTCTGCCAGGTTTACGATCCATCCTGGAGCAAGACCAAAAAATATCTGTCTAGGATCTTTGCGTGCACTTAACATCTTAAAGAGTTCATCCTTAGTTATGTCTGGTAAGACATAGCCATATTTTTTGGCAAGTTCCAGCCTGGCTTCTGCAACCTTAGAAGGATCTGCCAGGTACCCCCGATTCCTGGGATCTGTGTAGTAACGGACGAGGTCTTCAGGTGGGAGCATTCGCTTTGGGATAGGTTTGCCACGCAGGAAAAATACTACCGGCTTGCATAAAATTTCTGTGGGCAAACATGAGAGAAGATTAGTGACTGCACTTCATCATACAGATTTAAAGACATTAAATTACACATTCTTATTTTCTACTAAATTCATTACTACATTCATATCAAAAAGTACCAAGCAAAAAATCAAATCTCAAGAATGTTCTTGTTCAGAATGAGATAGTGGTTTGCAAGTTTCACTTAACCAAACAAACAACTCTGCTTTAACTGATATATATCATCAGTGTCAATCTGGAGGAGTTGCTACTTCTAATACATTTAGAATGCCTACTTGGGACAGATAACCATAACTAAGCTAGATGCTGCCATTTATTTAAAGGACTATTTCCAGGTTTGAAGCAAAGCATTTGCATGGCTATTTACACAGTGTACCAACAAATGCCAAATTTCGTGTTTCTATAAGTATTTTAAATAAAGTATCAATGGTACATGCACCAATTTAGTCCTTTGTGGGACTATCCCCTCTTCCTCAAATTTTACTGATTTTGGCGAATTATATTTCAGAA
Organism: Rhagologus leucostigma; assembly: GCA_013397725.1. NCBI lineage: Eukaryota > Metazoa > Chordata > Aves > Passeriformes > Rhagologus > Rhagologus leucostigma. The sequence goes on from VZTD01004426.1 coordinate 126,370, forward strand.
TCTTTAAACTTCATTATTTTCATTATTTTCTGGAATGAAAAAAAACCCAGAACTTGTATCACTCCAGGGTAACATATTTTGCACACTAAAAACGTATATTCCTCTTCTTCTCAGCCTCATTCACACATGAAAGCTGCATTATTGTCAATAAAAACTGCATGAATGAATGTTAGGCAGGATGCAGCCTCAAGCAAAGCAAAGCCTTATTCTTCAGTGAAAGTGTTCTGAAAACAATAGCCATTTTAACTGGAATGATTCTGAGCTTCTGTAACTTACTTCCTCGCTTTAAGGGGAAAAGCATTTTAAATTAAAAATATAAACACCCACAGTGTTTCTTAAATCTATTTTTTCCTGAGTTTTCTTAGTGCTATTAAACATGGGAAACAGAAGACAAAAATTAAGCGAAACAGTATTTTCAGGTCCTCTATTTACAAAGCTATTCAGATTTCCTTAACTTGTTGATTGGTATACAACTACTAACGCTGGAAGGACTAAACAGGTGAACGGTTGAAAAAAGGCAAAATTGAGGATGCGTTACCATTCATCATTGGGGGCTAGAACTAGATGATCTTGAAGGCCCCTCCCAGCCCAAAGTATTCTATGATTCTATAAACATACATGTAATTGGTTTTGAAGTTTTTATAAGTTGATGAATTTCTACTAAGAACTGTGTTCGAAACTTTGATTTGGATCATTTAATTTTGGCACATAAAAAAAAAAAAAGCAGAAATTAAAAGAAGTTCTTACCCAAGCTCCTTGGGTCATAGAACGACGTTGTTACTACGCCTCCATTTTTTTCTATGGCTGCAATTGCTAATTCAGATGCCCTCTGCACTTCAATATTTACTTTTGCTGCAAAAATATCAGCACCCTGTAAATTTCAACACATATTACAATAACATTAAATTACGTATTTTAACATATACATTTATTCTTCTCTGAAAACTTGTAAAGAACTTTAAATCTTGCAAAATATTATAAATTGCCTGTTCCCTGAACCAAGATAGGTAACCAAATTGCTCTCAGTCACTTCGGTTGAATTAAAAAACCTTTCCATTTCCAAAATATTCATACATTTCTTTCACTACATTTTAGTTTTCTGCTGTAAAATACTTCTTCATCCTTCTGTTATGTGCTCCTTAACTCTCATTTTTGCAGCTCCTCAGGTATGAAAACATCCTCCTGAGTTGTTTCTTTTTTTGCTGACACACAGTGCCCTCTAGTGGATTTATGATCCACAAAACTCCCACAGCAAACTGATTTGGAGAATCAAAAGATGCTTCCAAAGCATGGGAATGACAATCTGAAAGCCTGAAGTACTAAGTGTGTAGTCTGCATACCTCCTCCACCAGTTGGACACCGTAATCCCTCTTGAGAGGCTGCACTGTCACACCTCTGGCATTAGTGAGCTGAGTTAAGTCAATCGGCTGTGTGGGATCAACTCTGCCCAAATCAATCAGGTACTGCAGCCTCTGAAGACTCAGAGGTTGGTACTGACGTCTGAGGCTGGGGACAGAAAGACAAAAAAAAAACAACAAACAACCCAAACAAAACAGCGAGAAATGTACAAAATGGAAGTTTTAATAGCAACTGGTCAACTGAGATATTCCAGTTTTTACCTACCCCTAAACCAAAAAAATACTAAGACATTGCAGATCAGCATTTCTTGGCAAAGCAACAAGACTGTAAATAACTACCACCTTCAAAGTGAATCCAGCTTGGGAGCTTCACTGACAGACAGTCAAAGAAACAAAACATCTCCTCCCATACAAACTTAGTCAAAGACTATCAGCCAAACTCTGTACATTCTCCTGCATAGCTTACATCCAACAAGATTTTCTGATCCATTACCACTAAACCCAAGATCTCAGAAGTTCTAAAAGGAATCTCCCTCAAAACACCATCAAGGAAGAGAAATATTGAGAAAATATGCATTAACACACATTCCCAAAGGGAGATGGAATCTCTTGTCAACAGCCATCGGCTTCAGCAGAACCTACTTTTGTGTTTTCTGAAGTTCTAATTTAATGTACAAACCAATCCCTACCACAGTTTTCCAATGACAGAGTCCATTCCTGTCTATGCACACCATTTATGCTGATGCTCAAAACTTTCTCCTACAATCTGTTTGATGGTTGCTACTGGAAGTCTCTGAGTAGCAGCCGAAAATCTGGGAAGCAGCTGATCTCTGTTATTGGCAAGCCACGTACAAAAGAGAAGTAATAGAATTTGTGCTGTCAGACAGGTCCTTACAGAGAAAAACTTCAAGAAGGGGAGGCAGGAGGAGGAGCGAGGGGAAGATAAACAGGCAGAGACATTGTTCGGTGTGCTCCCCCCCTGCCCCAACAGTGTCACTCGAGTGCACTTACAGTGGTCACCACAGAAACATTTACAGTAGCCTGACACTGAAATTTTGCAAACGACATTGAAACTACAGAGTACTTTTTTTGTTTTCACATGCTGTCAGATGTTGTTAAAAACACAAGATCCTAACAATCTCTTGTCATTGCAGGAGGTTGGATTTTTGCTGTTGGTTATTTATGAACTTGTGACCACTATTAACATAAGAAGCCAAGTGTCTGCATTCTGCAGCATTTCCTTTGCAGGACTGTGGATCTACACCCTGCTTTCAGCTATTGAAAGTACTTCTTGCTTACTCTTAGAATAATTTAGCAAACAGGAGGAAATGACAGTACCTGGAAATAAAATTTGAGTCACATTTCAAAACTATCAAGACTCAGAGAAAATCCTTTAACAACTGGGACAGGTCTGTAAGTTCTACTGCATGCATAAAGAATGGAAATATAAAAGTGGTCAGCTATTTGATGAAGTGGTATCAGGAAATGGAACATGAAATCAAGTCTACGAATTCAGAAATGCACATTAGTCTTTTCATTCTCGAACTGTCTGCTTGGTGTAGCAAGTTTTTGTTACTACTGCCTGCAGCAGCATTGTATGGACACAGAAATTTGCAAGACCAGCTCTAAAAGCAACAAAATGGTTACTGACCCAGGTAACACAAATGCTAATCTGATGAAACAAACCCAGCTTTAAAAAACTCCAAACAAATAAAAAAATTTTAATCAAAATTTTTTAATTATCAATATAAGTGAAGGAAATTTGAAAAACACTGACATACATTTCTCCAGGTAAGAACAGTGACTGGAGAAAAGACATGTTAGAAGAATAACTTTAAACACTAACACGGTGGGATAAGGACATGGCACAAACAAGTGCAATGTGAAAAAAGGACAGAAGTATTAAACAAGGCAGAATGCCCAAGGAGAACAATGGTGAAAGGTGACTAAATGTCTCATCCAGCAGATTTGGTATTAAAGAGCTTGTTAGGATCCTAGGTGGAACAGACAGGGCACAGACAGACAAACACCACAGTGTCAGAGGGCTGAAAAGGTAGAACCATGAAGAGAAGCAGAACTGTTTGGCTGGCAGCAGATCAGAGCTTCTGGTGAATGAAGCGAGGAGAAACAACAAAGCAAGGCTTTGGATTACACTTCCATGCCTAACATCCTCACTCCAGTCACTGGGACTGTTCCCAGTCAGTTCCCTGGGTTATGAGGCAAAGGGAAAAACAAGCAGGAATGAAGGAAGAGTTTCAGAGGAGAAATTCACTCAGCTGGAAGAGGAAGGGTAGCCTGCTACACATGAAGGATTATGAAGAGACGAGAGTAAATAAGCACACGTGTAAAACGGGAAACAATTAAAAGAATGATCTCACAAGAAATGGGAGATTCTTCTGGTAAAGTAGCTAACAACCTGAGAGGAATTTGGGAGGCCAAACTTTTTCAGTTAGGCCTGTTTTGGCATATTAGATTCTTGCTTCAGGAGAAAGATTGAGAAAAGCAGGCAATGATTAATTTCCAAGTAAATGCAGAAGAAACTTACGAAGAATGAAAAATGAAGAAACTTACCTATGGCCCTCATTAAATCCATATTTTGGTATGGCCAAGTAAAATGGAGTTTGACCACCCTCAAAGCCTAATCGGGGGCGATTCCCTCTTTGTCTTTCTCCTTTGTGACCTCGGCCACACTTTCTACCTCCGTATCTTCCACGGCCACGTCTTCTTTCCTTCAAAACAATCAATGATACATTTAGTTGACTGCTTCAGAGACAAGTATCTATAAAACATCAGATTTTGGAGATATACAACTGAGCAAAATGCTGATTCTTGAGGAAAAATTAAGTTATAGATCTTTTCTAGGTGGAAAAATAGAAAAGCAGTTAATGGTTTTTGCAGAGCACAGCTTTAGGCTGGCACCACAAACAGTCTGGGGACAAGTCAGCTTCCTCTGGTGGCAGGCATAGTCGAGTCTAACACAAAACTGCACTTGAATTCTACACTATTTAGAAGCTCTAGGGAGTCTTGAGTACTTTTAGGAGAGTGCTGCTTGCTGTTCCCTTCCCTATTCCTATGGTTTCAGCCTTTGAACCTCATCCCCCTGTTCAATATTCCCCCAAATCAGGGGGGTTTCTCCCTGGTTTCTTAATTTCTCTACCACTTTATAAGGAGACAGATAACAGTTTTGTTTCCAATAAACAGTAACAAGAATGCTAGCTGGCATCGCATTCCTTTTCTTTGTAAGCCTTCTAACCTTCCCTTTCCAAACATATTACTCTATCCCATAAACATCTGGAATTAAAATCCTTTTACTATTCCCCTCCAGTCCCAGCAATGGCCCTGAGGTTCAGCCAGCACCACTCATCAGCCAGTTCTCTGTGGGGATGGCCACACACATCGGCAACAAGGCACGCAAAGGGCAAGCACCGGGCCAACACACACAGCAGTGCCATCCACTCGTTCGCCTTTCCACGCCTATTCTGGCCAGGCCGCTCTCCTTCTGACAGCTCAGGCGGCGAACCACACCGGGACCGGGCGCACAGTCCCGCCACCAGGCTGCAGGCACTCACCCGCTTTTTGGAGCCGGGGTTGGGCCTTAGGTTGGCCAGGCTGACCCTGGGCAGCGAGCGCAGCAGCTCCAGGGCCCGGTTCCCGCCGTTCCCGCTCATGGCCGCTCACTCTCAAGGGCGACCGCGACGATCGCGCCCGGCCACTGCGCTTTACGGCAGCACCGTAAACCGCACCCCCCGCGCCTTCCCAGCAGTGTCGCGCAGCGGCCGGGGGGGCGGGCCCGGTCTTTTAATGGTGCCAATGCTCAGAATTCCAGTGGTTGAGTAAAGGGCCCTCGCTACGTTTCGTTTTCCAGCAGCTGCTGTTTTATTACAGAGACCTCGGCCAAGTGTTTTAAAGCCGAGTCTTTAAAACCATCAGGCTGCATCCAAACCCGCGTGGCCGGTGCTGCACCGAACCTTGCTCGGCTGAAGGTGCTGCACCCCGTGCAGGTACAGGAAATATCCATTACGGTTGGAGACTGTCGTGGCTTAACCCCAGACATCAACCAAGCCTCACACAGGCTCACCCCCCCAGTGGGATCCGGGAGAGAACTGGAAGGATAAAAGAAGAGTGAAGAACACTCGTGGCTTGAGATAAAGACAGATTAATAGGGAAAGAAAAAGCTGCGCACCCAAGCAAAGCAAAACAAGGAATTAATTCACCGTTTCCCATGGGCAGGCAGGTGTTCAGCCATCTCCAGGAGAGCAGGGCCCCGCCATGTGTAATGGTTATTTGGGAAAACAAACACCATTCCCCAAAACATGCCCCCTCCTCCTTCCCCACACTTTATACAGTGAGCATGATGTCACATGGTGTGGAATATGCCTTTGGTCACTTGGGGTCACCTGTCCTGGCTGTGTCTCCTCCCACCCTCCCATGCACCCCTAGCCTCCTCACCCGCGTGGGAGCACAAACAGCAGAGAAGGCCTTGGCTCTGTGCAAGCCCTACTCAGCAGTAACAAAAACATCTCTATATTATGAACCCTGTGTTCAGCACAAATCCAAAACACAGCCCCTCACCAGCCATTGGGAAGAAAATCACCACAGCCAAGACCGAGACTTTCCTAGTAGTGCTGCAGTACTTGATCACATGTATTATTTCAGTCTTTTAAATTTAAATGTGTACCTACTGGAAAACCATACAGCAGTTTCCATCAGTGTATTGGTCTGGTGGGAAGGGTGTGCAGGGTGTAAGCTTAGTGCAGTGAAGAACTGAATTGTAGAAGCTGCCATTGTGGAGTTACAGAGCTGAAAGGCCAGTTCCCATTGTGAAAGCTGATACTCCTTGGTGTAATATCCTGCTTTCCATCCTGAAACTTCTGTTTGACAGTACCTTCTTCCATGTTGAATGTCTTCTTCAGACTGGAGAAGAGATCAGGCAGCAGCTCTGCCAGCTCTGAGAGTAAATGGGGGTAAAATGGAAATTATGCTGCAGAAATCTGTGAGTTTTAGTATGAAATCTCTATAGCTTGTTACCCCATTCAAAAAAATTAAGAAAAATTACATTGTAACAATACACAAGATGCTGGTATGGACAACCATTTCATCTAAGCCCATTTTAGCCTCTAGGGCAGGGAAATAATTTAGAGCATGCTTTGCTTTGTAAAACTCTCACTGCTTTAAACAGAAATTTCAAATCAGGTAGAAAAGTATCTTACCTATGAGAGATATCTCACTCCGAAGAGACAGCCAATGTACCAGTTTTTGAAAGGTTCACAGCTCAGATGTTTTCAGCAATTCCTTCGGGATTCCTGAAGGTCAGTTTCTTGAACACTTATCTGTAACCAGCAGACTGCTCCATGCCCAATCCATGCAGAGCTCACATTTCCCCAGTGCCTCTGGGGCCATGCTAGCAGCGACTGGGAATTCAAGTAAGATCATTCCAGCTCAACTGACTGAAATATTAAAATCTTGTTCTGTTTACGAGCAGACTATTGATTTCTTAGGCTGGAGGTTCAGCAGCAGCTCACCTTATGGAAGTGACATTTACATGGTAAATAGCAGAGTAGAGAGGGAAAGCAAAATTTCGTTCATGTCCCAAAAATATGATCTAGAGCAGGAGTCAGGTTCAGCATACTTAATAAGCACCTGACATAATGTGAAACTCTTAATCTTTGAAGAATTTTTTTATGCATAAACTGTATATTCTTAACAGACTTGAACTGAGGACAGTACATGAGGCAGGAGCACACGCTAAATTAGAGACAAATCAAACCGCAAAAAGTTACCTGTGAAAATAATCCAATTTTAGCAATAACAGGGATGCCCTGATATAAATGCTATATATCAACGCATCAAAGCAGCCTAACAATCATGGCAAAAGAGGATGTGTATTCATTGTTACACAGTTGGCATAAAGGCTTCTCCAATAAATTTTATGCAGCCAATGCTGGTGATGTTGATGAGCAAAAGCTTTGTGAAAAATCATCCCTGTTTGGTATGAACACAGCAGTGGGAAGGATGTGAAAGAAGTATAGTGTGCACTCAGCTGCTGTTGGAGCTGCCAAACAAGCATCCATGCCAGCCAGTTACCACCCGGCAAATACAATGAGCATACTGATTTTCTGGGAGTAAATATCTGACAAAGATGTATGGAATAGAAGACAAAGAACAAAGTATTTCGTTTTGATAGAAATGTGTTTGCCATACATATTCAGAGTTGGTCTAAGTATTTGAAATGGACTGGAATGATCCAGTAACTTCAACCAGAGTGCCTGAATAGCCTAACACATTTCAAGATGAGTACGAATCAGTGACTTGTGAGCTGTAAGCCAAGAGATTTAATTCGGCGGTGAGGCATCTGATCCGATGAGGACAGATGAGCCCCGTCTAACCGTGCTCTTTGCTATATTTGTGCTGGTTTTCCTGCCTTCCCGTGACTTAGCCTTTTATATTTTACCTATTTAAGGATACCGTAATTTCCTTTCCCCCCCGGGCCTTATAGCACAGCACAAGGCGCCCGCCCGCCCNGTGGCGGGGGGCCCGGCCCGGGCGGGTCTCTCCCGTTCCTTCCCTGCCTGAGGCGGGCCGGGCTCGGCACCGGGAAGGTCAGCGGTGCCCGCGGGTAGCGGCGCTGATGGCGGCGGGGCCGGGGAGGGGAAGTGAGCGAAGCGGAGTTTTCTTGGGAGAAAGTGGTGCCGTGCTCCGAACTGTGCCTGACCTTGGGTGGGCGCCTGGGGCCCGTGGGCGAGGTGCGTTTGGTTGTTCAGTGATCCTAAACCGCTACCTTTGTTGTCTTTTTTTGTTATTGTTGTTTTATTTCCCTCAGGTCATTTTTCTTCACGGATTAGGAGATACCGGGTGTGTATTCTCATCTATTGCATACTCAGTAGCTATTATACTTTCAAATATAGTCTGCATATTTTAAACACGTGAGCTGTTAAAATTTACTTAAGCTTCTTATTTTGCCCTTTACTGAATGCAGCGGCCAACAACCGATAAAACTTCATTTGTCCTGCAATGATGGTGACAACTATGTACTTAAAATTTTCCAAGTCCTCAAAAACTTTAGTCACTTACCTAATTTGGTCTGAATGTGATCTCTCTTTTGTTCTTGAGACAAACTCTGTAGAAAAAGAAGTCTGTAGTTTTCTGATCATTTGCTTTCCTGAGTGAGTTTCTGGTTATTCCTGTGCTTGTCTAAATTTAGATGTCTTTTTTATTCCAGACTTGTGGATTGTTGGTTTGCCAATAGGTGCAGTTAGTCCGTGGTTTCTTCATCAATATGTTGTACTTACACTAAAATCCAGACCTCTTTGAGCTATATAAGCAAACTGCCAAGTAGTCACCTAATGTCTACAGATTTCTGTCTCTGAAATACCGTCTTCAGACTCCAAAAATACCCCACCCAAATAAAACGTGAAATGCCCTGTTGCCTTTTTCCTGTTGTTATTTTCGTGTTTGAGTAGAAATGGAAAGAGTAGTAGGGAATTTCTGGGAGGCATTCTAGCTCTGGTGTAGTGTTTCTGTTTGAAGCTTGTGTGTGCCCAGAAATAAGCATGCATTCATTAAAGCCATCGAATTAACAAGTTAAAAGAGTGTTGAAGCTTTTTTCGTGGAAGACTTTAAAGGAATTGGCACTTAGATACTGAAAATAAGTAGCATGAAGCTACTTACGAAGCATGAAGCTTTGTCTATTGTGCTCCCTTGTGGGCAAAGTTACATAATATTTTTTTAAGAATTTTTTTTTGTTACCTGGAACTTGAATGTTGCCTCTAGCTTGAAACTTGCTATGTTTAAGATGTAATTTTTTCCAAAGAATTAACGAAAGTTAGCTGTCAGAATAAAAACTTACATAACCTGGCATTTGGTAAGTTAGAAAAGAGTCAAGTCCATGCACTTGGCAGTATTCTACAAGTGGAGATTTTTGCTCTGATTTGTTGTGCTGACACAATGCCTTGTTTGCATTATCCCTCTTCCTTTCTGCTGGTAGAACGCAGCTGAGGCAGCAGTACTGCCTGCATCTTGGCACCAAATGTTCAGCAAGTGATTGCAGAATCTTTTGAGCTTTTGGAATTTGAGTCCTCGCAAATCGGGTTGATGTTGGTTTTGGCAAGGGGTGAAAAAGAGAGACTTGCTCTTTAACATAATCTGTCTTCCTTAGGCAAGGTGGCATTTCCATTTCAGTGTCAGAGCTAATGCACAGCCTCAATCTTGCAAATGCACTGAGCGTACTGGAATGTCTGCATTTAACAAGACATGACACGTCTGTGGAAAAACAGGGATTTAGTTGTATTTCTTCTTCTAGTCTGCTGCAGATTAGATTAGATAAGACTGCCTTTGACATACTGTTGTTTGGGGTTTTTTTAAATAAAAGCTCTAGTAGTGACCTAAAAATTTTCTGAAGTGAACTTATTAACAATTTTATAACTTCCCCCAGTTTAAACTGACCTGTTCCACTTCACATGAATTTTTAAATTCATCACTTCAGTTTATCAACTGTATTTTTCTTACTCTAGAATGTGTCTAACAGAAGTTATGTTCTTTTTCTCTCTTAGCTCCTATATAAATGGCACTTAAAGATTGGTACATGCTTGTCAAAACCTGAACAAAAGGTGCAACATAGAGAATTGTTCTAAGGAGTCTGCATTAATGTGCACACAATATTGCTTTCCAAATTTGTCAAATTAGTCTTTATAGTTGGCTAAGAAATGTCCCCAAATTCTTATGTAACTATTTCCTCTCAGTCATATTTCTCCTTCAGATTCTTATTTGACCATCTGTGATACTGCAAATATTGTGCAAGTCATACTACCTGCAATTTGTTAATAATATATATAATAGTATTGGTGGGAAGTAGGCTGAGATACAGTCAGTGCTTCAAATGTCTGTGATGTCAGTGTGTTGGAAATGCCTTTAACTTTAGGTAGCATACATTAACTTTCCAGGATGCTATTAAAACTACAGCAAACATGCTTTTATGGCTGGTCTGCTGTTGGTCTGATTAGTTCAGCTGTGTCACTGATGAATTTGTTAAAGATGTTTCCTGCTTAGAACCAAATTTCCAGTATCTAATTAAGTGGGTGAGTTAGGAATACTGGAAATGCAGGTGCTTTTGAGTGTTCGGGAAAGCCAGGTGCAGGCACGTGCAGTGGTTCTGCATGGGTTCAGATCTGGGTCAATGTCAGTTCCCATCTAGATGAGGCCGGGAGTGAGTCTTTACGTTGTGCTCTCCAGTGTTCTGGTTTGGAGGAAGCTCATCAACTCACCTGCTGTGCAGATCTTGTGTTGTTATGGACATTCATATACAGTATCTGCTTGAGATTAAAAAGCTGCTGCAATCTGGGGTGTTGTTCAGGACTGCCAGAATCCAAGAGCATTCAAGCTGAGCTGAAGTTAATAGGGCTGATTGGTTGGCTCCACGTGGAATTAGATTAGGTGTCACTTTGCTACTGTCCCGCGTCAAGAAATGTGGTTCACAAAACGCCGAGTTGACTGTCAAAGAAGCTGTCTTAACTCTGCAGGAGCAGCAAAGCAGCCTCTGAGCTGCCTGGAAGCAGGATACCTGTGTGCATCTGTTGTGGGACACAAATTAATAAAGCCAGACATTGATAGAGATACAGAGCCGGCTTTGCCTGGAGCCAGAGTGGTATTTGTGTAGCTGCGCCACAACTACGGCAGTCAAATTAGATCAGGTCTCCCTGACCGTATATGTGCCACGAGCATTCAAGAGCTGAACAAACCTTCCAAGTTTAGTACTACATTCATAGTATACTGTGGCTGATGCAAACATTTTCTAGGAGTGTGTTTATATTGATCTAATTCAGCGTATTTCATACTTGGTCTGTGCAGATGCACCAACACAGAAACAAGAGCTAAGCCAAAACATAAATGCAACTGAATATATTTTTGTTAACAGGCACGGATGGTCAGAAGCACTTGCTGGTATCAAAAGCCCCCATGTGAAATACATTTGCCCACATGCGTAAGTTTGTAACTTTTCTTGGTTTACCTTTTTCTATAGAGTTGCATGTTAAGGCACTTGCAGCACTTGCACAGATTATGAAGTCAAATCGTATTTGGCTATCTCTGCATTTTGTTTTTTTACATAAAAGCCCACTCTAAAATAACGTTGATGCTATTAAATGTTTCTTGTTTTTAGGAACTGCTGTGTGATTTACTTTGGGGCAAAACTGCATTTGTATTTGGATTTTTGGTTTTGTTACTAATTCAGACTGAAAACATATTTGGAAAGTTTTATGTGCAAAATTGTATTATTTTGACTTTTTTTCGCTGGGTTGTTTGTTTCTTCCCCCACTCCCCCTCCCCTGACAGTCTTTTGTCAAAAACAGTTTTGTCAAAGAATAATATTTTTCTTTCGTATTTTACTTACCATTACACATAATTTGTATTAGGTACGTGTACTTAAACTTGAGTGTGTATAGTAGATTGAAACTTGCTGTAGGTTACAAAGAAATTTAAAGATTGACAGGATATTGATATTTTCAGCAAATAAAGCAATTTGAGCTGTCTGTGTAATTTGAGAAGTTAAATACTTCTAAGCACAGTCAGGCATCAGTAAATAAGGCAGTAAGATCTATTTAGTATTTACCTGGTGGTAGAAAAACTAATAAAGTATAATCTTAATTTATTTTAATGCAAAATTCAGGTTGTCTTTTGCTCTAGCTGTCTTGGCAGACGGGGAGCAGAGATAATAGGGAGAAAAGGAAGCAATGTTTTGGTGTATTACTGAGCTGTGATTTATTCATTTATTTTACCACATGGCCAAGCTTTGCTGAGCCATTCAAAAGGAGCTTAGCAATATCTGCTGTTTTCTTTGCTTGCCCTTTGTCTTCTTTCAGTCCTTTCCCGCGGAACTTATGCTGCGCAGTTCCTGTAGATTAAAACTAAAGCCAGATTTGATCCATGGCATGATCCGTTGAAGCTGTCTTGGTATGGCTGAAAAGATGCCACACATCAGCACAGGGGTGGGAAGGAGTCCAGCAGTGAAGGCAGGCACTGCCTAAGCAGATTCAGCTGTTGACAGAAGCATGTGTGGCCAGGCTCCACCACGTGCTGCATTTGGCTGCTTCCCGCTGATGCTGCTGTATAAGGTGCCTTAATCCACTGAACATGTGTGTGGAACTGTGATAAATAACTCCTACTTTGAAATAACTAAATTATATATGTGTATTAAAAATACGTGTATGAGATTTATGCACTCACACACACACATTTAAAGCAGCCCATTAATGTTTTGCTTGCTCTCCATAGAGAATAGTTCAACCCTGAATAATAAATGTGCTTGGGCTGGCAGGTTTCAAGACAGTTTCTTCAACAGATGCTGCAAAGCAGCTAATGTTAATTACTGCTTAAAAATAAGACAGAGTTAGGGGATATGTAATTTCATGATGTTACTGCATTACTGAATTTCAGTATATATCTTATGTCAGGAGTGTTCATTCTCATTTCTAGGCCAGTTATGCCAGTTTCTTTGAACATGAACATGTCTATGCCATCATGGTAAGTATTTGTGTAAATGCAGACGGTTCTAATCAAATTATATCTGAGGGTATGAACTCATTGTTCTTAATTTAAAATCATGAACAACCTGAGTGTCTGGTTTTAATCACATGCAAGTGTAAAAACCTTTTTGCTTTAGTTCTGTTCTTATAAAAGTGCTGTCATGAGTACACTCTAATTATCCTTTTGTACCTGGGGTAGTGGTTATTCCTCAGGACTAATCTGTATATCTTAGAGCAAAACCCCATTTTATTTTACAGGTATGGTCTGTAGTATGCATTGTGTCTGAATTCATAGTCCATAGAAGTAGAGACTTGAAGTGGAAATATTATTGCTACTAGTGAGTAATATTTGATGGGTCAGTAGGATATGTAGAAATTGTTCTTTAGAACATCCGTTCTGAATAGAGAACAAGAAGAATATGGTAGATTTCAATGATCTTAAACCAGTCTTCAGTTTTGTTGGGTTTTGGGCTTTTTTTCCCCCCTCAAGTAAGTTGTGTTTGTTTTTCTTGTATTTCTTCAAACCATATTTTAATTTGTACATGCAGCAAAATTCCTGCTAATGTTTTTAAAGCAAATATCACAATTGAACTGCTTAATCTGCAGTAAAGTACAGAAGATGGCAAAACTCAGAAAAGCCTTGTTGACTAGTCTTTTAAGCTACATTCATGGATTGTCCACTGTTTCTTGTAATCTATGGGGAGTTGGTACTAAACAATATGACAGCTAACGTTTTTGTCTGGAAAACATCCAAATTTTACTATTTGTGTGTTAAGGAAGTGGAATGGATGCTCTAATGAGTAATGCTCTTGTTGATGTTTTTGTAAGGTTTGATATCATTGGACTTTCTCCAGATTCACAGGAAGATGAAGCTGGGATCAAGCAGGCGGCGGAGAGTGGTACGCTTAGGATTTTTTATGTCTTAAAAGTACTTCTGGGTGTTCTTGAAAATTAACTATCAATCTGAAACAGGTTTTCCAAAGACAATATTTTCAAGGAAAAGAATATGTGTATATGGTATTATCCCTGACCAAAGTTTAGCTAGATGAGTTGTTTATTGTTTGTTTTTTAACTTTATTAGTAAGTAGAGTAATTCACCAATATAAACACTTCATACTCTGAAATATGGGAACAAAGTCAGGGTTTTTTTTAAGAGCTTTTAGGTAGTGCAGCAGGTTAGAGCTGTATTAGCATCTAGTTGTGTTGCTTTTACTTGGAAGACGATACCATCTTCCCAGCACTGGGGCTTTTGCAAGACCTATTAGCATGTTTTTCTCTTTGGAAATGATACAGTGGCACTGATATTTCTGACTGTGCTCTAGATCTTTTGGTACTTTTAATGTATAGCAGCCTAGATTTTCCTTTCACTAGCTTTCTGTTCATGCCAGAAAGAAGGCATCTTTCCTCTTTTGGACTTTCTAGAGAATGGAGTGGATTTTAACTACTGGCCTTTATTTATACTGCAGTTAAAGCACTGATAGATCAAGAAGTAAGAAATGGAATTCCTTCTAATCGAATTATTCTGGGAGGCTTTTCTCAGGTAAGGTATAGTTGGAAAGAAACGTCTTTTTTCTAGTGAAGTAACCTAGCTTTATTAACTTGGAAACTCAGACACTTAAATTGAAATCAGCTGACATTAGATGCCTCTAAAATTTTAAGGTGTAAACTTTCTTTTGCTTTAACAAGTTAAGTTTTTTTGTTTTACGCAAGTAATTACTGTTCACTGGAAAATGAACATGCATGTGTAAAAAAAGTACTAAAATTAATAGTCTGTTTAAAATCTTTATGCACATAACCTACATAGTTTTGCTTGAAAATCTTGGTCGTACTTTTAATTGAGTTTGCTGGGTATTTGGTGGTCTGGATTTATTTGGGAAATCTTTTCCTTCATACTTGTAAGGCATCTGTGGTAGGTAGGTTAGGAGATAATTGGTCCATATATCAACTCCCCAGTCTGCATGCAAATAAATTAAATAGTAAAGTAGTGATAATACTGTTGTGAGTAATAGTTTGTTTGGGGTTTTTTTCACAGCTGTTAGTTACAGTAAATTTGCTGGCTTACTTCTGAATTGACCACGTGGACTTGGAGGGGAGGAGAAAAAGCAAAACAAATGTTGTACATAAACACTGTTTTTAGTGTTGGCTCTGAAGAAGAATAGATTGGAATAGAAAAAGACCTTTAAAGGAGAAGATCTTGAAACCAACATTAAAAAGAACTTTACTGTCATTATTCTAATACTTATATCTCTTTGTTTTAGGGAGGTGCGTTATCATTGTATACAGCTCTTACAACACATCAAAAATTAGCAGGTGTCATAGCCCTCAGCTGTTGGCTTCCTCTACGGGCCTCTTTTCCTCAGGTATTTGTTTCTTTCCTAAGGTAATTTGCACTGAGGGAATGAGTATATCTGAAGATGGCATCTTGTGCAGGAATTAGTGGCCGTTGTTATTACCGGATGTTGACAGTTCTTTGATAAGTTGGAAGTTTTTAAAATAGGGTCCTGAAATTTTAGATTTTGTTAAGTAAGGAAAATGAAGAAACTCTCAGTAACAATTTCTGCTTAAAATGACACTACTAGAACCTATAAAGGATACAACAAATTTTCCTTGAAGATTAGTTTTCTATCTGCCGTTTGTTCCACCTACAAGCCACTCTCTTAGAGACTGGATGTTTGAGCAGAGTTTCAGGTTTTTACTTGACCAGAAATCATGACTTTCTGTTATAAAACTTTTTTCCAAAATTTTATTTTCAGGTCTTTGAGCTTAATGTGTTTTCAGGTACAGAGCTTACTTCATAAGAAGCTTGCAGACTATACATTGTACTTTTTTCCCCCCTCACAATTCAACTTACTTGTCATGCCACAGGCTGTAGTGCCATGGGATTATTTTGTTTCAAAGGTGTTAGCCTTATCTCCACTTAATGTTTCTTTCTTCTCTTCTCCTGTCTTATCCACGCCTCCCAGGGCCCTATCAGTGGTGTCAACAAGGATATTGCTGTTCTTCAATGCCATGGGGACTGTGACCCTCTGGTTCCTTTAATGTTCGGCTCCCTCACTGTTGAGAAGCTAAAGAGTATGATAAATCCAGCCAACGTAACCTTCAAGACTTACTCTGGCCTGATGCATAGTTCATCTCTTGAGGTAATTTTCTTAATACACCCTGTTTTAGCTGGGTATAGTTAATTCTTTTCCTGCAAAACTAATATTTATAGGCTTGTGGGGGGAGTTAGTTTTTGTTAGTTTTGTTCAGTGGGTTTTGGTTTTGTTTTGGGTTTTTTTTGCAATAACAAGTGCTTCATGCTACTTATTTTGGTGAATTCTGCGCTAAAAAAGCATCCAAGCCAAAAGTTCATATGACTAGTGAGAATTTCCTCACAAGTGCTTTGGGACTAGGCAACTTGGTCTATAAAATGCTCTTTTTCCCAAATTTTTATTATTTGCTTAGTAAAAAGAGAAACAAAACTTCACCTGAATTAAAAGACAAATTCTCATAGCATAAATCCAAGATGGTATTTTGGAGAGAAGAATCCTGGTAGCTCTGTGGATGGAGACATCAAAGGAATACGTAGGGAGGGCTGACACTATGGAAGAGGCAACCTCAGAACTTGTATTTATTGTTCTGGCTCAGCACACAGCTGAGCTGATGTAATAACTTCCTGCTGCCAGAAAGGGGTGGACTCCCTCTGCTTATGACCTTGTGGCCCTCACTTCCTCCTTTTACCGACTCTGGGGCAGATCAGAAACTTCCTTGAACCATTTGAACTTGCTAAAATGGCAAAAGCTGTTGGCTCCAGTGTTTGCAGCTGTAGGGCTCTGGAGCATCAAAACTCACCCAAAGTAAGTGATAGGAGTAAGAAATCAAAGAGGAGGCAAAGAACAGATATGCCATTTGTCAGCAGCAGTAACATTGTTAATTTGGTTTGTTGCATCTTGTGGGAACTGTACCTTTGAACAACCTCTTTGCAACATTTACACAGTAGTATTGCATTTAGACTGTAATATTGGTGAGTTGTTGCACAAATATATTAGTAATGTGTTGTTTCTTACAACAGTGACTTAATAGAAAAATATTACATGGATTAGTTTCTCAGTCTAGTTTGCTGCGTTGCTTTTCCTTAAGGAAGGAAGCAACCATGGTGAAAATGAAAGTGAATGGTTTGGAGGAGGAGTTGCTGGCTTGTCATGCTGCTGCTAACTTGTAAAAGTTTAAAGTATACACGAAGCTATGGCCTTAGCTACATTGAAACCCTATACATAGTGCTATCAAAATCACTTGATAATTAATATGTAGCTTGCCTGTTCAACTTCAGTGAGAAAGAAAAAGTGGTCTTTGCTTTTTTTTCTTGTATTTTAGCCTCTTCTGAGTGCATAGTGCCTTGAAGTTATCAGCCTTGACTTGTGTGCAGAGTGGTAATCAAGTAACTAATTGCTCAATATTTCTAGCCCAGCTGCTCATTATAACTGAAAAGCTAAAGCATGATTTAGTGTAGCTGATTACGTAGTAGTAGAGAACTTCAACTAATGCATACTTTTATCTTTAAACAGGAGATGATGGATGTAAAACAGTTCATAGACAAACATCTACCTCCCGTAGACTGAACTGATCATGAGAAGCCTTCTATATAAATACACCAGCATCAACTGTGGTAGAGTGTTAAATCTTTTCATATGCCTGATAGGAAACATTATTTCTATACCTGCAGTGTTACTACTGTGTTGCAAATTTATACTTAAAATGAAGATTAAATAATACACATGTTCAAGAAATGATAATCTTTTTAGTATTCGTCACCCCGTGGTGGGAAGGATATGAATGAGGGAACTAGGTAACAATGACAGAATGTAATTGTTTTAAGATGTCTGATTTTTTTCTTGATTGCAGAATTTTAAACTATTTGTACAAATAATAAAAAACTAAATTTAAGTGAGCAACATAGATGTGACCAGTTTAGTTTTACTTGAGACGTGATTTGTTCTTAATACTCATTGAAAACGTATGACAACATTTCTTTTATGTAATGAATGCATAAAGAACACGACATAAAACACTGTGGGCATAAAGTACAGAACATGTAACGTAGTGGGCATATAGTGGTAGAATAAATGCTACCAAGGATAAAGCTTTAAGGATTATATGTTAATTGTTTAACAGATAAGTAGGATTGGGCTGTAATGGCTAGAAGTCAGCAAAGGCATTTCTTATATTTAAACCACCTCAATTTTAAACTGTTTATATAGGTAAATACTGTGGAAATTCTAAAAGGGACTCATTCCTTATTAGACTGTTGTTTGTCATTTATTGTCTTTTTTCTTTTAAACTTGTTGCAAATGTTGACTTGGAACAGAATTCTGAAGAAGTGCATAGGATTAATTTGAGTTTCATTTAAAAAAATTCTTGTTTTCATACTGAATATTCATCTTATGTTTTAGTTGTTCTAGTTTTCATTTGTTTATGTATTTCACATGAACAACTACAGACTATAGTTTTGATTTTTTTCTGTCTGCTTTGGAGTAAATAACTGAAAATAGTGTAGCTGCATAGTTCTGTGTATTGTTGAACTCTCATCTGTAAAACACACATCAACTTATTAGAATTTTTTTTTACTACAAATACAAGTGCAATTGGGATATAATTTATGTAAACTTTAAATTGATACTTTTAGATGATACCATATAATACTTTCTCTTATTACATGTCGAGACTTGATTTTTTTTTTGCTGAATAGGAACAAAGCATTTTATTTTCAGATCTATCCTTCTACATTTCCCTAGGTCAGTATAGCCTAGGAATATGAAGACCTACCCTGGAAAAAAAAGTAAATTTACAAGATGCAGAATGTTCCTTCTTTCAGAAGCTTAAAATTGTAGAATGCACTGGTTTACAGGAGTTGATGCACACTCAATAGCTTTTTTCAGTTAAGAGCCATAATTTACTGCTGGAAACAGCCGTTCTGTAGCATTCAGAGGCTGTCACCACACTAGGAATGTTTAAAAAATGCACTACACTTTTTACTGCATAATATGCTGCATAACAATGTTCTATCCTATAATATGCTTTCAGTCAAAGAATATTTCTATTTTGGATATATCTGTCGTGTCAGCACTGTGCTTCACACCTGCATTTAAGGTACTTTTCCTCTCCCAGGGGTCCTCTTACAGTGTATGTGGATTTATATCAGGCATCTGCCAGTACAAATACGTATGTGAGGAACTGCACCTTTGTATCTCTCCTTTAACATTGCTGCTGCCGCCAGAGATCTGACCTGTTTACCTAGTCTGAGTTACCAGTTTTCAGTGCTTTTTTTTTTTTAATGTGTTGCACTTCGTTTTTAGGAAGCTGCTTCTTTTCCAATCCAGTTTCTCTGGATTATTAAACATCTCTTAATATATGAAATTGAAAAGGAGTTTTTTTCCTAAATGGTGGTGAAACAGTTTTAGATATTCCATCTGTGCAGTTAAGAGGGCATTTTTATTAACTTTGAAGTTTAATTAGTCATTTCTCTCAGTCACTCTCTTCTACAGATCTGCCAATTTGTCTTCAGTTCACAGAAGAAACCATAGTATTCTTACTGTAGTTGTGCCAAAGTTCTCTTGAGAAAACATTATGTCCTAGCTTGGAGTCATTCCCAAATTGCATTAGCTGATTTTGCAATTCTGCTGAATTGCAGTCTTGGTGAGCAAACTATATGTTATTTCTCCTAGTCTTTAGATTTATCTTCATTCCCCTGTTGTCTAAATAATTCCCTGAACATTGGTGTATTTCCAAAGTTCTTGCACAAGCTTCTAATTTTTCCTTCATTATTTTCATGTTCTGTTTGTAGATTTGTTGATAACGCTGTTCATCTGTCTTAACTTCTAATTAACTGTGTGCTCATTTCACATATTTTTCTTCTGCAAGAATTAGTTTAAAAGAGTATTTCTAACATGTTAAAATGAGATCTGCTCTCTTCATTCTGTGTTAGCTTCATAACACTTTCTTCAGTTTGGTGAACTGTTTTTACAGCTTGTGGTTACTTTCTAGTACTCAGACACTCTAATCCAAGTCAGCTTCAACTGTCACTGTCATGATGCTTTCACATGTTTTTCTAGAAATGCTTTTTATGTGTTAACTTTGTTCAAATATTCAGCTATCATAACAAGATTCTTTTTCATATTGTTGTTTTGCTGCTTGCTTTATCCACAAAGAGCTAAGTAAGAGCAAATTAAATATAACTAAATGTTTTTACTTAAAAGTATTCTAGGAAGAATTATCCTCATTTTTTTTCTTCAGGAGTGTATGTTTATATTGTAGTTGGGGGTTCTTAAAGAGCCCAGAAGCTAAAGGAAAGTTCAAGTCTGTGTCTCCTCCCATATTACACTGTGTATGTTGAGCTCCTGTCTTTTGTAACTTCCCAGCTGGTTTGAAAGCTTTGTATATGATCTTGTAGCTGAACTTCTTCACTACCTGAAGTGATTTGATGCTGGGATTGTTGTTACAATGCGTGTACTTGAGGCTGAATAATAGCTCAGTCTGATGGGGGAGTTTTCATAGTATTCTATTAAAATGGAGAAGTTGGACTGTCAGCGTTCTAAATATGAATGTCCTATCCTCAAAAACTACAATTTGAAACTGGCCAATAATGTCTATTTTTTGTAATGTTAGACTTTCCACCAAAGGAGATGATGTCTGTCAAACCTGTGAAAGCATTGATAAGAAAATACCTTGCTTGCAGATCAGTTTGTTTCAATTGGTATCTAACTCCCTAATGTGTTCTTAATTTGAAATGGTACTTAAATTTTACTGCAGTTTTGTGCTGTCAGAAGTCTGACTTCTTGTTGGAATATGTTGCCCGCTTTTCAATAAACATGTTGAATTACGTCTTATAAGCCAAATTTTTCAGCAATTCTTGAGGTAAAACTGTACTGGGGTCTGTACTTTGGTGAGGGCTGTATGACTTGGTCTCTTCTGCCTATCTTGTATAATTACAACACAGTAGATTGGTAAAAGTACTGTACACTGTAAAACTGGTATTAGAACTGTTAATTAAAACATGTTCTCTCTATTGGAGTATTCTGCACTTCATTGAAATCATTTGGATGCATCTTTTATACAGACGTGCTATTTGGATTGATGGATATGACTGAGGGCAGACTGTAAGATGTTAACAAAGCCATGTGTACAAGGCCTGTGTCTCTTAAATTTTATAAACAAATGCTGAATGCTTACTCCTTGTGTTAAGAAGTATAAGCCATTTATATTAATATAAACAGCTAAGATGTAATTTATTTTACTAATTTTATTAATGATAAGAAATCTTAACTCTGGAAGTTACTTCTGTAGTAGGGAAAATGTAAAAACTTTCCATTTTTAATTATTGTGAAATAAGTTTCAATCGGCATTTGGGCAAGTACTAAAGATTTTTTCCATCCTTACCTGAAGGAAGTTGAGCTTTTACATGCTGTGAAACAGCCACTCTGGAGGCTCCTTGCAAATGTATTGCATGGTAATACATGCATACTATAATACAGAAGAACAATGATTTGTAGTTATCGGAAAGAAATGAAAATCACTTACCAAGTTATGTTTTGCTACTTTGTTGAAAGAATCCTAAGTATGATTGGAGAGTGGTTTTCATATTCTGAGTTAATTTTATTTTAACTTGTTTTCTTGGAATTTGCAATAACTTTGAAAGATAGAAGAAATTAAGGTATTTTCCAGCAGAGTTATTCTAGGACACTGAAGAGCCAAAGTCTTCTCACTCTGTATTGCTACACCTTTCTATGGAGGTTTTGTGATGTTGGAAAGGCTTTGAAGTTGATTGAGGTTTGGCATGAACACCACTTAACAGATTTGTTAGAGAAACAATTTTCAGGTCAGGGGTTACATGCGCTATTTCGTTTAATACTTGAGGGTGATCAGTGCTATACTGATAGTGCAGGGCACTCTAGAGAAATTGTGGGATTATCTGGCAAGAGAGGGAGTGGGGTGTACATGTGGTAAGGGCAGACTTCCCCCCTCAAGCAACTCAAAGCAACTAAAAGGCCACTTGTCTCCACAGACTGCAGTGTCCAAAAGTCAGTGTGGAGTACAGTGAGGAATTCCATGAATGTGTGGGAATGCATGATAGATGCAGTGCTCTATGTGAATATGTTGTGGCAAATCAAGAGTCTAAGAATAGCTAGTAATAATAAAGATGCAATATTACATGGGGTAATCTGCCAGTTTGTATTTTATGAAAAACATTTTGAGTAATGCTGAGTTTCTATTTACTTTCAGCCCTGGCATCCCCGATAAGGTAATTGTGAGGAAAAACATTGCCTGAAACTACTATAGTAAAAAACCCCAAGACAACACAATGTAGTATTGTGTTAAACTTTATCAAATATAATGTAAGAACAGTGGTGTAAGTGAAGAACGTGACTCAAGAAGTTTTCAGAATGTCTGTTGGTTAGATTGAAAATGTGATTCTTTGAAGATTAATAGCGGTAGAACAGATTCCCCCTTCCTGGCCCCCCCCCCCCCCCC
>VZTD01004426.1:148781-197763 GCA_013397725.1 Rhagologus leucostigma
CCCCCCCCGCCTCTTTTTTCTTCCTTTTCATTGCTTGCCACTCTCATCTTACCACCATTTGCCTT
The DNA here is from genome assembly GCA_013397725.1 of Rhagologus leucostigma. Taxonomy (NCBI): domain Eukaryota; kingdom Metazoa; phylum Chordata; class Aves; order Passeriformes; genus Rhagologus; species Rhagologus leucostigma. The sequence goes on from VZTD01004426.1 coordinate 148,847, forward strand.
TGGGATAACAGGTTTTATTAATTCTCTTTGAGTTGAACAAGTGCCTTTGATGTATCTGATTAAAGTTGATTTAAACAAAGTACTTGTGTAATTTACTGGACATCCACAAAGTGAACCTGTAGATAATGTTTTTCTTTTAGGACCAATTACTAGAGAAGAGCAACCCACTGCCGCCTTTTTTATCTGCAAAACTTGTAAAACTTAAAACTTCCAGCCAGTTTGCTGAGGTGTAGTGAACTTGCTTCAGGCATCTAAGCAGGAGGTTTAGCTTGTGTAGAGATAGACTTCTCTTGTTTAAAGTTTGCTTTAAAGAGCTACTTCTCTGTATTAACAGACGGAGCAGATGGAGTCTGAATGTTCCTTGGTTGTGAGTACAAGCAAACTCTTAAAATACTTTGTGCTTGAAATAATTTGCTAGCTGTGTTGTAGTATTTGAAATTATTGGAGGGGATCTTTAAAAGGCTTAAATATTTTAAGTCTATATTGAAAAAATAAGTAAAAGTTGCCACAGAATAGAGAAGTCTAACAAACTTAAAAACTAAGAAAGAAGTAAAAACCTCAAAACATTAGCTTAATTTTTTTTATATTTAAATGCCTGTAGTTACTGCTTCTAAGTTGAAAAAAGTGAAGACATTTTGAAAATGTAAATAACTTTTGAAAAAGTAAATAAAACAAACCCAACCCATCTGTTGTATAACTATAGAACAACTAATCAAGATGTATATTGCTATTTCAGAAATTTTTGAAGAAAATCTTGTTATGAGGAATTGGAACTTCTGTTTGCTATAGCTCCCCTTATGTATCTGTGATTGGGCTCATCTCCTCTTCCTCTGCAAGGGTTGGGGACCACTTGGCTGATTCAGCCCAGCTGAAATTCTGTTTTGGAAGATCTAAGACGTTGCACTCAGGGCTCAGATAAAGAGGAGAGAGTTGATAGCCATAACGTGGCTACATAAAACCTTTTGCAGTGCTGTGAATGTTATATTTTGCACAGTTGTGTTAATACCTGATTAGAGGAGTTTTTTCCATACAGAATATCAGTCCTGAAAATGTAGGATTTTAAGTGCCTTGATAGCAGTTCAGAGATCCTTCACTACAAATTCTGTAGTAGTAAAGTGTGCTACTGTGTTGCCCTCATGCCCCAAATTTCTGAAGATGCTGTCTCACATCAAATGAGACTAGTCAGCAAAAATCATTATTTCATGCATGCACTCTTTTAGGAGAGTCACCTCTGCCTGCTGAGTCGTAGTATTGTAGAAGGCCCTGTGGTGCAGCAAATGACAGGCTCTCGGTAGTTGGATACAGGCTTTCTGCACGAGCAGGTGTGCAATACCCTTTAGAAAATGTTGCAAAGGAATGGTGAGGATGTGCCTTAACAGGTAAGTGCAGTGCAACAAACAGTGTGTTACTACTTCTTTCTAATGGGTTAGTTCAGGAAAAAAAGGCTAAACAGAAAGGAAAAGGTCACTTTTCCCTGTTCTACTCTTCTTTGGACTTGGAGTGACGTGTTATAGAAGAGATTGGTGCTGTACAAAGCTGCTTGGTTTAGAACCAGCTAAAAGAGAACAACCATGAGGAGTGCTGTGTGTTTCTTTTCAATAAAGACTTGCTGTCCCAAGGTTGATAGAGCAGCTGATATAAAGAATCTGGCTTGTACTGGTTCAGTTAATTGATACCATTCTGGTATTGTAGCATACAATATAAATAATGTGAGCTGCATTATGTTTTCTTTTAATGCATCTACTTGCAAAAAAAAAAAAAAGGATATGCATTGCCATCTGAGTAGTCTTTGATTTCCCTACTGAAATATTTCTCTTTTTTAAGATTAGATGTTAAATAAGTGTAATGTGCTTTGCCTTTTATAAGAGCTCTCATGGGATTTAATTTACAGTTGTCAGTTTCTCACCTGATACGTTTTGGATGTTAATAGATTTCATCTGCATTTTGAACTCTTTCCATGCATTTCCAGTGAAGTTGGTGTTGAATTGTATTTTTAAAAGAAATTTTAGAAAAGTGTGGGTGACTTTATTCCAGAGCTTAAATAGATTTAAACTAACCAAACTGACTGATTTGAGATTTCTAGTTTTGTGATTGTGTTGTCCCTGACCTAACTTGCACTTGCTGTAGAACCTGTACAAACTTGTTGATCCTGTAGTGTAGCTCTGAGCTGCCAACACCCTGTGTGTTTCTTTTATCATTGATGTGATTGTGGGGAAAAAATGATGCTAAACTTCATTTGAGGTTAACATCAGGTTAAATACTGGTGTTTGATTATTACAGGTATTAGGTAACTAAATCTAGACAAAATGGAATTAATCCTGAACTGGCACGATCCCTTAAATGTTGTGACAAGCAGCATTATTTTATTTTTGTCTCCCCAAAATCTGCTCCTGAATAAAAAGGTATTATTTTCCTTAAAAAATAATTTCTTTGTTCTTGTAGGGTTTCTTTACCCCCTGTTGGATGGAATAAACAAAACAGCTGCAGACAAAGTTTCTGTGTGCTTGTCCAGTTCATAGCCCAGATCTTACCTGGGGGAAGATCCTGTGTAGGTCCCAAATAATTGCTGCTAAGAAGTCTGTTTCTGTGCAGGCTTTAGAGTTGACCATTGTGTTCATTGAGCAGGGTGTAGCAGTGCCCAAAACCCACCTGTCTCTATTTGGCTTCAAAACACAGGACAGTCTTGCTGCCCAGTGCACGACAGACAAGTGTATTGACAGTTCTTGCCATAATGGCTTCCTTGAGTGTTGTTCAAGGAAAAGGCCTGCCTTGCCTATTCTTCAAAATGTCCATAATTTACAGTCCTCAGTTCACAACTGGGGCATCCACAGCATTTGACTGCTTACTAATAATGGATTTGAGCAGCTGTTTAAGCACCCTCCTGGATCTTAGGAAGGGATAATCTTCCTGTAACCTTCAGAAGTGCCTACTGTTTTTGTGAAGTAGACACTCCTGTTCTACAGCAAAAATGGTTTCATGATGCTGTTCTCAACTAAAAATTGCAGTAACGAGGCATCTAGCTCAGTTGAATAGAATTCTATTAGTAATGATGTGTAATATTTATATGTCCCACTGGAACACATGCAGGATTTCGACTAGATCTAAGACTTAGAAGCACTGTAGCACCTCACAGTTGAGATACTTGGGCAAGGCCGCCGTTTATCTCCTCTCTGTTGTACTGACTCCGAACTTGCATCTTCCAAACTTCACTCTGAAGTTGCAATTTGAAACCCTCACTCCCTTTAACATAAAAGTAACTCTTAGGCTTCTTAAAAAAAACAACACCCAAAAACATTTATATATATAAACCTTTTCTGTTAGATAGGAGAGGGGCTTTTCCCCATCCCTTTGACGCTAATAAAAATCAAGTGTCTGCTGTAATTCTGAGCCTACTGCCAGCAGAAGAAAAGCTCGGTCGGAGGAAGGGGATTCCGGGCGGCGTGGTTCGCGCTGTGTTAGCGGGGTACGAGCAGGGGCAGCGTTAGCAGGGTCTCTGGGAGAGGGAGAGGGCAGGAGCTTCACAGAATCACAGAATATTTGATTTGGAAGGGATCCACAAGGATCATGGAGTCCAACTCGTGGCCCCGCACAGGCCCCTCCAAGAATCACACCATGGGCCTGAAGAGCGTTGTCCAAAGGCTTCTTGAACTCGGTCAGACTTGGTGCAGTGCCCAGCGAAGGTTGTCAGAAGTCAGAAGCTGTACTTTTGCTGGGTTTGGGGCTTTTTCGGGAGGAGTGCGGTGCGAGAGCGGCCGCAGCCCCGCCCCTGCTCTCGGCGTCGGGCGCGGGGCCTGTCCCTTCCCGCCGCCGTGTTTCCCCGCGCTGCCCGGCGGCCTCGGCGCTTCCTTCGCCGCCCCGCGGGGCTGCTGCGCCTCCCCCCGCCCCGCCGCCAGAGCAGGGGGGCCGGCAGCCGGTTCTGCTGCCCGGCGGAGCGGCCCCGCCGCCCTCGCTCCAGAGCATTCGGCCGAGAGGAGGTTCCCGCCCGGACACCGGCCCTGGATGGGAGCGGCTGCGCCCTCGGCTTCCTGCTCGCTGAAGCCGCGGTGTTGGCCTTGCTCGGGGGTGTGGGGGAAAGCCTGTCACCCCGAGGAGAATGCTTGCGGAGATGCCCCCCTGTACAGGGGGTGTTGTCGCTTTTAGGCCTGAAAGCTGGAGTTTTAGGTGGGATGTAAAAACTAAGATACGGGTGAAGAGCCCAAACGCAGCTGCGGCAGGGCCAGAGTTGAGTGGGTAAACTTCACAAACAGATGGGGAATGTGAGCCTTTTTTCTTTCTCTTTTTTTCCTTAACCTGTAACACTTTTAATTGTGTTTCTTAATCTGGAGAATAACTTGTGCCTCAGAACGGAGGTAGAATATAGTTAGGTGGGATTCAGTTGGCTTAACTCAAGTGTTCTTGTCATGTATACCCTTCATACAGAGCTCAGATAACGTATGGTTTATACGATGTCTGCAAACACATCAAAGTAAGTAAAATCAGAATGTAGAGGAACGGCCAGATAACTGATCATGGTTATACATAAAATAGCATGCAAGTAAATTGTAAACTCTGTTTACGACTTCTTTATCAGGTGGGCACGTTGTTATTCTCTGGAAATTTGTGCTTGTATTTGTGATTGTTGTTCTTCCTGCAAGGTACTATTATATACATAACGTTAAGGAGTTTTTTTTATATGTTATGATAGTACATTAAAAGCTTGATAACAGTGATAGTTCAGAACTCAACACTCTGGAATTCCACTTTCTAGATAAAATATTTTGGTTACTGCTTACCACTGGGCAGTATAAAGAACTTATTTTAATAATATTTGCGTATTTATAGAAATACTGATTGCATTAAACCAATGAAATTTGTTTACTTCAGAATACAAACAAATTCATTGCAAGTACACACAAGTCATGCTTCAATTCTTGAGGTTCTATAATATGGCATGGTTTAGCTCTGATATATTTGGACTCTCAAATGATACATTGTGGCAGCAAGAATCTTGTCTGGAGGAAAGAATTTTTATGAATGACATTTACTAATTCCATCTTTTTGTCTTTACTTTTATTTCTATTCTCTGTGCTTTTAAGCACAAAAGCATTTGGTGTCTCACTTTCTCTAAAATTGAAGTAGGCTCTTTCCTACAAGATGTTGAAAGGGTGAAAACTTACTGACTGAAATGCTTAAATATTACAGTCATGAGAATGATAAAGGGCAGCCAGCTCAGTTTTGTTTGTAAAACTTCTGACAACAGAAAGAAAATGACAGCTCTCAGGTAATATGAGAACGACTGTTGATCCTGGGCAGTAGCAATACCAGGGATGCTGTAGGTGACCACAGGGTATTTCTTTGTGATCTGAGAGGCTTAGGAGTTTGGATAAAATTCCTAACAGCAGGTGGGAACATGTATTCACACTCTAGCATGTGTAATCTAATTAACTTTCAGAGCTCTGGGGAGCGGTGCAGTGAATTCTTTGGGGTCAGCATAGGTCTGACGTGGCTGAACACAGCAGGCACAGCTGGGCCAGGCTGTGCATGGCTGGAGCCAGTGCTTGACCTTCATTTTCACCTCTATCCGAGGAGTGAGAGCGTGGGACAGAGGCAGTTGGGCTTTTGCACTGTGTTGTAACAGAGCTCCTTCACTCCAGCTCCTTACTACACACAAGTGGCTCTATTGTTGGTTTGATGTTTTCTCAGTGAACTGCCACTGTGGCCAAGAGTGGAGGTCTGACAGTTTGTCCAAAGCACATGTGTGTAGCATGATAAAAACCCTTAGCTGTATCAAAGGAGAGGATGTTCGTTGGCATTCAAACCAGGAGATGTCTCTGTGTTTTTCTTACTGGTCTTTGTCATTTACAAGATATTTCTTTAATTGCACTAAGTGATTTCCTACCTAATTCTGCCCTGCAGTTACAATGATAACTTTAGCAAAATTATTAAGGTAGTCTCTACCAAGAAGTACTTTATTGTCTCACAAAGACGAAGAAGAATTGACAAATGCATCACACAAGTACCCACTGAATAATGATGCTCTTGACAACCTCTTGTGTTCTTTTCTCCATTTTTACTCATCAAGAACAGGTATTTGGTCTGTGTCTTTGAGAATGATTTGATGAAACGCATCAATAATAAAAGAAAAAAAAGCTTTGATACTTGCTCACTCTGAAGCTGTCAAGAGTCAGATGACAAGAAATGTTTCATCTCTCGTACAAAAGGTGACTCTGGCTTGTGGCAAAGCACTCTATGGCATTTCTTTTGATGAGTTGAAAGAGCAGGCCATGCAGACACTCTTTCTGAGTCAGACTCTTGGTGATTTGCGTTGACTAAGGATTTAATTGTAGCTGTGCGGATTTCATAACTATTTTAGTGAAATGATAAATGCAGTTCTTCTGTTTCGAAGGAGGAAATAATATGATTTAGTATTTAATGCACTGTGCGATACATGTTTTTGCTGTTGCTTCAAATTGAAACAGGTATTACTCCTCCTTCAGAACTGTGATTGGATTAAAACCTGTAGTGCCTTCCTTTGAGCTTTTGTAGTATGTAAGTACACCTTTCTTTCATTAAGCTGCTGTAATGAATAGGTATGAAAACTAAGGCTGCACCCATGGATTAAAAAAATTAAGAATGCTTGAGTAAGTTTAGAGAAGAAAATAAAATTGTCTGTGTTATTAAATCTATAGTCCTTTAAGTAGAACAGAATTATAACTGGATAGCTCTGCTATCTTCAAAAATGTATTCCATTTTCTGCTGCCTGAAGCACAGCTTTAAAATATGACTATAGAGTACCATTCTGTGGTGTTGTGATCTGACCAACTGAAAGAAGCTGAGAGGAGTAATCTACTGGATCTGTATGAAGCTGACTTCTGTTAATTTAAGTGACAAGGTAAATTGGAAGCCAGCCAGCCTAGGAGAATGGGATATTGCCTTTCATTTTCTATAAAATTATAGAAATCCCTTTAAAAGAAGATTTATAACAATGGTCTTAATGGTTGGGGGTTTTTTGAACACAGAAGTCTTACATTAAGAATAAAAGTGATGTGTACTGTGCAACTTCCATGCTGGTTTTGAGATACAGAGAGCATTTGACTTCATGCTAAGAAAAGTGGTTATGAAAAACTGTTTAGTTGGTATGAGTTTAAAACCAATTTAAATTTAATTTTAAAGCATCTAATTCTTGGTGCACAGTATAATTGATTAGAGAAGTATGAAGGCTTAGAAAGGATTCATGCATTATAAATTTTGGTAATTTGTACAGAAACAAGAACAAAATGTAGACAACATCTGTTAACCTGTTGTTGTTTGGTTTGGTGGGGTTTTTTTGTTGTTTGTTTGGTTTGGTTTTGTGGGGGTTTTTTTGGTTGGTTTGTTTGATTCGTTTTGCTTTCTGTTTTATTTTTTTTTAATTGTTGCATGGTTCGTTAACCTATATATCAAGTTACTAGTATTGGAAAACATTTACTCTGGGAATAATAAATTTGTTTTCACATGTACAGTTGGGAACGGATATAACAGGCAAAGGAATTTTGACTAGACTGCATTTCTAAGATGACATAAAGAGAGTGCTGCTTTGCATTACATTCTTATTTTCATGTTGAATTTGCAGACTAAAATAAGCTGTGTTTATTTTGAAATTACATGCTGTGTACAGTTTACTAATAATTTAATTGGTGTGGAGGTAAGTCTTATCGGATTATATTTTTAAAAATGGCACATTGACTTCTGTCATTAGTTTTGTTTCAGCTAAGAAAATTTTCTTGAATTTGGTTTTGTTTTGTAGCAGTGAAAATAATTAACTTGCTTTATTTGGATCTGTGTTTGCACAGAAGAAACCATGCTTATGGCTGTTGAGAGAAAGATACGGTTTAGTATGCCAACTCAATTTAGCACCTGAAAACATCGTGACATTTCTCGGTCTTGCATCATTCCTGCTAAAATTCTGTGGTTAAGACTGGAGAAGTTTTGTATATAATGAAAAAAGTTAAATGAGGCTTTTGCTATTGTGGCAAAAGAGTAAAACTTTAGCTTTATATCTTAATTGAATTTGTATAAGGTGGGATTTGGTGAAATGTTTGGTTTGGAGGCTTCTTTGAGTCAGAAGTGTTTGAAAAACAAAGATTGTAGCAGACATTTGACGGTGTCCAGAGCTGAGGGTTTTTGGATGTTACTCTGAAGTTCCACTTTCATCTTTCTCAACCTCCTGGTGGTTATTTTATTTTTACTGGTTAAATTGTAAGACTGCAGATGTAGCAGAATATTTTAAGTTTCCTTGCAACAGGTGTCATTAGAAGTTAATTAGGGAGAATTTGAAAAGCAAGCAAAATGCAAAATAAAATAGGGTGAGTTGAGAGATAAGGAAAGAAAAAGGAATCAAATTCCACAGATTTGCAAGATGGAAATTTTGTGGGATTTATTTCCAAACCTCATGAATTTAAAAAAAAAAAGAAAAGAAAAAGGCGGGAAGGTAATGAACTGAGCCTGAGTAGAATGGCCTCTTGGATGCACAGGCAGTTGTTGCCTCCCTCCTGTTCATAGCTTCCAGGTTCAGCACCACGCGCACTTGAATAATAGCCAGATCATCTCAGCCTTTGGGAGGTTTGTGTAGTCTGACAGCCCACGTGCACAGTCAGAAGTGGCTGGTGCAGAGCTTTGCTGAAGTAGAGTTGGTAAATCGTCAAGGTTAGAGAGGTTAAAGAGAATTACAGAGCTCACATTTATGAAAACTTCTTTTAAGTAAGGCCTACATTGCTAAGGAATGAGTTGTTAGAGTAGCTTGGTATAGACTTTGTTAATGCCTAATAGTACGGTCTCTGAACTTGACTCATCTATCTAGAAAGCTGCTTACACAGAATTAGTTAGTACCTCTCCTAACAGTCTTAACAGGGGAAAAAGAAAAACGCACATGTGGCTTTACCACATCACCACAAATACAGTTAAGAATGACGTCTATGTATGTTTTATATATATATATGTGTGTGCATTATTGATGGACTGTGCAGAGCTCCTCAGCTCCAAGTTCTCATGCTAAAACTGATGTGGTTGTTCCGAACTGAAAATTGCTGCTGTTGTCTGGATTGTTTCTGATGCTGTTAAGTGAAGTACCCTTGAAGATATGTGTTGTTTAATTAGTAACTGACAGAATGCTTTAACTGTCTTTTGAGTTATATGGGGTAAAACTTCCCTATTCTTTGAGTGAATACTTTGATTTCCAAGTTAAGGCCTGGTAATGCTTCGAGTTTGTGAAGTGGAACATTCCTTGTTCTAGTTCCGTGGATAAATTGAAAACTGATGGTTTGAACCCAGTGTGTGACCCTGAAGGCGGATAAGATTATATTGTTGATATTATATTTGAAGTTCCTAATTGCAACTAAGTTGACTTTTTAATTTTCTTTCTTTCTTTCTTTCTTTCTTTCTTTCTTTCTTCCTTTCTTCCTTTCTTCCTTTCTTCCTTTCTTCCTTTCTTCCTTTCTTCCTTTCTTCCTTTCTTTCTTTCATTCTTCCTTCCTTTCTTTTAGGCTGGAGCTCTTGATTTGTTGAAGGAGCTTAAGAATATTCCCATGACCCTTGAGTTGTTACAGGTATGATTTTCTTACTGTTGTTATGTTGCAGATGTTAACTCCATTATGATGAAGGTGTAGCCAGCAGATTTGAAAGAAAGTTGCACTACTGAAGTAGATTTCTAGGTCGAAAGTCCTTGGAAGCATCAGTTTTATTATATGGTAATATAGTCTCATTTCGCCTGATTTAGGGCACTTAACTTAAATATTTCCTTCCAGTAGCAAACTCTTAAAGCTTATCTTTCTGATCAAGCGGAGAGTAGTGTATTTTGTTATAGGCAAAGGAGAGGAGCTGCTTACGGATTTTACCGTACATAGAATCTTACATTTTTACTCTAACACAAATATGGTGTGTTTCCTTCCTCCTGAAGGAGAATGCACCTGATTACAGCTGATACCATCTTTTCTTATGTAGTTAGTTCTGGTTTTGCATTGTAAGTGAGGAGAAACATAGTTGGTACCTTTTAGGCAAGTTGTATTTGGCACAAACTCTACATTCCTCCCCCCCCCCCCNAACTCTTCTTTCCTCCCCCCCCCCCCCTCTGAGTAGTGTATTTCTTGAGGTAATTATACTCTTCTTTTAGTCTCCTGGGCTGGAGTGATGGAGTGGTACAATCTCTCCCAGTTGCATGGATACTTTCACTAAGGTTGCTTAGATCGATATCTCTAACACAATATTTAATATATTATTTATAAATTATTTCAAAAAGTAAAGTCGATCAGCTTTCCTTACATGTCAAATTTCAGAGCTGATCATGTATTTTATCAATGAGCAACTTGTGTTCCAAAGTAACTAGATATTCGCTATCTGTGTAAATTTTCAAATGTCAGAGTTAAATCTGAGACCTGATATGCTATGGTAGCCACTTAAATTGGAGGAGACTGAAAAGTAACTTTTTACTAAGGGGCAATTAATGGTCACAGATAAAGAATTAGCTATAAAATTCAAATCTTGCAAGTGTTGGAAGCAATGACATTCTTGATTCATGCATCATATATATTTGCAGAATGTACTTAGTAAGTTATTACTAATCCTATTTCTGACAGAAAGTAGGATTTTTAAGGTGTCGCTTTCATGCATGAATGCTGGTACAACTCTGAGACTTTGTCCCCTATGTTCAACCTTCTTCCTTAAAAAGAAACCAAGTTCAGAACCCCACAGAAAAAATAACCCACACAAAACAAGAACAAAACCCAGAAAACCCCTCTGTTAATCTGATTCTTTGGAGTTTCTTTGTGCAGGTCTCAATGCAAGTTATATTTTGCATGAAGTATAATAATGTTCTTTTGCCTTTGGAATTAAAAATCTCTCTGCAAGTGCTCTGGAAATTCAAGTACTTTGGGATACTCTTTCATAGCGCATTGACTGTACCTTATTAAGGAGGTTTTTAATACATATCAATTGCTGTATTCAAAACAGTTCCACTGCATAAGATTGCATTTAGCAACATATTTGGACTCAAATTTACATGGTTTTTTTTTCCTTGATAGTTTGATAAATATATAAAGTCTGACATAAACTTTCTTTGTTGGCATCCCAAATTTGCTTAAGCAGTGGTGGACTCAGAGCAAGAGGTGGAATGCAAAGTAATTGGTCTGGTGGTGGATCATTAGTGTGCCAGTGTCCAGAAGGGTGACGGTCATGAGAAAGTGGAAGCAGTATCTTCCTCTATGTAGATCAAGACTTCTGACAAATGTGTTTGAATTGATGAAATGCAGGACACAAGTGAACAGCATACTTCTGTACCCATTTCTAAGAAGTTTTGAAAGCTTGCTACATTGAGAAAAGCTTTGCTAGCTCTGTTATTTCTGTGTAATAAGAGAAGCGATGATTTTTCGTGTAACACCACTGCTACTTCGGCCTGAAATGACGAGGTCCTCTAACTAGTTTTACAGGTATGTGGAATAGGAAGGTGAATATCAGTAGTCTGGACTCTGGTGTCTTGTGTCTTTCTTGCCACATTTTTTTTCACAGAAAGCTGAAGTGATTACAGGCAATAATACCACTGTGTTAGATCTAACGAGTTTTATGTAAGCAAGCTGATCCTTGCTCAGCTAGGCAGGGAGCCAGTAGGCTTCCTCACACATGATTTATCCAGTGGTCTGACTTGCAAATCTGTTTAGCAGCTTCGCAGCATTAAAGGCATCGTGTCCCTGGTGCTAATTGTGGTTAGTGCACAGCCAAACAGTGAGTGAGACAGTCAGGCTTTATTTTAACAAACAGGTTTTACAGGAAATTACACACACGTGTGCAGAACTAGGCTGTGATGTGCAGCCCTTGTTAATGGCTTCAGGCCAGTTCACCGGCAAGCTGTGGAGACCTGGGAACCCAGAGGTGGTTATTCTTCAGTGGTTGGTTTGGCTCTGCTTCTGTCTGAGTGCTCACAAATTCTCTATCCTTACACACTTACAATTTAAAGGTGGTAGCACCTCTGCTTGCTTTAGTGGTTGCTCTTCCTCCCCAGCTGTGTTCCTTACATTTTTGCATTTGTTCTGGTTTAGAGAAGACTTGCTACCACCGTATGCTCTGCTTTGGGTCAGTCACAGGTTACTTGCGCTCGCTGCTGCTCACACCTGCTGAGGGCTGCTGGCCAAAGCTTCAATGTTTCAGGGATGAAAACAGCTATCTTAAGCTGTCTTTGACTGTCTTCACTCTGAAAGCAGGTGAAAAGTGCTCTAGAATTTAAAGTGGGGAAGAATGAAAATACTGAAGTTTTTCACTTAAAAATGGCAATCACAAGAATAGCTCCACAGACAAGAAGACTGAGGAAATATCAAATACTGTCAGCTGGTTTGTCATTAAAACATAGCCATTTTGAGAATATAACGTTGATCTTTTGTGATTATCTGTGTCGGTTAGCAGGCAGATAAATTAGGAGATCCCTACTTCCTCTCTTCAGGTAGACCTGATCCAGTGCTGTATAAAAGCAAACAAATGAGTTTATGTACTGCTTGAAGAAAGCTGGCAGTTCAGACAGTTCCCATAAACGCTCTCTTGTGTGATCAGAAAAAGAAATTTTTCTAGCTGGTTTTGAGTTTTACTTGAGTTTTTGGATTTTACTTAGCTAAGTAAGTCTGTGAGTTTGTGTGTTTTCGCTTTGCTGGTGAGCATAGGCTGTCGTTGTGCCCAGGTATTAATGGAGAATTGGGTTTTTTTGGTAGATGATTTTTCTCATTCAGATGTGGTATTTTATGGATTTTCAAGGACATGTTATTTATTGTCTGAACATAATGTTGAGATTTAAGTGTTCAGAATATCAAGAGAATTGGTCAGTACTGTTAATCTGAGTGAACAGAGTCCATCTTTGAACACTTTAGTTACAGGTGAGTAACCATCTGTTTTCTTTAATCCAAAATACGTGTTTGGAGCTGATGTTCAGGCCTGAGGTTATTTGATGTGTTTCCTTGGCTGAAATAGCTCTGGGTTATTTTGGTATGTTTCCAGTCATTTAGCACATCCATGGTGCCTCAGAAAGTGTTGTTTGGGTTGTAAGAAGTAATTAACAGGAACAAATCATTTCCATTTTTAGCAACCCACAAAGGTTTAAATTTTCCTTTAAATAAGAAGGAAATTTTTGATGATCTATTGCAAAAGTAAGTAGAATAATTTATATTCAGTGATTCCTGTAAATGGTAATGCAACGAAACTGAGCATCTTAAGAACAAATAAAATTTAGTCATCAGTCAAAATACAAAATGATAATAAAATCCTTACTTGTATTGTTAAATGCTTTTCTCCTCTTGTGAAGTTAAAAGGGTGGAAATTTTCTGCTTGTTACATGAACACATTAGCCATAAATCTTCTAAAATGTTACTGTTGAGCTAAATTTATGTCCTCATCTTCTGAGTCTTGAAAGGTGTGGACTCTAACTTACTCTCATATTCACTCTGCAGGTGGCAGTAGTGGCAAAGGCTTAAAGCTTGTCACCACCTTGGCCTTTTCAGACATAGGATAGCTCATTTTTTAAAATCTTAAACACAGAGAGTTCTGCTTCTATCTAAAGTCGGAACTCTCTGTGCTAAGGATTCTAAAGAATCTCAGTATTGCCAAAATTTTTAGGTACCTAAAACGTGCCTGCTCCCAGCTGGTATTACAGCTTTTTTCCCAGCCACTAAATGAGAATTCAAAGAGTATGATGTCAGTGAAGAAGTTAGCCATCTCCTTATAGTGCCGAAATATAAATACAGTCCTAACCCTTGTACCCACCATCACTGCCTACCCCTTCCCAAACTTTTGTGGTGAAGACAAATGGTAATGCTGTTGTATTTCTTTCTAAAATGTCCATGTTGTTAAAATAATTTTTATAAAGGCTTGCAGCATTTTGTTCTTATAATCTCAAGAAAAAAGAAAACAAACCCACCAGAAAAGAAAAAAAGATACTGTAAAAAATTATGTCAAAGTACAAATTTATATGTGTTCATTTGTTAAGTTGTCTTCATGTCACTTGTGATAATGTATATTTCTATTTCTTTTGCAGTCTACCAGAATTGGAATGTCAGTGAATGCAATACGCAAGCAAAGCACAGATGAAGAGGTTACATCTTTAGCAAAATCTCTTATCAAGTCTTGGAAGAAGCTGTTAGGTATGGCTACAGAAACATCCCCGCTCTTGTGTGTTTTAACTCTGTGTAGCCTTGATGCATATCCTTGACACTGCCTTGCTTTAGACTTATTTCTGCTCTTGTGTGAATGTTGAAACTTTCTGCACTGATGTAATTGGTTTTACTCTTTGACTGCCACTAGGCCACTACTGTGAGAGTGTATTCAGAGAAACCGTTAATGTATTTTATTGGGGCTGGCAGGCAGTAGGAAATCAGCTTCTCTGACTTGATTCATTTCTGAAGTCTCACCGCCTGCAGTTGAGCTAGAGTGACTGTAGTGGAGCACTAAGCACTAACAAACCTCTTCTTGACTATTTTCTTGGTCAAATATAACAAGTACTCTGAAGTACTGGTGCAGAATCTCATGTGAGAGGGTGGAGGCTTTGAAGTTTGGTAATGAAGTGATTTGTGAAGAGGAAAAAACAGTAAAAATTATGTTAAAATCTGTTAGAACTTGCAAGTAGTGAGAAACAGAGCTGCACTTTCTAAAACCTTCATAATTTTAAACAGCTTACTAATTAGTGACTTAATACTTTTTGTTTAATTTCCCTTAGAGCAATTAATACTGTTAACAAAACCTGTTAGGGTTTTATTCAAGGGTATTTGGTAGTACTTAATATATCTGAAAACACTTAAGTCTCAAACTGTGTCCAGATGCATTTGTTCATATACTGTGGTGTACTCTATTTTGTTTCTTTGTATGTAAGTTGAGGTAAACTAAGATTCTGAAGCTTAAAATTTTAAAATAGAAAACAGTTTACATTGTGATTTAAATATTTACCATTCTGTCTGGAAAAATAGGCCAAATACCAGGAGAGTGTTAGAGTCCCCTACCATTTGAATTCAGCCTCATTTTTATCAATTGTGAAGTATTTTATCAAATACTTTATTACTGTCTTGTAAATGATATAGAAAATACTCTGACTGTCTGTAGAAATGGACAGTTTGTCCATTTTAAGAACTTTAAACTTTGATGTTCTGATAAGAAGCAACAACCTCTATGGCAAATTTTTTTAAGCTACCTAAAAAACTTTTAACCTACCTACTAATAATGTTAGTTTTAGTAAATTTGGTAAGTTTAATTAAAATTAGATAATACTAAACATGCTGATAAAATACCTTTAAATTCATAATGAAATAACTTTACAATAAAAGTATATGCATATAAAGGATATTAGTGTAGGAGCTGATCAGAGTTAACTGGTAAATAGTGAAAATAATATACTTTTTAGTTTTGAACTTAAATGTAGAAGTCCAGCTTTATTATATCAGTACGTAAAAGTGGTAAGATATACAAGTGGAGAAATTGACTTGCATATTAGCTTCAGTTACTCTAAAGACTTCTAAAAGTAGCTGCTGGATGGAGTGATTTAGCTCTCAAGTTATTAGAAGTTACTAGTCTAAGTTTTAAAAGCAAAATCCTCTCAGTATTTGGTGAGAGTTAATTTTTTTTTTCTTGGAAGTTCAAATTTTTAATACTGCAACTTAGCTTAGACAACATAGTAGAGGAGATACTCTCATTTCCGACAGAATTCTCAACATTTGGGAGTGTGCTCAGATGCTGCTCTCTTTGGGGAGTGGGAAATGTGCCTGATTATCGCTGTGCTTTGACCAAAGTATTTGCCATTTGTTTGTTGAGACACTAAAAGTAATTGTCTCTTTTTTTTAACACTTGAGTACCTTAAGTCAGTCAAAATTGTCTTAATATGTTGTTACTTAAAGCTTCCTGGTGTTTAAGTGTTCCAGCATTGTAAAACATAGGGAGTGTCCCTCCTTCCTGGAGGGTTTCCATGCTGGAGAAGTCTGGGTAAGAATGTGGTGCCTGATGGTCACAGCAGGTCAATCTGGGTGTAGGCTGCTGCTGAAAGGAGCGGTCCTGACTTCCCTTCTGCACGGGTGCCCTTTTCTCCCTCCTGTGTTACAACTAGTGCTGGAGTGGCTATCCAGAAGACCAGAGCTGGGAACTGACCAGTTGGAAAGTAATTGTTTTGTTCATTTCTTCTGGCTTAAATTTCAACTATCATTTTTTGTCCAGCCTGTTGCAGTTACCATTTCCTGCACAGGGATTGTAGCAGTAACAAACAGCTGGGGCAAGGTGGACCGTCCCCTTTCGTAGCTTGCTAGATTCAGATTGTTTTAACACAGCTGGGAGATTCTACCTAAGGCTTCTTGCATGAGGTGAAGTCAAACACGTGAGGAGCTGGAAAGCAGATAAGAAATATTTGGCGTTTATCAGAACTGAATACTTCTTGAGGCAATGGGTATGTGACCTTCGTTCATGTGCTAATTTTTGTTACAGGGCAGATACTATTGTGTGTACATTATTGTGCCAGCTCTAGTATAGTTGTGATAATGCACTTACTACATAAAATCGAATTATTCCTGAAAATACAGCACTGCTTACACTAAAAACTTAGGTAGTTATGGTTGTAATGTAGATCTGATAATAAAGCATAGTAAGGCAAATGTTTTGCCTCTTTTATCACTGCTCAGTCATTCATAAGAATGTAAAGTTTCATAACTGTGAAAGATAGGGTATAAGCATGGGTGGGAATCTTACAAAGTACTCTTATTCTGTTTTATCATTAGTTTTGACTTTCTCGGAAGAATACGAAATACCGTATGTTGAGCTGCTTGAGAAATCAGTTTCGATTATGCTGTTTATAGTGCATGTAAAGTGGTATGGAGCAAAGATGGCAGCAGAAGCGGACAGCTGTTAATCGTACCAAGCATTGTACTCAGAGCTCTGAAGTCTTTGTGAGTTATTTTTATAAATGACATTTTGATTTAGGCAAGAATTGTTGACTGTTCAGGCTGCATGTAATGTTTCAGTTCAATGCTATCAGAGTTTAGTTTTTAGAAATGTATGGGAAACATGAGAACAAATCAAAATGAGTTGTGAATCACCAGATCTTTGTGGCTTGACTTGAGTCTTGCCAGGTTACCAATGGTTTTTTGGAGGGTTCGGAAGCTGTGCAGCAGAGGGCTTGTGACCATTGTCTGAAGTGACTCACTGGGTAAGCCACAGTGCAAGGCCCCTTCAGATATTTTCTGAAAGTTAAACCACACAGCAGAGATGGTCACAATTTGCATAACGAGCTAAATTCAGCTCTCAGAGTAAAATGCTGTTCAGTTATAAGATGGAATTTACAAATAATAATTGTTTTGCCTAGTAGCTGAGTATACAGAGTATGCTGTGCAGATAATGAATCTATGCATACTCATTTAGGTTGTCAGGAGTGTTTCTTGTAATAGAAAAGTGACAAAAATCCCTTGAGGAATATAACCCTCATAACGAATAATTTCTTGCTGAACTGAAGAGCATATAGTGAAAAAGAATGTCCAGACCTCTAAGTAAACTTTCCTCCAGTAACTTTATATACTGAACTGAAAATGCAGAATCACAGCACAATATTCTTAACATTAAGTGATCATCTGTTGCCGGTAAAACTAAACTGAAAACTAAAAGTGAGGCCACAAACATTTTGAAATGGCTATTTCAAAGAAGGGCATGCCTGAGTAATTTTATTTTAAAAGAATGTTTAAGTGTTGATAACACCAGTCAGGCATCACAGAAGTATTTTACTCTGATTACTTTGCTCACAAAATCCTTCATTATTTTGAACCTGGGTTTGATTCTCCTGGAGCAAGCAGGTACAATCTAGGACTATCTTACAGGTATGTTAATGCTGTCATTAGGTGAAGTTGTTCAAGGATATCTCGAAACCTACTGGCTTTGCTCAAAAAAAAAAATGTTCCTGGCAAAATAAGTTCTTAAATTAGAGTCTAATAGCGTTTAAGAATATTATTTACTATTGATAGGAAACGTACATGTTTTTATAAGACATCGAGCAGAATCAAGTGGAAAACCAATTTCAGTAGTTTCATTGTCATATAAAGTGTGAGCTGTGGAAATCCCCTCCTGTCAAGGGTGTATTTGGAACTGTTCATGTACTGTTAGTAAGTCTATAATTTGTTAAGCTAATCAGTGGAGAGATAACAACACATGATACATTATACTATATAAGAGAAAAACACAAATAGTGATTAAGTCCATGTGTCATGGTCTTTTGTCACTGATGATAAAAAAATCTTTAAAGATAGCAAACAGTTCATGATTTTGTTGTTTATTTATGGATTTTTAGATATTCCTCCTCCCAGTGCTACTACTGGAAAGCAACTTTACTGATCTTACCTTCATGCCTTACTACATCATGTAGAGCAATTGCTGACAAGTGTAGCTGCTTGTGCATCTCAAGATTATTTGATCAATCTGGAAAATGGAGCCTAAATAATTATTAAATATGAAGGTTGTAAATTAATAACTATGTCATCTGATACCTGTTCTCTTATCTCTTTCTTTTAAATTTTTTAAACTGAGTACTCAGAAAACTTTCCAAGTTCTGGTGGTGATTCATGAGTAGATAATGCACGATATCCCACTAAATTAAATTTTCATATGATTCCAGGTAATAACTAGACACCTTTTATTACCGTTTCTGAAAAAAATTTTACTTTAAAGATTTTCTTAATTTGAAGTTAGATTTATAAATTAATAACATTACATCATTATATTTTCTAATTTTTTCTTGTTTCTAGCAAGTTGTTACTACAAGCAACGTCTAGTGTTGTCTTGTAACGTAGTTAGAAAAATCTAGGAGAAAGCTGTTAGTGGCTTCTAACATCCAGATTAGTTATGTTATCTGGCTGTATGTTATTACATTAGAATTTTTGGTAAGATAACAAAAACTACTGTTATGTCATGTTTGACCCTGGAGAGTTTTCACTGGAGAAGCTTCAAGTATCTTTCAGATTAACTGCAAGTTCCAGGTAGAAACTGCAGTGCAGTTGTTAAACTTTGAATGTCATATTCCAATGGCTAATAGTCTATTCATGTTACTAGCATATTCTTTGTATTTTAAAGAAGAAGTATTAATATAAATTAGCTTCTCTTATTAAAAAAAACCAAAGCTTTGAGATTTTCTTTATGGCCTCCTGAAGATGCAGTAGCTAAAACTGTGAAGTTACAGTTTTCAATCCTAAAATTGGTGACAATTTCCATTTGTTTCTGAAGAAAAAAATCGGTAAGTTTGAATAGCTGTATGGATTTGAAAAAGGAACTGCACAACTTGTAATTTGTATTATATAAATATTTGTAATGTTCTGTAGACTTCCTGAGGTGAATCACATTGGAATTTTTAAAGACATTTCACAGAAGGGCCATTTGTTTCCACCTTACTTTGTTAGAATATCTGTGGTTGTTCATAGTTCCCATTAGATGTCATTCTTCCTTTCTATTAGTCTGGCCATTGAATGTAAAATAAGCTAATTAGTAGGGACTTTTAATTTGTCAAGGATAATTTTTCTTTCCCCAGAGGATAGGTGAAATGCTGTCTAGCAGGCTGTTAATTGCACTCTGTTCTTTTGTCAATACATTATTTCAATAAAACAAGATATCCTTATTAATGTGTGGGTTTAAAGATGGAAAGCACCTCTTCTAGTGCTTTCTAATTTATGATCCATAAAAGCAACTTAAACACTTAGGATACTATTAACTTTATTTTCAGCTTTCTGAAACTAGATTAAGCAAAAATATCTATAAACTCTTAAATGATTAAAGAAACTATAGTTTTGAATACATACTTGCTGAAGATGTTCAGTCTCAGCTGCTGAAGTCTGACCTTGGTTTGAGACATCCTTGCATGGACTGGTCTGCAGCTATGAGAGGAGCTGTGCTTTTCTCTCTGTGCCTTGTGTATACCATGCTCCCCATAAGGGAAAGAATCCATTGGGGTATTGGCAGGTGTTCTCAGGTGCCTGCACTTGGTGAAATGGTGCTGGGCTAAATGAAGTGTTTGATAAAAGAAAACTAGGTTCCAGCTATACCGCTGTGGTGTGTATGGTGCAAAATAAGCAGGAGATACATAGGTCAGCCCTGAATTTGACAACTTGTGTGCCAGAAAAAAATGTGTAGGTAAATGGACTGAAGCAGAGCTCCTGCTTTGCAGAACTTGAGCTGTACCCCAAGATACCTGTTTAATCTACTGGTTTGTCTTAAAGCCTCTGACAAAAATGATCATGTCCTTAAAACACTATGAAGGTAATTGAGATTGCATGCATATTTAGAACATCTTTAAAGATTATATCATGTAATCAGTTGTTGCCATAGAGAGATTGAGTATGCATGTTAAAAATGGGAGTTGTTTTCTTTCTCTTAGTGCACTTCAGTTGTCATAGCAAAGAAGCTGTGTGATCCATTCAGTTTATAGTCGTTTGCTTTCTTAGTGAAATTACTTTTTATAGACAAAAGTTGTTAAATTGCTATCCTTATTAGGAATTTTTTTGAATAACATCTTCACCTTATTGAAGACAATCAGCCTAAATGCATAATCTGTGTTTAATTATCTTTTTTTTTCTTAAATGAAGACATTTATCAAGAATTGAATACAACATTGCAAACAATGAGTGAGCTCTTGAAGGCTGGGGGAATAATCTGGAGAAGTACTTTTTGTGCTTTTTCTTATACTATTTTGTGTGCATCTCTTTATAGGTATAGCTGGAGACAGGATGTAGATGAGTGCAGAGTGCTGTCTCTGCTATGATTTTTTAATAAAGTGATATTTGATTAGATAAATTCCTTAACTCACAGGTTAAGGAAAGGATCAAAATCATGTTCAGTTTATTGTTCCTGTAAAGAGAAAGCCAGTACAGTTATTTTCTACTCTATAAAAATAAAATTAAAAAGCTCAGTGTTTGAAGAAACCTGAATTTGTGTGTACGTACAACAAAGTTCCTCTGAGAAACATAGGGATGGGGTTCCTCTGGAAATAAGGATACTTTTAAATGTTTAAACATGCTTAGTTCAGGACATCTTTGTTGGCAAGACTGAGCCTTAACAGATTTCCCTCCTTTTCTTGTTCTGTTTTTGATTAAAGTTTGTAATGTATGCTTATTCCAATAATACGGTGTCTACGAATTTAGAAGTGTAATAGCAGCTTTATAAGGGCTTGGAAAGAGGAATTCACAAAATCTGTCAATCAGTGATGCCAATCTCACTAGGCTTTCTCTGTAGGCAGTAGAGAGCTAGCCTTTCTACAGAGCAAATCAAAGCAAGTGCTCCATTTAGCCACTCTGAAATCCTCTTTACAGTAGAAAGGTGTATGCATTCTTGCTATGCTAGAGTTAAATGTTGTGATTACTCTTTTTCGTAAAGACTTTTGTCTTTATTCTTTATAAAATTGTAGTGAAGCATAACCTGTATGGGAATGGCAGATTCAAATATATTTAAACACTGAGGCAAATAATTTAAGAGCTATCACAGAAAATACCGTCTGCGTGTCTGGAAAACTCCTTTGAAAATATGAAAATGACTTTCTATTTTGCCTACCATGGTATCTTTCACAATATAATTAGAAGGAATGGCATGTATGTAGTAGGAACTTAGGTATATAAAGCATGGAAGACAAACTCCAGAGACCTGATGCAATACCTAAGAAGTTACTGTCTACCTAATGCAGGAGTGTTGGAAAAAATAAATCATAGAAGTCTGTGTTTCTGTCATATCTTCACTGCCGGTTTAAGCAGATGCTGGACTTGACTCGACGGATCTGAAGTGTTGTCATGTTTTCCATTTCCTGCGTTGGGGGGGTGTTGGGAAGTGGAAGGCTGTACTGCAAGAGAAGGTCAAAGCAGAGAGTGGGAGCTGATAGCATTTCCAGCTGGTTCAGGAGAAATCACGGTATTTTACCACTGCTTTAAATCAGTTACTATTTCTGGGTAGAAGAGAGTTTCTCATGTTTTGTATTTCCAGATGGACCTTCAACTGATAAAGATTCTGAAGAAAAGAAAAAGGAGCCTGCATCTTCCTCACAAAACAGCCCTGAAGCCAGAGAAGAAAGGTGCTTAATTCTTAATGGCTGTGCAAATAATCTCACTCAGTATAAATTAACAATAAACTATTTGGTTCAAATTTGTCATATTAGAGACAGCTGCCATGTTCTTTTACGAAAGACAGAGTTGTACAAGAAACAGTGTGTTATTAGGGAAGTAAACTGTGCTACTGTTGACATGAAAAAAAAAAGAAAGACATAGGTCAAGATATGGCCAGACAAGTTTATTGTTTATTCCATCTGTTGGATCTGTCAAATACTCTGTCCTCCCTCAGTACTAGCACCCAGCTTTGAGAACTTTAAAACAACTTTCAGTCTCTGCTTTGTGGTAGTTGCATATGCTTCTTTGGTGTGTTAGCTTTTATGTTTAATAAACATTCTCCACTTTTTTTGGTAAGCACAAAATTTGTTACCAGAAAAAGAAGTCTACATTAATGTCACTGCAGGAGCTGAAGAACATTTACAAAAGAGTATTTGCAAGCCCATTTCTTCTATACATTTCTGTGTTTAGGGATCTCTTTTCAGCAGCCTTTTTAAAATTGAAGTATAACCTCTAACTATATGTCCAAATGGAAGCTGAAAACTTGGTTTACAGTTTGCAAAACTATGTAAATTGTGGGGGGGGTTTTGTGCCCATGGCACCCCTTCAATACAGTAAGCAGATTAAATGCAAGGCATTCGCTGCAGAGTGAATGTTAGTGTGATACATCGTCACTGTTTTTTAAAGTAAAGTTCTGTGGGAGGAAAGAAGAGATTTCATGTTAATGTAAAGAACTGAGAATTAAAGCTTATGTGCCACATAATGGAGTGAAATACTTGCTGTGTCTCTATTGTGTGGAATACCCTAGTGAATAGTCTAAAGACACTTTAAAAATTGTATTGACTCTAGAACTATAAATAACTTTTAAAAGGTGGCCTGTGTTCTTATTTTGGAATACCATCAAATGGATATAGCAAAAGACCTGTATTTTGCCCAGAAACAAAGTTATTTGAAGAAGGGGAAAAAAAACATTAATATTGGTTTTCATTTTGCCTTTTTTTAGCAGTTCAAGTAGCAATTCCAGCAGCAGGAAGGAGGAGGGTAGTGCTCCCTCAAATTCTTTCATCCCTTCTTTTCCCCGGGCTCCAAGCACTTCAGACTCTGTACGAGTGAAATGTAGAGAAATGCTCTCTGCAGCTCTCAGAACAGGAGGTGAGCTTTGTAGACTATATTTTCAAGTTTAACTATTTCCTTCTTCTCTCTTTCTGTCTTTCCCACTCTACATTTTCTCCTGCCCTGTAGGGTAGAATAAACCCTGTTTGTGTCCATTTGCCTATGTAGGCCCGTAAACCAGTTCACCCAAGGTGCAAGTAATGAGTAACCTTGACAACATGGGAATGTTTAAAAATGCATCTTCATTGCTGATGATTCAAGACATTTTGTGGCTCAGTTCGTCTGATACCTTGCCAACAGGGGATCTTCTTTTCAGGAACGTTATTGCCTCCTTAATGCTTCATTTAAATCTTTTTGTAGAGGCTGCTATTTTTTTTTTGTCTCAGTCTTTTTGACTAAGAGAGTGTGGCTATATACAAGACTGCCTTTCTTACACCAGAGGTCCTGGGGACCTTCAGATTTTGAAGCTGCCTTACTGTTTTGATTTATTCTTGATGTTTCATCAAGATACTTGCAATAAGAGAGTCTTGCATTGCTCTTAACTTCATGCCTTTTGGGTATCTGTAAGTTCCTTGACTATTCCAGGTTTTTTTCTTTTTATCTCTCATGTACACCTGAGTGTCTTTAAACTGACAAATTGAATGATATGCTAGATAAGGAGCAAACTGAAAGCTGGACTTTTCAGAATTACCTGATTTTTTTTCTGGTGTATCCTTCTCTTCTATCAAAATTGTGACCCAACTCTTGTTTCTCTGTTCATAGCTTAGTGTAACTTGGCCCAGTGTAAGTAGACTTCTGAATCATCCGTGTTTACTCTCTTCACTCTTTTATTCTTTCTTTTAATTCGTATAAATTCAGGTATAGATGATAAGCAAAGCTGACTAAAGACCGTGAATTTGTGGTCATCTGGATATGTAGTTCATGGACTTCACTTGGGACCAGACAGTCACAAACAGCATCTTAGTATTCATAATTCTATGTAGTCCTAATTTTAGCTAGTTTTCCAACAACCTTTTTTGCTACGTTGCTTTCTACAGCACATGTAAACTGATGATCCATGAGTTAAAAAAATAAGCTTATTTTCTTGTTTTATGGCCTTTGGTATGAGATTGAAGGAGGAATGATGTTTGGATTATTCACCGAAGTACACCCATGTTGAAATGAGGAGGCAGACACTGTATGTAATTTGTTCTTAAGCTGTCTTGGAAAGTCAGATGTCTTTGTGAGGAAGCATTTTGGTCAGAAACAGTAAACAGTTATCTCGAGACATTTTACTTCAAGTGTTGCATTGTCTTCAAGACTGCTGTGGTCTATTTCTTCTAATTTATGTGTTTTATGACACATCTCTGTTTTGCATTTTAAAAAATCTGGTAAGATCGTTTGTTATTTAATTACTATGTTTCTAATGAAATCTTTCTCTTCCATGCATGTAAAACATTTATTTGCTTATTCTTGTATTGTGTGGTCTAAAACAATTGATTAAACACAATATAAAATGTTTCCTTTTTATAATAGTCTGTTCTATGCACAGGCTGTGGAGATGGGAGAGATGCCAAGACTATTGGAATATTTAAAATTTTTCTGTATAGCAATGTTTTTTTGTTTCTACTTGTGTTTACAACTAGGTGTCAGAACTTTTTTGTTTTTAATGTTTTTTAACTCTTTTAAACTTATGTTCTGCTTCCTTTCACTTATTTTTGTTCTTCCAAGTAATAAATTTTGAAAGGATAAGTATGCAGTAAATTAAAATTACCTATATAAAAAGAAAACGCACTGCAGGTGTTTTATAATTTGCTGAGTTTCAGATCCCTGAAACTATAGGGTTCTCAGGGATAGAGAATATCAGGTTGCTAATATTTTATCGTTTGTTTTTCTCAGATGATTACATTGCTATCGGTGCTGATGAAGAAGAGCTGGGTTCTCAGATTGAAGAAGATATCCTTTGTTGTATATCTGTGTGCTCTAGAGCAGGAGTATTTTTTAAAAATGCAGATAATTTTCAAATGAATTAACTATTGCATGTTTTTATATTTCATGTAAAACAAAAATGGTAAACTGTGTTCAACACATCAGTACATAAATTTAGTGTTTAAAAAACCAGCCCAACCTAAATGATTTGCCTTAAAATAGTAGGAATGCATGTAGGTGAGTGCATGTGGGTTCTTTTTGGCTCAATATGTTTTCCTTGCAGCAGCAATATTATATCTACTGAAGCATTCTTACGTAAAATTCTGGGCTCTTCTATGCTATTTAAAAATATTTTCTTGTTAACAGTTAACAGTCTTCTTAATAATTTTCTAATGTCTGTATTTAATTTTCTACAAGTTTTTTTCTAAATGAATTCACAGTTTTCAAAAGGGTGGTTCTGGTAGCAGTGTTTGAATAGTTCCAGAACAGAGGTCTGGGCTTCTTTTTTTTGTTTACAAAAAAATTGTGTTAGTGAGCTGTCATTGTTTGAATATTTGGTTCAGAAATGAATTAATTCTCAGGATGAGGTCAAGAAACTGGACATAAACTTATGGGTGACTTTTCACAATTTCGGTTGAGATCCTACTACCCAAAAATTCATATTTCACTGACCACGTGCTAAACTATGATTAGGCTTCAGAAGGCTGTGAATTCTGCTGTGTTGAACAGGAAAGTAGCTGTTGGTTGGGGTGGGGGAGGACTTGATGGACAGTGGAGAAGTACGTTGGTTTAGAAGTTGCCCCCCAAAATGAATCCTTTCTAGCGCTCTGTTTTACTTGTTGATGTGTTACTCTATTTTACTTATCCGTGTTTTGTTCCTTAAATCCAAAGCACCTATTTTTCAAGAACTAAAAAACACTGATATGAAATACAAAAATAGGGTACGAAGTAGGATAGCGAATCTCAAGGATGCAAAGAACCCTAACCTAAGGAAAAATGTATTATGTGGAAACATTCCTCCTGACAAGTTTGCCAAAATGACAGCAGAGGTAAGTAAAGCACGTGTCTTGAACTATTCCCCTATTGGACTTACATCCTGGCCTGTATTTATTAGCCATAAAAGTAATTTATGTAAGCTGCCCGTACTCCTGAAAGACTGTGGCTTTTTTGTGGCTTGCAGAATCTGAATTACAGGGCTGTGTTGGGGTAGAAGGGATGAAAGTGTCTCTACAAATCAAAATAGATCTAGAAAGTCAAATGAAAAATTAGATTTTATGGGAGAGAAAAATGAAAGCACAGTTAACATCTTGTTTCAGTTCTGTATTTCTGCTTCTATGTGTTAGATTCTGCCCCCTCAAATGAAGTATAAACGAGTGTCTTGGAGACTGAGAGAAATTAGTTATGGTCAACTAATGAAAGTTATGACTAACTTTATTCCAAAAGAAAGTTGTGGTGGGTTTTTTTTGTTGGTTGGTTTGTTTTTTTTTTTACTATAGCTTTACATAAAGGTTAGGGCAAACAGAGGCTGGTGAAAGAATGTGTAAAAAAAGGCAAATTGTACCTTCAGTATGTATTTTGATTTTTTTTCTTCTACATATTTATGTACATATGCACAAACATATCTTTTGTCCAGTCCAGTGCCCATTCTTTGTTTGATTAATGTTTTGGATTAAAATGTTAATGGCTAAAACCCTCTTAGTGTTGAGATTACTTCTGAAGTGAAACAGCACTGATACAAGATTTGCATTGCACATTGATATAAGATATCATATTAAACTGTGTTGAAGAAAACTGTGATAAATTGGTTTTGCTGTGCACACTTGATTACTAGACGTTGTGGAGATCTTGTGCACTGAAACTATTTCAAGGGAAAAAGAAAATAGACGATTCTGAACTCTTTGGTTAGTGTTTAGAAACTACATTTATATGATTTCTGATTACATATGGTAAATTGTGGCTGTACTGTATTGATCAGTACAATATGGAAATAGTCAAAATAATTAAATTTTTTCCTATAATAAGTCTTATGTAGGTCAGTGAGATAATTATCCAAGGATCTAACCTAGGGAGAGCATCTTTTTTTGCCTCTTTGGAGGACTTTTAAGTCCTCTACCTTGTCTCTCTTATGTTTCTGAACTTCAGGAGTGTATTTGCATAGAAATGTCTCTAGATGTTTGACATTGTAACTTGTACTTTTTTTTTCCTATCTGTGTTAAAAAAGAGAACATTTTTAACTTTTTGTAGCTTCTGTGCTGTGAAATATCCCAGATTAAGTCTTGTAAAATTAAAAATGTGTAGAATTACATTGCCCTTCAACAGAGTTGTTCGTGGATTCTAAATAAAAAATTCTATTGGCTTGCACAGTGGTAACTTGTTTTAAAGCTAAAACTCTCTAGTAAACTCTGTCTGCTCTTTGTCCTTTATAGGAAATGGCAAGTGATGAGCTGAAAGAAATGCGCAAAAATCTGACCAAAGAAGCTATCAGAGAGCACCAGATGGCTAAAACAGGCGGTACCCAAACTGATCTGTTTACATGTGGCAAGTGCAAAAAGAAGAACT
This sequence comes from Rhagologus leucostigma, assembly GCA_013397725.1. Classification (NCBI taxonomy): domain Eukaryota; kingdom Metazoa; phylum Chordata; class Aves; order Passeriformes; genus Rhagologus; species Rhagologus leucostigma. The sequence continues at coordinate 176,500 of VZTD01004426.1, forward strand.
GTACATACACCCAGGTACGTGGTTATTCAGACTCTTCGTTTTCCTTTTCCAAAGCTTAAGTCCTATATAAAGATTGTCAGACAAAAAAAAATTGGAATTGCAAAATGAACTTTTAACAAAATGCTGACAAATTACAAAATGTGAAGATAGCTGGATCTACTTAGTTCTGCTTATGTAAAGCAAGTTTGTTGTATTTATTTGCTAGAAATTTTATGTAGATCCAAACTGAGTATCTGTATAGACTGAAACTTCAGTTTCTTTGCACTGCTGAATTTTTGCTAATTCTTAATTCATCTTACTCATATGGGTTTTATGTGGAGGAGAGATACTGGTTTTAATGTGTGTAAACTGTTTTACAGAGGGGCTAGATAGCAGAAAATAATATATATGTATATACACATGTACATTTTTAAAAAAATATATTTAATGTACCATTTGACTGACACTAGGGCCTGATTTACAATCATTCCTACAATTGCAGAAAAGGGGCTTTAATTTGCTTAACAGTGCTTCAGGGAATGAAATTCATCATAGGATCAGCTGCATTTAAGTTTATATTGTTCATCAGATGCTTTAAATAGCAAGCTGTTTTTCAATCATGAGACTTTTAGGCCTTTGCATCAGTAAATGTATGTGAAGGTGTACTGAACATTGTAGTTTTAGTGCAGAATCTGTTCCTAGAAATACTTGTACAGCTCAGTGCAGAAATCAGTATTTTAGTGCTACTAAATCTCTCAAAATCCAAGTTTATAATGGCTTTATAGCAAGGCAAAAAGCCCAGTTTCCGTTGATACATAAAGTTAACTTGTATTTTGGTGCAAATTTGTTTCCTTAATGTTCAACTTTGATGTAAACAGTTACATTGAACACACACTAACAAAAGTTGAAGATGCTAATTTTCCTTTTCCGCTCTGGCTCTTGCCTTTGCCAAAGGTTCAAACCCGCAGTGCTGATGAACCCATGACAACGTTTGTTGTCTGTAATGAATGTGGAAACAGATGGAAGGTAAGACTGTTAGACTGCTCTGCATATTTGATAGCAGGCAGCCAGGCTCTGTGGTTAATTTTGGTTTACAGTAAATGTGACAAATCACTTTCCGTTGACTTTTAGTTATTTCTTAACCCATTAATGATATTACATGTTGAGACTGCAAAATTGCTTTGAATTAGAAATGTATTTTTGACTGAAGGTGTGAGATCCCTCAGGTAGATTGGTGGCAAAGGGGGAAAGAAGTAGGACTTAGTCTTTGCAACATATAGTTACAATACTGCTTTGCCCTCCGAAGTGGTGACAAGCTAGTCACAGTGTTTCCTCTTTCTTCGCCCAAAGTTCTTTTAACTGGTTTTAATCTCTGCTTTGGTGAGTGTAACAGGCCTTTTTCAGACTTTTTGTTGTTACTGTTTTTTCTGTTCTTTGCTATTCTGAAAAGAAGAAGCAATTAAAAAGAGAGATGACTGCTGCTGTATTCCTGTGCCAGGATAAGTGTAGGGCAGTGATAACTTGATTGAATCTTTTTTTTAAGTTCAGGAAATAGGAATTTATAAAGCTTCTGAGAAACACTGGTAGCTCAATAAAACAGAGAAACGCTGAAATGAAGGCTTGTAAAATTTACAGTTTAAGATGTGATCACATGCAATAGGAAGCATGATAACCTCATTCTGTTATTTTTCTGTGTTAAGAATGCTGCAGCTCTGCAGGGCCATGCCACAGTACACATTAAGACTGCCACGTAAAAAAATATTTTATGCATCTTGGTTTACATAGCTTATTGCTGAGTATTGTTCAAATATGTGCTCTGAGATATCTAAATAATATATAAAGCTTAGAAATTGTTTGATGGAATTGTTTGTAGTGCCTGGAAAAGTGTGTTTGTCCTTAAAACTTTTTGTAAGGTGGCAGTTACAGAAGTGTCTGTATACAGATGCCTGAAGGAATGGTTACAATATAAGCAAATGCTTTAACTAGTAATTTCCATATCCTAAGTATGGTGCTATATTTCTGTATCTTCTTGCAAAGATTTAGAACTAAGCTGTATGAAGATCTCATAAAAAATTCTTTTCTTTTGACAGTTCTGTTAAACGAAGAAATTTTCAAGACATCTGGACCAGTATGAAAGAGGATTTTGTAATTAGCTTTAAAAACTAGGCTAAGCATCTAGCTTCCTGCAAATGAGAGGGTTTTTTGGTTTTTCTTTTCCTTTTATTTCAAAGCAGCATACATGCCTCAAGTTAGCCTTTGTTTTGACACAATCATCATTTCCTTAAATGCCTTCCTATAGCTGGTAGTCAGTAGGGCCAGGTTGCTCAATTGTATGGTGAATTCTGAAATATTTTTTCATTTTTATAAGTAAGTTGACATTAAACTTTTACCAGTTAAACATTTTGGTAATTGTCTTGTTTTTTTCTAACTATGTGAATAATGTACTGTGGTTTTTGTGGTCTGAAATATACACGCTCCTCCTGTGTGTATTTTGCCTCTCCACGTTTGCTCGGTTGTGAGAATGAAATTTGTTTCTCTCTGCTGTGTTCACTAGCTTTGCAAGCAGAAAAGGTATATGAGTTCCTCATAACATTAAACTCAGTTGTTAACTAAAACACCGTTTAATTAGCTCTCTAGTTTGTATGTGCTCTTCCTGGACTAGGACTAGATTTGCAGTCATGGGGTTTGAATATGTATTAGTGGAAATGATGACCTCTTTTGCAATGGTTGGTTAAGCTTGTTTATGTAACCAGCTTTGATCAATGCAATATATTTTATTGCCCAAAGCATGTATTTTACATTTTATCAGTAGGCATTATTTCTAAGAATGTTTTAAAATAGTTGGTTAAATCTGATTTGAGTGTTCAGTCTTGCTTAATGTGCTTGACAACGAACTTGGGTTTAGACTTTGTAAATAAGCAAAAGCATTGTGTTGTAGGCTATCCTAATAACACCAGCTAACCAATTCATTACATTAAGCTGGCTGGGGAGGTAATACTATACTCCCTTCATTTAAATGGCATTGATTTTGTTCATGACATGATTTTTGAGATGTAGGGTATCTGGTGTCAATCATAGACCTGCAAGTGGGAATAAATTATTAGAGTTATGATCTTTTCCATATGAGAAATGATATAAATGCTGCTTTTTTAGAGTTTGCTTTTTAACAGTGCATGTTTAGAAATACTTGCAAATGTGTTTTCAAGGAAAAACATGTCAACATCTTTAGAAGAGATTAAGTTCTTTCATGATATCTAATTTTATATTACTTAATTTGTTGGAGTTTGGGGCTGAGGAGGTCTATTCTGGCACTGTATAAATTATTCATGAGGGCATGGGAAGAGTATGCACAGCTCCTGGAGAATAAATTCCTTGAATGTAAAGGAAAAACAAGTTTTCCTATGTTGAATATTTTTTGTGTGATGGTGGCAACCATAACAAATGAGTTGGAAATAGTATGATGACACTTGAACTTTGAGAGACAAGAAGTGTTTAGTAAATACTTTATAGAGCAAGCTTTTCCAGTCAGCTGATGCACAGAAATGTGGCTTTTCTGCTGAAGGGAAAAAATTTTTAAAATAGTAGAAGTTTTGTTACAGACTATTTTTTTTACGCAGAAAGTTGCTTAGCATTTAAAGTTTATTGCATAGCTTTTTATATATAAACATTTAAACTCATAATAATGCCCTTCAGAAAACATTATTGTTTCCTACTAGCAGTATGGGTTAATTTTTAGCCTGTGAATAGGTCCATTGGCAGGATTGCTTCCTAAGAGTTACTGAAAGATGTAAAATTAATTTTTTTTCAAGTTGTTGAGGACAACAAACTAATTACAGATGTTTATTATCAATTAGAGTGCTTTGTTTGGGGACCTTTCTAAAAGAACAAGTCCAAAAAACTGGGTTAAAATCGACCACAAATTGGATGCCAAGTAGACCTAAATTTCCACAGCTGTTCACTGCACATATATACAGGGCAGGCGCCGGCTGGTTTGCATAACCTTACTCACACTATGTGTCCTTTAATCTTTGTGCCTGATTGTGACACTTAGGAGAAATATCTTTTGAGAAAATGTAGTAATTGTCTTTCTGTAGTCACCAGATTCTATCTGGATTTTATTAAAAGAACCAGAATTGTGGTAGCACTTCTTGTGATGCAGGTGTATCCAAGAAAGAGTTGAAATAAAATGTGGTTTCACTCACCTTATGGCTGAGTAGCAGCTTTCATCCTTCTTGGTTCTGCCTCCACGGTAAAAAGAACTGTTTCTTTTGCCCAGTGAAAGGACTAGATCCAAAAATGCATCTATTCTATTCTTGTTTTATTTTGGTTACCCAAATCCAAAAATAAAACTTTCCAGTACTGTTCTTTGGATGCACCTCTGTTCAACAGTTGCTGCGGTTTTCACAGCTGCCTGAAATTGCCTTCCTCTGTCGGAGAGGATGCAAAAGTGGGACTGGGACTGTCTCTTATTTCTCCAGCTGGCTGGCTTGGCTACTGGGCTGCAGTTGTGCTATGACTGACCCAGTACACTGGGATGTTTTATGCACTGAAATCATCAGCAGAACTGATAATGAATCTCTCCCATCTAAGAATAGCAGGTTTGGTTATTACCTTTATGGACACTTGAATTCTCTCAGATGGAACAGCGTTGCCCTACAATTTAAGGTAGTTTTTACACTATTCTATTAGAGAGAAAGAAGAGGCCATGTGCCTTTTAAAGAGTGTGTGTGTGTTTAGTTCTTTAGGGATCCAATCTTCGGTAAGCAAGGCTAGAAGATTTTGCTGCTCAGAAAACACAACTTCTGGATCCTTCATTAGAAGACATTTTCTCATATACAATACATTTCCTCATATAGTCTGTTATCTCATTCAGGAGAAAGTATGAGTTTTAAAATACCTTGTACTGAATGTTTTTTTTTTACTATCACTAAGCAGAAGGGAAATATCTGCCCAGTGATTTTGGCTTTTGTGAATCCACGGACGTACGGACGTGCCTAGTTTTTATCATGATTTCAGGATTCTGCTTGTGATCATATACATGAATTTTAAATTGAAACTCACAACCCTTACCAGCCTAGACAGAACTTAATTCATCAACATGAAGTCTTCGTTCTGTAAAGTGTGGTTGTGTTACGTTTCAAACATATGCCTCTGGAAACAGATCTTGAAATAGTAGTCATTCATATAAACAAACCTGAGGAGTTTCACTTCTTTTAAGCACAATTTTATACAACTGTATATTAGCTTCTATATCACTAGATCATCACTACTCTTGAGTTGCTTTATCATTTCAAAGGGTTTAGGATTAATTAGTATAGAAACATTAGTATAGAAAATCTTTCATAATGTCGTTGAAATGATACTCATACCTTCTGTGGCAGAAGACACGTTCTTAAGTACTGCTGACAGCAAAGTTGTTTAAAAATTACTTAACATTGTGGTATGATAGCCTTTCTCATCACTTTATCTTTTTTCTGTTATCTTTTGTAATCAGAAACTGCATAAGTGCATGATGACTGTGTGATGAATTTTAGTCTAACTTTATATGATAGAGCCCTTCAGAATATATATGTATAATTTTTTTTTCTCCATTTGTACTGTGCTAATGACTTTGGAATTTAAAGGTCACTGTAAAGCACAATATGTTGGCTGAAGGAGCCCATGAAATTTTAATAGTGCTTAGCAGGCTGGTGAAAAGAGCAGTCTTTAACAGTATACATGTTCTGTGGGAGTCACTGCTTTATGATGTGCAGACATTGAAGGAAGAATGCCAGTGGACTGGAAAGTTGTTAGAGCTTAATGATATCCTGCAGTTCGATAAATGCCAAGGCAAACCAACCGTGCTCATTTTCAACCTAGGATAAATTGATTTTGTGATAATTTCTTACATGATTAAATAATATCTTATGTCAATATGATTATTTTCTCCTGCTATTCATGTAACAGCTTGTCTGTGGAAACTTTTCAGTGCACTTTGCTTTTGCCCTGAGAAGTTTATGCACCATGAGTAAGTATATAGTAATGAAATGTAATTAAAAATTAGTCGTCTGTATAGATGGGTTCTTGTTTTCTTCTTTCTTTCTTCTTTCCACTCCACCCCACCCCACCTCCATGCCATCAATTAAATCCAGCATTAACCAGGCTCAAAATAGCAAGATATTTAGGGGAGTGGGTTGTTTGAGTTTTTAGGTGATACTCTCAGGATATCTAGGGATCAGCATTCTGCCACCGGTGGTGGGTATAAACTTAAGCCTAAAGCATAGCATTAAGATTTGTTAAGATATTTCAGGAAAGAATGCACCTTGCAAATGTCAACATATTGTAATGCAGAAGTAAAATGAAAATTGCCTAGAGAATGCTAATTGCTTAGAAGTTGTGGCACATGGAAAATAAGCTTAGAAATTATTACTTTCCTCCTTTAATAATTTAATGTTAACCATAAAACTGCCCAAACCAATATAGTTTTCTCTCCCCTCTAACTTCATCTTTTTTCTTTTTTTTCCTTACAGAATAATAGAATAGAGTGTTTGTTATGAACTATGAGTGTTCAGTCTGTCTTCCAGCTTTTAATGAAGTGTCTTTGCAGGGGCGAGAGATAACTTAAATCTTCCATTTTGTGAGATGACATGCTTTGAATTTTTTTTTGATGGGTGCATATGATCTTTCCAACAAGCTGAATTTGACCTAGTTAAACTTAATTTGTCAGCTTAGAGATTTAGAGCACTCTCACCCACCCTGATTAAAACAAGTACAGCATCATCTGTTTAACTGCAAGCTCCCCATGAGTGCTGCCTTTTGAAGATACCTGATTTGTTTTGTTGAAGTTACTACTTATCTTGTAATACTTCACGTAAACTGAAATTGTATTGGTAGTGCTTTGGGCGTGTTAAATAGAAATTCAGCTGAGGTAACCAGCATTGATAGGTTTAGCAGTGGCGAACACTAACTGAACTGTGTCTTTCTTGGTATATGGAAGGATTTGCTCTTAACTCAGTCATCCAGCACTGTGCTGCAGGGGGCAAAAGCACTTTGATTTGCTCTCTCTAGTTTTTTTTGTTTACTTTTTTGTGCTGACATGTTGAATAGTGTTTTCTTGTTGGAAGGCAATGATGAAAACTAGTCATAGAATCATAGAATGATTTGAGTTGGAAGGTACCTTAACCTAGCTTGCCACTAGACCAGGTTGCTCAGTGCCCCATCCAACTTGGCCTTGAAGCAGCCCATAGCATTTGTAAGTTACCATGTACTGGGTCTTCTCCTGTGGTGCTGTGTAATGAAAAAATCTAATCATTATGTGCTTCAAAATGCAAATGCAGTAAGGGGACAACCTGTCTTTAATTAAATTGATCTCTTAAATTCTGTTTTGTTATTCCCATTTCCTTTTTTTAGAGAAAGTCCCCGTTTTTTACTTTTCATAGTGCTGGAATTAGGCAAAGAGTAGGTTTTGGAAAGGCTGCAGAACACATCACTGAACTATGCCTGTCTGGTTCTCCCTTCTAGGTGTATTTTTTTTGTCGTTCTGTTTCCCATATGTCTTTTTCCAACCTGTATGTGTCATTTGGCTCATTTAAATAAATACACAGGAAAAAAAATACAAGTCAGTGGAAATCCACTATAAACTCCAGAGTTTAATATAGTGGAATTGTAGTGAATCTTGTAATTTAAAAGAAAGAAGACATTAGAGTAACAGATCTACAGATAGTTTATGTGGATTCAACTTACTTTCTTCCTAGTATTTCCTGTGATTATTGATTTTGAGATACGACCTGGAATTAAGTGTAATGCTTTGGGTATACTGTAAATGAACATGGTTTATAACTGGATAGAGCTGGTGCTGTTGGACAGTCTGAAATAGTGCTGTATCAGAACACAAGTTCCATCTTCCTGCTTTTATTAAGTAAACTGTGTGTATATCTGTAATGGAAACCTTACAAAATCTGTCAGGGAATGGGAGAATTTAGTATTTACAAACCCAAGCTGGCTGAAACTGCCGTCCTCTTGGGAGCAAATAGTGAAGGGTTTTACATACACCTTCTGAGGGAAGAGAAGAACATGTGAGAATTCTTGTGCTTTCTTTTGGAATTTGAATGCCCAGATTTGTGTTTCTCTGAAGTAAATAATTTAATATTATGAACATCAACAAAGGGAACTTAATGCTTTCAGCAGATTCTAGTACTAAAATAACAATTCTTTAGCAAAAGATTTTTTTTATAGGCAGCCTTATTTCAATCAGTAACTTTCATAAGATTGCCATACTATTTTCCATTAGTGCAACATGTATGCAATAAATATATCAAAACAAGTGGAGTGTACCTATGCCAGTTATGATGGCACTGCCTAGAGTAACTCAGTATTGACACTAATATTTTTACTTTGGTCACAGTGTGGATGGGGCAACTGGTTTGGTTTTCAAGAAAATTCTACCACTCCACTTAAAAATCAATTTTAGTTTTTGTGCTCAGTTGGTATTTGTACCTCAGACACAGGTTTGTAATAGTTTTGTGTCTGAATTGTCTGCTGTGTTTGAAAAAATACTGCGCTTTTTGAACAACGTTTCTTCATTCTCTTCATTTCCTTTTGCAAAATAACACTGAACTTAGTCAGAAACTGTACTTAGCTGATTGTGTCAGAGCTTTGTGTGTATTTAAATTATTCAGTCTGTAGTAAAACTTGCCTGAGTTATTTTCAGGTAAATAGCTGATTAATTCTAAATTCCCTGTGGATTTTTGTAGCCCAGAGTCCCGTCTGTTTTAAAATAAATACATTTAAGAAAAAATTCTATGCTTCAGTGGATTTTTCAGACAAGGACTGAAGCAAGTCCTTATAAATAGCAGAGTTCATAAACCGTGGGTAAGAGTCTCTGTGCATTAAGGTATAAATTTGAAGCTGTGCATCATCAAAGGTGTGTTGTGAGGGTTCCAGCATATTTCGGTTAATAACTTCTCTTACTCTGGAGTCCAGACTGACCTGCGTATTAAAATAGAAAGTCATGTAAATAGTAGTGGTGAATAGTACAGGTGGGGTCTTAGTTTTGTTTTATTGGTTGAAAAAGCCATCTTTTTTAACCATTTCAGCTGGTGTCCTCCAAGACTGTAAAAATTGCTAAATATACTTAGGCAAAAAATGATTGTTAAAATTTGAATGGAGTAATATGTTGAGTATGGATAGAGAAATGTCCTCACTGAGGTACCTTATTTGAGCAAGGCTGTCTGCAATCCTGTTATTACTGAGACCTGAGAGACCGCTGGGTTATTTCCAGACCAACTTCCTGCTCTGTAGTAGAGAGCATTTATAATTTTTTGTGACAGTTCATTTCCTGGTGAGTTAGTGCTGTTGTAAAGAGACTGAATTTGGAGTAAGAGTATGACGCAGGCAGAAAATGTAACCTGGGAAGCTGTTGCTTAATCAAATTTCTGTTAAAAAGCAGGGTGAATTGATGTGAACCACAGGTAGGGCTATATAATGATTCTATACAACATACAGTAATGCCATTTTTTTTTCTGCAAGGCTCTAGTGTCTGTAGAGGGATATTAGTATTGCAGGAACAGACTGGGTAGATTTAAACAGCATTTTTATAAGTACATAAGTAGAGCTGGCACTACAAAAAATTAAATTGCAATTTTGCAAGGATGTTGGAAGGTTTAAAATTCCAGCCTGCTTGTCAGGATTACATTCAAACTGAACTGAGGTGTCTTTGAAACCTGGCATATTTGCTAACAGCAAAGTGACAAGTAGTTTGGAAAATTTTGGGCAAGTCATTGTGTTTGTTCTATGCCGTATTTTGTCAGCTGCTCTTAGAGCAATTTTTGCTTTGAAAATAACGCTTTATTTGTGGTTACTGTGCTTTTGGAGACACGCATACACCCCCTTCTGAGTGTAACGAGAAAAGGAACTGATTTCTCCAACGACTAAAATTTGAGTTGAGCAAGGATAATGTGATCAGCTATGTATTTATGCCTCTCAAACTAAAAATTCCACATCAGCAAGCCAGGGTAGCATAGGAGGAGCTTCCTTACAACCAATGAAAGCAGTTTTGACCATCTCACCTCAACGATGGGTGCCTTCTTCCCCTAAATGTCTACTTCATAGCAGTGGAATGTGTGGGGGGGAAAAGTTCTGTCTGAGTATTGCTGTAGCTTTAAACACGTGTTAGTTCTAACTGTGCAAAGCAACATCAAAGAATGTATTAGGGAAAGCAATATACCTCTTTTGGAGAAAGGATAGAAATATAATCTTCATAAATTAGTCTTGCTTTTTCTTCAATGACGCTTTTGTTGGATTCTTGTTTTAGTTCTTCACAGGCCATCCAGAAAAGCATGTTTTCCTCACTGAATTCTGTTCGTAGAAATTCACGAAAAGCATTTCTGCCAGCTGGAGTAAGCATCAACTTGTCAAATGATTGAGCCCAGGCATTTACTTCTTCGAGAGTAGGAGCAGGGCTTAAGGAGGAAGAAGAGCAAAAGAAGAGAGAAATTAATGATTGTTACTCAAGCTGTTTGCAGCTGGCAGGAGGCATCTGCTATCACAATGGAACAAATTGTGAGGTTCATGGGGTTCTGATTCCTCACTGGAATTACCTAAGTGCAAACTCTTGTAAACACATGTATAAGATGTTTTTTGAAAGTGTGCTTATCGAAAGCTCTGATGCAGGGGATTGCCTCTGCTTTGATGCAGAAATTGCAAGTGTCTGCTCAAAGTAATTGCAACAAACAAGTACCTCTGCAAAAGGTAGTCATTTTTTCTATCCCTAATATTCCTTGTTAAATTATGGTTAAAAATTGAATGAAAATACATATAAAGAAGCAATTATTCGAACACTCTGAAAGGTACCCACCTGTATATTCCATTTTACAGGTGCTTTTACCTGTTTGAGCATTTCTGAAGAAACTGCTGCCTAACTCTTGGGAGGATCTAAGCTCCACTTTATATTTATTATTTTTGTAAGGCTGAGCACTGCCAGTTAGGCTCACTGCATAATTGCTGGATGGGAACAGGATGTATTTTCAAATTATTTCAGAAAAAAGGCAGACAGTTTACAATGCTGGTTTTATTTTGTCATGTTATGAGAGTGGGGATGTGGTTCCATGCTGCATATAAATAAAGTAAAATCTTATAGATCAGACCTTTGGCTCATTAGAAGGTAAAAAAACAGGTGCCTTGCAAATTGAGCGTAAATGACGAACAGATATCGTTGTTTTCATATTTCAGGTAATTCACTGCAATTACTTAGTATAGTTTGTTGGGTTTGTTTCATTTTAGCTTGACAGAACACTTAATAAAGACCATACCTTTCCTCACAGTTTGGAATACCCTCTGCTTGGAGTTCATGAGATGTTCTCCTTGCTCTCTCTTCTTCTTGATTTCTAACAGTAAGACTGCAAGGTAGCAAACAAAATTTAGTCAACTTTATAGAGAAGAAGTCTGATCATACAACAGATACTTTTCCTTCAATACTAAAAAAAATAAAATTCTAGAAGGACAAAAGCTAATGATAGGCACATTACCCGTAGTTACATTCTGACCTTAATTTTACAATTGTATAAACCTGGCAAACTTGAGTGTAGCTGAATGCTGTTTAATATTCTATAAAACAGATTTTCTACAGAAGGAGCATAGTTCCATAAAATATCTCAAGTTGAAGGGACCCATAAGAATCGTCAGGGTCCAATTCTATATATATATATACACACACAAGTGTATGTATATATATATATGTATATGGGATATATATGTATACATGCATACCCTTTGTCACATACCAAATCTATTTTCCATTGATTTTTGCACTGTGCATGCTCAGTGCAATGTTTTAACTTAAGATGGACCTGATGCACTGGTTTTATGTGAGTTAGATTTCAACTAAGTGGGTTTAGATTTCTTTGCGTTTTTTTCCTCCTTGGCTGTGATGAGGGCCAAGACTCTGGTTTGGAGTGGTGGTACCACGTTACAGGAAAGCCAGAGTTCAGAAGCAGGACACAAGATTTAAGTGAGCTAGAGAATTCTGTATGTGATGTTGGAAGGGTAAGCATCTTTCAGAGGCCAGACATAGATACAGCCAGATTGTGTGATGATTGATTGCATCTTAGGAAATTGGTAATACATGCTTCAAAATGTGAGGTCTGGAGCACAAAGAACAGATCTATCATTGCTGAATATCATTTTGAGTATGTCTGAATGGAAACACTTGTTTGTAGCATTAGAAAACCAAAGTTTGCTGCAATCACTAGTGATCACTGACAGTTTTTGATGTCCTGTGAAAGGGTGGCTGTCAATTCCTGTTTCTTTCATCAAATGTTATTTTAGATAGCTCTAGTTTTTAAAAATTTCTAGTTGTAGATGATTCTTTTTTGTTTGAAACTGGATTTGAAAATATAAATATTTCTTTTTAGGGAATGGGGACTACATTCCAGTTCATTCAGGCTATTGTAGCTTAGTGAGAAATGCATGTGCATACACGCATGCATTCATATAATCTGTAAAGCTGCTTAAAATATGTCAAGAAGAAAAGGTCCCAGTGAATAACCCCTTATTTGTATGAAACGGGCCCTCCAGATGAAACAAAGTAATACAGTCGCTGTAACTTCTAGGGAAATATCAAACTTAATTTCTTCATTTGTATCTTACCTTTCTTTCATGCTAATGTTCTAAGTTTTGCTGCCTTAATCCCTAAGAATCTCATTTATCTCTAGGAAGGTTTTTTGTTAAACCAGTGGATTCTTCTGCCTGTTTTGCATTCTAAACTCTTGGCCAAGTCTTATTTGCAGCCTTAGTATTTACTGGGCATCTCCTTCTCCCTCTTTGTCTACTGTTAGTCCGTAATCTGCAAGGACTTGCTTTTCTCTTTGCCACGGCAGTCCATGTGTTGAAGACAAAGGAAAGTTTTCGTATTACTAAAATGGAGAGCAGATATTGCAAACACTTTTTTTCTGCAACATCTGAACCATGCGTTCAAACCAATGAACTATCTCAATTTACCTTTTCAGAAAAAAAAAGAAAAAAGTAAGTAGTGATGGTAGTTCGTTATTCTTTTGGGTTATATGGGTGTCAAGCCTTTACTACCCTTTTTTACCAGTGGTTCTGGCCTTTTTTGAATATGTAGAGTGATTATGTATTCCTCACACACAGGAAGTAATACTCTGGTCAGAGCTATTTTTGGATTGAGGGGAACCAAGAGATCCAATAGAAAGGAATACAGTCTTCATAGGATAATGCACAGAAAAGGAAAAAGACCAAGGAAATAAAAACTTCCCTAAGAGAACATGCCATGCCTCAGAAAATTACTTACAGGCGGGCTCTTTCCCTAGAAATGTACAAGTCAACAAGTCTAGTGCAATACTGTATCCTCTCAGGATCTGGAAGTGTAACAGGCTGGAGGCTTGGATTTGACTGTAGGAATGAACACAGGCTCTGAGCATCCAGCTGAGAGACTCATTTCAGTTCATTCTAAATCTACTATTAAGAGTATGCTGAATATTGGATGTTCAGCAGCTCAGCTGCATGACTCACAGAGACTGTTATTTTTATTCCTATTCATAATTTTTCTGTTCCAAGTGCTTGGGCTATTTTGAGGAAATGGTCTATGAATGGGGAATATAAATAGCTTAATTACGGTTTGTTTTGCATTTCTTGCTACTAGAAAACAATTGTTTAAAAAAAATCAGAAATTATTTTAAAGCTGAAACAAGCTGCTCTGTTTCTGAGCCTGTATTGGTTTCCCAGATGATTCTGAAATGCAAATAGGAATTTTAAGCATCATGAAATTTGGGTACTTTCACAAACCCTATTGGGTAAATTGCTTTCTTTGCATTGTTTGAATAGTGAGGTGCACAGAAAACGAGCATCCTGGAAAACATCAGGTAAAATGGCAAAAAGAAAAGCACTTTATCAACAATTTAAAAGGTAAAATGCAAATTTTATATACCATGACTTAGTAGATAAATGTGTCTTATTTTTTCCTTTTATGGAAAACTGTGTTTGTGTAATACAGCTCTGGACTGAGCCACTTGCAATTGCACTGGACAGCTGTTGAAATGGCATTGGAATTTGTATGGGATGATTTCACATAGATGCAATAAATAGGTGGCAAACTGATCCTGTATAGGCAGAGTATTAATGTCTCTCTGAAGTCTTCCTTAGCTTACCTGTAAGCACCTGCTGAAAAGCTTGGTAGGGTCAGAGACAGAGTTCTTGGCATCTCACAAAAACCCCCAAATCTCCAACCAGCATTTTGTCCTTGCAAAATATTCACTATTTGCATTAGGGAGGGCAGAATTTTGTGTGTCTTGTCTTCTGATGGGCTGAGTACCAATAGCAAGGAAATGACCAGTCTGCTCTTCCCTTGCCTTCTAATGGTGTTCTCCAAAGCATTTGCCGCAAGGTGCTATTGGAAAACAACATTGGTGGAATAGATTCCTAGTCCAGGCTGTAAGGCTATTTATGACTACTTCCTGTCACCTCAGTGCCAGGTTTGCTTGCTCTGAAGTGTTTATATGGTGGATAGCGAATTTCCAAGAAGCATCCCACTTGCTGTCAGTGTTTTGGCTGAACCCCTATGGCTGTTTAAGGCTTTTTTTTTATTTGAATGCAAATTCTACTCTTGCCCGTTAACACTTTGCCCCAAACGGCTACAGGGCTTTTGAATATGGGAAGATTTACTTCAGTTTAGAATGAAATCACTTGGATCTGGAGGAGTTGGTAAGAAAGTGAAGGTGAACACATCATTAATTTAAGGCATCAAGTGATTCCTTCTCCTCTTTTGCTTTGATTGATAAATTTTCTTCCCTAACAGGAATGGAAGTTTTGTAATGGGAGTTCTTCTGAATTATTTTTGCTTAGCTCCTTGTCTTCAGCAAATACTCACAATGTTTAACGTTTCTGGTCCCAATGATTATCTTCATACGAGTTGCAGGTGCCATGAGTTGGCAGTACTAATTAATGACAACAGATCCAGTTACCTTCAGGGGAAAAGAACAGTGCTGGGCACCTGGTTATTCATTTTCTGACCTACAAATTCTTCCACCTTCTCCTAACTCCATTTAACACCTTCAGTGCTGCTTGTCAAGTCCCGAATCTAAATCTAAAGCTGTGACATCTTCTGGTATTGCTTTCAGTTTTTAGTGGGAGCCTTATTGAAGCTCAGTGCTGAGGACACCCTGTCCAGCACAAAACAGGCATTGCACAGTATTGACCAAAAAAGTGTGATAGAGATACTGTGCAGATATTTCTTTTTTAATCTGTTATTTCAATGGCAGAGGAAATAAAGCGTACACTGGAGTAGAGGGTTGTGTCAAGTAGTAGAGCACAGCTATCTGTTTGTGTCCCAGATTTGCAGTATTATACAAGTGTTTTCTTTGGCTTAGGTTGTCCTATACATGAGCTATGTGTTCCTTCCCTGCTATTCTGCTCCCCAGAGGCTTGAATGAGAGGGGTTACCATGAGCAGCTGCAGCAACAGCACCAACAAAAGCAGCAGGCATTGGACCCTCGATTTCCTGTGCTGAGCTGAGCCTGTGCAGCACCTGGGGTCTCCGGGGTCGTAGCCATCTGCCGTTTGCGTATCTCCGTCCTCTCTGATCCCATGGGCTGCAAGCAACAAAGGAAGGGGCAAGTAAGAAACAGCTCTCTCTTTTTTCCCTTTTGTTTGCTTTAGAAGTCTTACCCAGAAGTGCTGAAGGCCACAGCCTCAAAGGAACTGAAAAGCTAAATGCCTGATTTTCCCCCATGGAAGTTCTTAGGTGTTGAATCCTTTGGAAGATTCACTCATTTAAATGCTGCAAAGGGATAATGAATTCTTCACATGGGTGGGAATACAATGAGAAGGGAGTGGTGATGCAGAGAACAAAAGTGAGGGGTCTTGGAGAGCTAGAGCTCTTGGCACAGAGGTATATAAGCCTTGGAGTTGAAAAGGGTTTCCTGAGGTTTTGACTTCAAGGCCATTCCTAGAGAAAATTATACAGAATTAGGGTGCCTTTTTTTTCTTTTTTTTCTTTTCTTTCACTTGATTAGCCAATGCACAGGCTTCATGATGCTTGAGTGAGACACCTGAGCTCTCCTGAAAATCTGGCCTTTGGTGAGTTTTGAGGATGTCTCAAACGTGCTGGTTCGCTTTGTAGCAAAGCGGGAAGGGCCAGTGCTCATTTCTCCATTGAAGGTCTGACTGCCACAATTTTTAAAAACGTTTTTCTCTGTGCTTCTATGAAGATGAGGAGGAAACACACAACTAGGTGACAATAATTACATGATTTTCACTGACTGCCAACTGAAGACAGCGTGAAACCATTTTTGGTGGATGCACTGGCTGGCTTTTTTGTACAGTTGTAGGAAGCCTTTTTGGAGACTGCATTTTGCAGATTGTGCAGATAAGTGGTGTTGGTAAAATGACAAGTCCCCTTGAAGTCCCTGTTCCTTTCTGACCTGTGTCTGAGCTTCACATTTGCTCTACAGCACTTAATGCTCTCCCTGTTATGCTGACAGTTGTGCCATATGTAAGTGACAGATGTCTTTTAGAGATGAAATGCTAGCTTGTACAGAGATGAGTGTCTTCATTTTATTTGTATTTGATTTTTGGATACATAGCTAGTCATCCTCCTGTGTCACGAGATCCCTTTGTGTGTAGGTTTGTTTCAGGTTCCTTTTGAGGCCATGACAAGTGTAGGGGAATTAAAATTAGCTGCTACCAATTTTGAGGGTTTTTTTTTAAATTTATGATTTAATATCAGACTTGAATCTAATGAGATAAATACTTGGGGGTTAAAAGTTGCTTTCCTTTCTAAAATGTTAATCCAGGGTTAGGAAATGCTGTTGTTTTAACTTGAGGGGGAATGTACAGATGGCATCATGGACTCGACAGAAGTGTCAGAAGAAGATAGAAGGTTATTTTAGCAGAGTCCCGCATTACATTTTGCTGCACTTTGGCTACTGTGGTTTTTTTAATGTTGAATTTCTTTCTGTCTTATAGAGCTTAATAGTTTTTGTATTTGTGAGAACCACCCACTCTCCCAAGAGACAAATGCATGACGTGGTAGCAGAAGATGCACCTGTGTAGCAGGAGGAATAAAATACAAGAACAACAATACAGATAGAAACTATAACCCATTTTGAAACTCTGAAGACCCAATCTGACAAGCAATGCCTAAATGACCAGAAATAGAAAATCAGAAAAAGAACTTAGCTTCCAACCCCTCCTTCCCTCCCTTTCTTGTTTCAAAATGTGGAAGGATTACTGAAATGTAGAATGCATTTGTAAATTCAGATTTCTTTCTGTCAGCTTCAGCTTCACATGAATGGAATGAATAAGTATTAATTTCCTTCCAGATACCTATACTTTTTTAAATGGAGTGTTTTCACATTTCAATTAGAGAGTGATAGCATATAAAGCATTTTTGGAAGGATAACGTATCTAACAATATTTCAGGCTGCTTTGAACAGTAAACAATTATTATCGATTAGAAAAATGTAAGTTGGATTCAGATGTGCTGTTTATATATCCTAATACATCCACTCTTACTTCTGAGCTATTTTATGTTCACACATTCGTATCTCTAATTCATATTAATAATGAGTTAGCCTGGGCTAAATACAATCCAGGGTCCATGCTATAGGATGGCAAGGTAGAGAGCTGAGCAGTGGTGCTCAGAGGTCTAGAACCTCCTTTGGTGCACATAGTATTAAGACCTGTAGGACAAAACCATGTCAGGCTGGTCAGGTTCACAGAACAAGCAATGAGTAAGTGATCTATCCCAGCACTGTTTATCTGACTTCAGAAGAGCCTTGTTTTAGGTATGTAAGTATCTTTCTGCTACTTCTAGTATATCCAGAATTTCACTGTAGGACATGGAAGTTTTCCATCACACTTTGCTGCTTCTTGCTGCAACCACCAGAGCTGTGTAATGAGCCTTGCCAGGCAATTGCTGGTTTGAGTTGTGCTGTGTGCAGGAATGGGTAGTAGATTTATCAGTTACTCCAGTGAATATTATTTGTAGGAATTAATAAAATTTCCTTACTCCTTTATAGTACAGGCCACATTAGCAATTTAAGTAATTGCTTGATTGATTTGTGGATCTGTGGGAATTGAGGTGGTTATTTTTTTGCCTTCAGCAGACTTCAGGCTCTTTCAGGGCAAAAAGGAGAGAGTGTTTTTAGACCTTGTAGTAAAATGGTCTTCTATTCATATAATTTTACAGTTGTTTATTTGGGCCATCAGATTTCCAGACCTCTCTGAAGGTGCTAGGAGAATGAAAAAATTGTACGAGAACCCTCTGTACTGGATGTTCTCTGCACTTTGAGAACTGGGGTCTGCCTTCTCTGTCCCCACCATCTGGAGCAGTGATGAGCCTTGTTTGCAAATGGGTTAGAGAAGGAAGCACAGAGGATTAGAATACTGGAGATGGACTGCTATCTTGTACATGTTTTCCAAGGAATCCAAAAGTACTTTTAGACTACTGATGGAATTATGTAAGCTACCTTTAACCAAAGCACTTCAACCTCTACCATCTCATGCTCTGTTTATACTCAGACTGGGTATGGTTTTAGCTGATTGCTGGGTATAACACGAATAGTCAATAGGGTCTAATTTTGCTAATATTGAGTCGCTGTGAGGAATCAAGTCCTTGAACGGTACAGTCAGTCAGTGTCTGGGTGGCAAAAGGGGTTTCTCTTGCACAGGTCCTCGTAGTGACGGTGTTGGCTGGACCACATGAGGCTCTGGGTCACACGTTACTGCTCAGATCTTACACGTAGCTGTCTCATGTGCCTTGGGACCACTCCAGCACACGCATGATCCATCCCTGGTGATTGTCCCTGGAGCTACAAAACATCTTCTACCTCCCTAAATTGTGTACATGAGCTTGTCCTGCGTAATCATTTCTGCATCTGCAAGAAGTTTCTTCTGACTACAGACAAGTGACTGGCCACTTACAAGACTCCTCTGACTACCTGCAGTCTATGCAGAATTGGGTTGATTTTGTAGCTTCGGAGTCTCTGGATATTCTCCACCCTGGGTGTTAATCAGCACATTGGAACATGAAGAAACTGGTCTAGGCACAGTGGGTCCTGCCTGAAAGGAATCCACAGAACCATCCAAATTCTGCATGGAGAGCACCAATTAGTCAAATGCTTGAATGAGAAAGGGGAGTAGGAGTTGAGGTTATCAGCTTGTCTCCGGCTGGTTCATTGTTTCAAGTCAATCTAATGTAGCATCTCTGCAGATGCCTAGGTGCAGAGTTTCTGGATCTCCCAAGGAAAGAGGTGTCCCTCTCTACGTAATAACAACAAATTTAGTCCATTATAGAATTGCCTCTAAAGAGCAATGAAACAAAAATAGAGGAAAATTAATGGCACATGTTCTTGCTTCTTATCCCACTAGATAGCATCTATGAATCATATTAAAAAGTATGTGCTCATATTATTGAATGCTAATAAGTAATTTAAAAAAGGTCCAAGGATTTAAGCAAGCATCTGAGATGCGACTTTTGACAATAGTGGCAAAACCACTGTACGCCTTAAGAGTAATGTTGAGGTGCTGAAATAGGAATGTCTGTCATACCTTTTCCACTCCAAAGCATACCTATCTGACATTCAGATTATGAAGCATTTCTCTATGTAGCCTTATAAACACAAAGGAGTGTAAAGGTCAGAAGTGAAAACTATTTTCCTGGTTAAAAACACCTTAGGTGATATTTGGCTTAGTGGTAACATTTATAGTATTTGCTAATTTCTCAGCAGAAAGATGGGCTACCAAGAAAATAGCATTCCCAAAGGAGGAATGTTTAAAATCTAAGCCACAAATGTCAATTTAAAAAACAAAACAAAAAAACCCCAACCAAATTAAAAAAAACCCTCAAACCCAGGAATACGCAGACGATTGTAGACAAAACATTATACTTTTATCCCCACTTTATGCTAAAACACAATGATATTTTCTCAGCTCAAAGTGCAAAGATTCTATTACTTAAACCTTATTACTGAGACATAATGTTTCCTCCTTGTACACATTGTACACATCGGGCAGGTGTGCAAGCCTTTAGCTCAAGTCTCGGGGCTGGATTTGCGTGGCCACAGCATGAAGCTTTCCCAATAACTCCACAGCCTGAGAAGCGCTGTGCTGTAACACTAGCTGACAGCCACTTGGAGTGAGTGCACAGATGTGGATCATATAGTCCAGTTATTTTTCAGTAAATACTTCAGGCCTGATCCAAACTCCACTAAAGCAATGAAAGCCACCTCTTGGTGTCAGTGAGCTTTAGGTGAGGTTATGTAACTCTCACAATTGCTGCTTTGTCTTTGGATCCTCCCAGTAATGATAACCAGTGAGTTGGAAGAGATTCTGTTCTTATCTACTAATGTCATAAGAGGCTTGCAACTGGGGTCAAGTTCCAAATAAATCTCTAAATCTATATTTTAACAATTCAGATATATTTGGGGCTGCAACAAACTCCCACTGAAGCCTGTGGCAGTTCATTGTCAGCTAAAATATGAACAGGAAACTTGATGCTCGTGCTTCTTCCTTTTCATTGACAAATGTGACAAGCAGGTTTTCTGCATCAAGCAGTGTGCTATTTTAGACAGAGAAGAATTCTAATATATGTTAATGAACTCGCCCACACATATGCACATGCTTTAGGCATAGTTGTCAGATTGCCCACTTAGTCGGTTAAGAGCAAGAGCTCCTCGAAAGTTATCTTGTATTATTGGGAGAGTTGGCATATTGTAGTGGGGTGGCTGACATGGTTGGGAGTTTGTGAGTGCAAGACAGAGGTTAGCAGAAAGGAGACTGGCAGCACATGGAATAAGCCAGCTCTTTATGTCACTGCTGTGCCCAAGTCTGTTAAAGGCTTAAGTGGAAAACGTTGCAAGTGAAAGTGTTATCATGTAACTAAGAAATCTGGGACACTTTTATGTCGAATGTCCAGAAACAGAGTGCCTTTGCCTGTTTTGCTTAATTTATTTTTCCAGAGGAGCAGCAGCC
The DNA here is from genome assembly GCA_013397725.1 of Rhagologus leucostigma. Classification (NCBI taxonomy): domain Eukaryota; kingdom Metazoa; phylum Chordata; class Aves; order Passeriformes; genus Rhagologus; species Rhagologus leucostigma. Next base: position 197,443 of record VZTD01004426.1, read on the forward strand.
CAGAGGAGCCAAGTTCATCTATATCCAGCTTAAAGCATTGCTTTACATTTCAAAAGGAATGGCTGGAAGTGTATCACACCCACATAGTAACAGGTAATGGTGCCTTGATCATGTCACCTGTAACAGGTACTTTTCTACCAATGCCTTAGGTGTCTTCTGCTCCTTTTCCTTTGGTATTCAGTTCTGCTCAGTTGGCCACCACGTGAGGCCACTGTCTGCAAAAAACTTCCTGCACTAAAGTCTTTGAGTAAAATCTGACTTTCCTGTTAGAAGCCTAGTTACTTGGGGCTTCAGTGGGATTTTTGGTTGTTTTTTTTTTTT